>VWZO01022189.1:734447-744609 GCA_013396975.1 Bucco capensis | reverse complement strand
GGACATTAGAAAGAAGTTGCTCCCCACGAGGGTGGTGGAACACTGGCCCAGGTTGCCCAGGGAGGTGGTTGAGTTGCCATCCCTGGAGGCATTGCAGGTGAGGCTTGCCAGGGCTCTGGGCAAGCTGCTCTAGTTGGGGATGTCCCTGCCCAGTGCAGGGGGGTTGGACTAGATGAGCTCCAGAGGTCCCTTCCACCCTAAATGATTCTGTGATCATCAAGTCCAACTGTTGACCTAGCACCCCCATGCCACTAAACCATGCTGCAAAGTGCCACATTTGCATGTTTTTTGAACCCCTCCAGGGATGGTAACTCCACCACTGCCCTGGCCAGCCTGGGCCATTCTATCAGGGAAGAATTTTTTCCTGGTATCCAACCTCAACCTCTCTTGATGCAACATGAGGCCATTTCCTCTTGTATTGCTAGTCACCTGGGAGAAGAGACCAACCCCCACCTTGCTACAATCTCCTTTCAGGTAGCTCAGACTTCTCACTGGTTCTTGCTTGCTTCTAGATTAAGAGCAGAAATCAGCAAAAAATCCTGAAGAATGCTGTAGCCATTAAAACAAACAAACAAAAACACTTAAGAGTATTTGTTGTTTGAGAGTTGTGTAAGAACTGACATGGGATCAGAAAGAACAGAAGTGTTTAATCCACTTAGCATCTGAAAGCAAAATGTATGGCTGTCTCCAGGTAGCTTTATTCCCCAAGGCTGTGTTCATGCCCTGTGACAGAAGATGGCTGAAGGTTTCCAGGGGTACCATCCATTCCACTCTACATAAGTTATCCATGGCTATGCTGAGATTGTGTTTCACACAAAAACCATCTGCAGATTCACTATATTCACTTGCCTTTTCTACTGGTTTGGACTGGCTTAGATCACACATTGCTTTGTTTAGTGTTTGTTTTCAATGGCATTTGCTCTGTTTGTGTGAATTAATTGTGTGGTGGTTTATGTTCTGTGAGTGTTTGCCACAAGATTTATTCTGTAGCCCTTGCTAGGAATGCTATTGCACAGCAGTGTTTCTTTCTCCATGATGTTTCTACCTTCCAGATGGAGGATTTACACACAGCCACTAGAAAGGAGTGTTGCTTTTCCAGCAGGAAGCTCTTATAGTGGCAATCAGGGAGCTGGAAGAGAGGTTGGAAATGCAGATGAGAAAGGGATCTTTGCAGAAGACCACAGCTCCAAGGACCTTGGTACAGTTAAGGAGTGGACAATGCAGTTCTGTGCTTTTAGAAATGGTTATGGGGATCATAAAATGTTGACTGCATGTGACATTTTTTCAGGAAAGCTGAATTCCTTCTTGTTCTATCTGGAAGGTGGATATCACAAAAGAATACCACTTCCATTTATTTTTTAATAGGATTAATTTAGTCCCAGATATCGAATGTCACTATTGCTGCCACAAAATATTTCCACCTCTAGAAGAGCAAACTCAAATAATCTCCACTCCATTTATAAGAAGGCTCTCTATTTTGTGTGAATAATGCTGACAGCTTGCTTAAAACACCCAAACCTGTTTGGATGTGCAGAGGAATCTGCAATGCATAACACACCATTCAGTGAGTTGTGTCTGAGGATGCTTCGACTGTCTTGCAAAGGAATGTCTCCAACATCATGGTTTATTTCTAGGGAGCTGTATTTAGCAGGAGCAGGAGTTCTCTCTGCCATGTAGCAGTCAAGATTCACAGTTTTCATGTAAGATCTACTACTGCAGGAATAAAGACTTCCTTTGTTTACAGGAGAGAGGGGGGGAAAAGCACCCTTCAGGCTGTTGTTTATAGCTGCTGACATGTGATAGAACACGAACATGCTTTTTGCTTGTAGACACTCAGATTGGCATCTTTACAGGGAGGGAAAATCTTCAGGGGTAGCTTAAAGCTGACACTGTCATTTTTTTTTCCAGTGATAAGCCCTAAAAAGAGCTGTTGGATGCACTGGAATATGTTATGCATAATAAAAAGTGAAGAGTTAGAAAAGGTAGTTTGTATTCAGGAGCTGAACTCTGCAAGGTATGGAGAGCTATCTTGTGTGGAATAGTCTCAGTTAATGGGAATTTCTTTGCTAATAAAAGGCTTCAAGATTTGGTCCAATGGATCTTAAAAATGGTAGAGCTATTTGTGGCTATGATTGGCAGATGTAATCCCTTTCCTGCTCTCATCTGCATCTTTCCTTCCCTGGTCTGTTCCAGCCATTAGAGCAAAACATAATTAAATCTAGTATTTCAGCACCAAAGTAGACATTCATCATTCAGGGGGCTTTTTTTCCTCTTTATTTTTCATGCAAGTTTAAGAAAGGCACTTTAATCCCACTGAAATACACACACAGATTATTTTGGCTCCTTTGACAAATTCAGCCATCAGTGATCTTTTATCAACACTCAATGCCATGTGATCCTTTGGCATTCCCACTGCAAATATGGTGAATGAATTGGAATCATTAGGGATCATTTCCAAAACAAAGCTACCAGAGCTGATTTTTTTTCTTATGTATTACTTGTAAGAAATGAGCAACTTTTACTTTTTTCTGTCTTGATACTACCTGAAACCCACAAGTGCTTCCATAGTGTAAGAAAAACTAATTCTTCTCCATATCTCCTTATTTTTCATTAAGTGATGATTTGCTGATAGCCATTTCATAAACTGCTTTTTTCTTTAATCTAAACAAACCTGGAAAAAAACCCAGAATAGACCATAAAATGTACAAAGCAGCACAGGCACATCTAAAATATGACAAACAAGCAACTATTTTGGCCTTCATGAGCAATGTACCAGCCTTGCCCTGAATGTAGGCATCCTCTAAGGTTTGGTACATGTGCTGTGTGTCCCTTTTACCAGGTAGCCATGGAAAAGGGAATGTGGTTGATAATAGGAATGATGGAAAGCTGAAACTGGTGATAGCTTAATGTAGCCTATCTTCTGCTGGTTGGAGGCACTTCAGTGAACCTTTACACAAGTAGGAAACAATTTTTGGAGTTTATTTGCTCTACTTAAAAAAAAGAGGGGGGAAGAGGCTGCCCAGGAGGCTGTGGAGGCTCCTTGTCTGGAGACATTGCTGTGTGAGCTGGTCTAGGTGCTCCTGCTCTGGCAGGGGGGTTGCACTAGATGATCTTTCTAGGGCCCTTCCAACCCCTGACATTCTATGACTCTATTGTGCCTTCCTTGATGGCAAGCTTTATCCACAACAATTCTCTCCCAATGAAGCAAGAGAAGCTACAGTCTGTGGGCCTGACACTTCTCCTAACATCTCCAAGCAGTGTGCTGCCTTTTGAGATGTGGTGAGAATTGTGGAAACTCGTGGGACACAATGGGAATATTTAGATGGAGAAGAACCTCTGGAGGTCATCAGGTCCAGGCATGAGCACTGTGTGAGCTCATTTTTGTCTACATTTGAAGGGTTTCTAGAAAAATCTTTCCCAAATGAAGCAATCCTGTGGATGTCATTCAGGTTGCTCACCTTGCTTCTTCCAAGGTGATCACTGAAAGCCTATTTTTTATAGCTTGGGGGGGATGTCAGGGGTTGGCAGGGCCCTAGAAAGATCTAGTGCAACCCCCCTGCCAGAGCAGGAGCACCTAGACCAGCTCACACAGCAATGTGTCCAGGCAGCTCTGCAATGGCTCCAGACAAGGAGACTCCACAGCCTCCTGGGCAGCCTGGGCCAGTGCTCTGGCACCTGAACTGCAAACAAGTTCCTCCTCAGGTTAATACTAAACCTCCTCTGGTCCAGCTTGCTCCCATTCCCTCTTTTCCTACCATTGGATGCCATTGAGCAGAGCCTGGCTCTCTCCTCCTCACACTCACCCTTCACATATTTCTAACCATCTTCCTTTACTGCAATACCTTTATAGCATAGTATACTGTGTGTTTGTTTAGGCTCCTTAAAATCTGCTCCGTTCGGCCAAATGTCCTTTTCCTTTGAAGGAAGATGAGTTTCCAGTGGCAGCTGAGGATGTTCACTGCTTCCCAGAGCCAAGCTGTCTGTTTGCAGAGTGCCTGCAGTCTGGCAGTGTGCTTGGAGTCAGTCCATTTTGACTGGAGCTAAATCAGAGGAGAGGACACTTCATCTGTGCCATGCAGATAAGAACCAACATTTGTCTGTGAAGAAATCTGTCCTCTTAATTTCTAATACTCAGAGGGCTATTGTGGGGAAGTTAATTTCTCTGCATTATCCTTTGAGTCTTCATTTTCTGGCTAATACCTGAAAGAGGTTTCAGAGGAGCCATGAGATGTTGCTCATATTCAGTATTTTACAGTACAGAAAGCTTTCTTTTCTTGTGGAGAGATGATGCAAGGAATTGCTTATTGGCTAACAGGCAGAAACATTTATTTTTTTTAGGGTCTTTTTTGCTTTAGGAAAGGAATGCATTTTACCAAGGAGGGTATTACAAAGAATAAAAATGTGTAGGGATATAAATCACAGCTTTATTATTTCAATCCAGGTTTTATGGAATTGAGTTCTGGAGAAAATAAACAGGCTTGCTCTGTGTGTGTGTGTGTTGGTATGAACAGGTGCAGCAATTGCTTTTGAGCTGAGTCCAAGCAAGCCACATTAAGTCCTCATTTTACACCCCACTGAATGCTGTGCAAAGAGCAGAACTTCCCAGCAGCAGAGGCAGATAGACTTCCATTGATAGCTTTGGCACTGAGCCTATTCACTTAAATCACTGAAGTAGTATCTGCTCATGCCTCAGTAAACAAAACCTATTATATTATATAGGTCAGTATTTGTTTTGGGACAGTTCTCCATCTTTTGAATGCTTTCCCTTCCAAGGCTAAGGCTGTATTCCCCCCCAAAAAGAGCTTGTATTTTTTCAGCCTCCCATTTCTGAGGCTGGAAGAATTGTGGGACCAATATTGTCTTCCTTTTGGGTGAGCCTTTTGAGGCCTGTGGAATGGGAACAGTGTTCTCCTGCCCAGCTGTTGAGTTTCAGTCAAGCTGTTGGTTAAGAGGAAGGCCTCACAAGATAAATGGATGAATGCATTTGCAGGAGGGAAGCCTGAGGGGCAGTTAGAGCTCCTTTAGAAGTACTGTGACTCTGTAGAACCACAGTGTTCCCAGCCTGAAGTCTAGAAACAAAGTGCTTAAGGAACCTTCCTAAAGCCAAAAGCTGCTGTGGTGAAATGTGAATAGCTTTGCTTCTGTCTCAGTACATGCTTGAGAGTCACTGGAAAATTGTCTGTGTGGTTACATTTAATCAGTAATGAGAAAAGTCATTTTAGAAGCATCAGTACCCAGTTCTACAAACTCATTGCTCATGGGGTAGAGTCATGGTTTGATCAGCAAGTTGCAACAGGCTCTTGTGAATGAAGAGAGCTGCTTTGGTATTCTCTGTGGCACATAGGGAGATATTCTGTCTGCTGGCTACATCTTCCTCTCCTCCTCTTGCCATCCAGGGACAGTGGAGGGAGTGGAAAGGATTCTCCTGCCTTCCCTGTGCCTGTAGCTGCTGCCTGGTTGCTCTGCAATAAAGGGGATGGTGATGGTCACTGGTCTTGCATCAGGCTCATCATTCCTTTCAGAGATGTTGGTGCTGAATAATCTCTCTTGGTTTGTTTTATTTTAAAATTCATTGAACATTTGTGTTAGTTTTGCTAGCCACAGAAACCACACAAGTTTTTTTTTTTACTAGGCTTCTTTCATTTAATTGTTCTGAAGCCTTGAACCACTCATTAAGATCTCTGTGTTCTGGGTCTTTTTTTTTTAATTGAATCATTCTAGTGAGGCAAAAAAGGACTTTTAGCCCTCTCCAATAAATGAAGTCATGTCTTTTTTTTTTCAGTCTAGTCTTTCTCAATTGTGCAGCTTTTGGATCTCTGTGGTCAGAGAGCTAATAACACAAAGGAGATAGCACTGAGGGACATTAGGGCATCTCTAACCTGGCTTAGGAGACACATAGCAGAGATGACCATCCACCCCAAACCTCCTGGCACTCAGGCTTACTAGCCAGAGCAACTTGGCCTTGCATATGGCCCTGATTCAGCTATGCTAAACTTCTTGAGTGTTCCCTTAAATTCAAACATCTGTTTAAATCTCACTAGTTGAAAGGAAATCTTACCCAGTTTAGTTAAAAAAAAAAAAGTGCTGAACTAGATTTGAAGAGGAAGAATATGTAATTCTCATCAAATATTGATTTAGGTTATGAAAAATACCGTATTTTGCATGTCCCATCACTGCTGTATGTATTTCATTAAAAAAAAAAAGCTCTACTACATACTCCAGAAAGCTGTGGTCTCTTAGAGCTTGAGAATCTCAGAATCCCAGCATGGATGGGGCTGAAAGGGACCTCTGGGGATCATCCAGTCCAGCCTCTCTGCTAAAGCAGGCTCACCCATAGCAGCTTGCCCAGCATCACCTCCAGGTGCCTTTGGAATCTCTCCACACAAGGAGACTCCACAAGCTCTCTGGGCAGCCTGGGCCAGGGCTCTGCACCCTCACACCAAACAAGTTTCTCCTCCTGTTCAGATGGAACCTCCTGGGTTGCAGTGTGTGCCCATTGCCCCTTGGCCTGGCCCTGGGCACCACTGAGCAGAGTGTGGCCCCAGCCTCTTGCCCCCTGCACCCTTCAGCTCTTGCTCAGCATGGAGCAGCTCCCCTCTGGCTCTGCTCTGCTCCAGGCTCAGCAGCCCCAGGGCTCTCAGCCTTTCTCCTGCCAGAGATGCTTCAGTCAAGAAAACAGCAGTTATTTGCTTCACATTTGGAAGGTGACATTCCCAGCTAGATGACCTAGAAAATTGTTTTCGAAAAGTAAGAAAAATAGGTTCAGGAGGGCTATAGAACATCCAGCACTCTCCTCTGCATCTATTGCCAGCTACCTGGCAGTACTTGACTCTGTGACAAGTGTTCAGCCTGGGGGGTGGTGACAAGCACTGAGCTATTCAGAACACCCAGGCACAGTCTGACAATCCCTTGTGTTCTCCTGTGGCCCCTGGTGCCATAACTGTGCCCACAGCAGAGGGAGCATTAAACTCATTGCCCACGGGAAAGTGTGGGGAGTGATAGCCATGTTCCTAGAATCCTTGGATGGGTAGGATGAGCTCATTAGCCTTCTGGCAGTCATCCTAGGAGAAGGACAACTCTGATTCCAAACCCAGGCAGATGGAGCTCGTTTAGCCCTGTGAGGCCTTCCAGCTAAGAGGTTAAACCTCCATCCTAAGGACTTGGCTGCCAGCATCCAAGCTTGCTAGGCCCTGGCAGATGAACCTTAGGACTAAAGGGTGGGTCCAGCTCTGCACATGCTGTGTCTCACCTAGCCATACATTCAGAACACCTATGCCCTTGCAGCTCTTGGGTGAACTTGCAGAGCTGCCACTGCAAAATTCACAGGTTTGGGGCTTTTTTAGATGTTCCATTGGCAGACNACAGGAGACCACAAGGGATTGTCACACTGTGCCTGGGCAGACAATCAGCATGGTACCTTATAGCACTGCTGCCTTTGTTTGTCTGGGGTTAAAGAAGTGCTCTTCATAGGATGTTAGACTCATTTCCAAACTGCTGAAGTTAATGGACCCTGAGACAGAACCTAAGGATAGAAAGATGTTGATGTCATGTGGGAGGCTTTTGTGTAGCACTTTTCATGGGTGTCAGTTTCTCTCATTTTCCTTCTTTCTGCCTTTTTATTTTTCCTGTTTATAGAGGAAGCTGTTTTGCAATTGACTTTTGCAAATCACTGCTTTTGGTTTCCTTTTGCTCTTAAATATTACAATGCTCCTCATAAAAAACAGTACAAAGGGATATGTTGCCAAATTCATTATTCCAAAATACACAGGATTTTTGCTTCCCTTTAGGTTTGTTTATCAGAAGCTGGTGTTTGGCACTATCACCCATGGGACTGGGGGACTTTCTTTTCAGCTAGGGGTTGGAAACCTTTAAATGGGAGGTGACTAAACACTACCAAGTTGCTACTGTAAGCTGAGGGGAAAAAGAGCTTTAATGTGCCATTGGTATTCTCCCTGGGTTTGTGACCAGCATTTCAAAGAAAAAGTGTCCTGAGAGATTTCTTTCTGTGATTTCTGTTGAGTCTAGCTGTTGTTGGGATGGGATTCTGGGAGCTGAAAAGGAGCATAAAAATACCTGTGGCGTAGACACATGAGAAATAATAAAGAGAAACATCATTCTAAGCCTGAAGGTTTGTTCTTTGCTTTAACAGCTTCCTGGAACCTGGGATATGCTCCCAGTCACATCTGGGCTAGACTTCATCAGCTGTTTGTTAGCTGCAGACAGACAGAATGCAATTCCTAAAGCTGAGATTTTTGCCAAGGCTCTGGATTTGCTTTTCAGGAAGTGCCAAGGCATCCTTGACAGTCACAGATTATGACACTTACCTTTGGGATGGGGCACAAGGATAGGCTTATTGTGAAGAATGTGGTTGTAGAAATGATTTGCCTAGCATATAAATAGTATCTGCCTGTGGTAGCATTCCTCAGGAGAAGAAAGAGAGAGCTGAGCTGCCCAGCAGTACAGATAAACTGGATCTGAAAAGAAAATCTATTGTGTACAGGAGGATAGAAGTAATTAGCACCATGTGTTCTTCCAAGCTTCTTTCTTCAACTGAGCAGTTATGTATTACAGTGCAAACAACTGAAGCTGCTTCAGACTCCTCTGGAAGGGAGTTTGCATGCTCAGTGAGGGCTTTGAGTTCTTTGGGACTGTGAAGGCTTTCATCCAAAAATCTTGGTTGTTTACTTTCTCAGAACCAGTGGCATGGACTAAGCAAGAGAAATGATAGACAAAGGCAAACTCCATTTGAGAGGCTGCTGAGAATCTTGAAGCAAGCAGTACTTTGGATGTTAATATCAAATACTTAGTAGGTGGTAACTCTAAGAGAAGACTGTGATAGAACTGCAGGAAACTCCCTTTTGCTGCTTCAGGATCTCTGTAAAGAAGAGTGTGAAATGGGATGGAAGGTAGGAATGAGGGATGCTAGGAGCAACACAGTGGGATGTGTAGTGGGGACGGGATAAACTCTTAAGCTATGCTGCAAAGAACAGATCTTTTCCAGGAAGTTTAATCAAGAATAAAGTGGGTTTTACTACTAGGTAAGGAATGCTCAAATATAATAAGGATTCAGATGTTTATATGTAAATTTGACCTCTGAAGGCCAATGGAACAGACTTTGCAAACCCCACAAGGCACATTAGCAGGGACCAGTATCCAAATGACATTTCAAACCCTAAATACAGTAACTCAGTCCTGTCTTATATCCCATCTGTCATTGTTCTGTCTGTCTAGCTAGTTTACTGGAGTCATATCTCAGTGTATTTCTGCTTATCACAGGCTTATTTCAGATTTAAGATATTTCTCTCAAGTCCTTCAGCTACTAAGCTACTTTCTCCAAGCTGAATATCAGAATTGTAGAAGTACACTGGGATAATAATTGTGGCTAATAATTTCACTTACCTAAGATTTCCAGTTTGGATAAGTGAAGGAATATTACTGCAATGTAGTACTCCACTGCTTAAGAGATGAGCTTCCAAAACCTCAGTGTGCTCCTTTAGAGCAGTTAGGGTAACATCCAGGACCTGACTTCCAAATCAGTTCTTGACCCTGTGCCTTCTCATTAAAAGCCAAAACTCATCTGTCTCCAGGATGTGAAAACTGATAGTCTGGGCTCTAGGAGATGCTCCATCCTGCTAACCATGGCACTTGTATACCTCTGATCCTGTTGACCTTCTTTCTGGTGGTTATTGCACATGAAATCCTAAATTATCTTTGTTCCCTTTCCATGTTCTTGTTGTTGTCTCTCTGCTTCTTGTCAATTTTTCCTACTTGGCATAGCATCCTAAAACGAGGATGTTCTCAGGCTTCCCAAGGGGCTGGCATGATCCTTCCAGCATGATCCTTCACACAGAGCAGTGTGTGAGCTGCTGAGATAAGCAGTTGTTTCTATTGCATTATCTACCACCACCTGCAGATGCTACTCCTCTTTGTCTAGGTAGTTTGTTTCTTCCCAAATCCAGCAAGAAACAGAGGCAAGATAGCAGCTTTTGAACAGAACCAACAGGTATGTGCAGGCACTGGAAATTCAGTAACTAAAGGATTTCCTACACAACAATCCTAGAATCCTAGAATGGGCAGGGTGGAAGGGACCATAAAGATCATCTAGTTCCAACCTCCCCACACTGAGCAGGGATGCCAATCACTAGCCCAGGTCACCCAGGGC
>VWZO01022189.1:714555-730699 GCA_013396975.1 Bucco capensis | reverse complement strand
GATGAGCTCATTAGCCTTCTGGCAGTCATCCTAGGAGAAGGACAACTCTGATTCCAAACCCAGGCAGATGGAGCTCATTTAGCCCTGGAAGGCCTTCCAGCTAAGAGGTTAAACCTCCATCCTAAGGACTTGGCTGCCAGCGTCCAAGCTTGTTAGGCCCTGGCAGATGAACCTTAGGACTAAAGGGTGGGTCCAGCTCTGCACATGCTGTGTCTCACCTAAAAAAAATCCATTGCGCAGGCTCGAGGGTGCTATCTGCTATCCTCTTTTTATCAGTGCTCTTGTAAAAGGCACTGATGAGGAACATGGATGGAGCCCTCCCTGGAGCTTCGTTCGCGAAGCCTAGCCACGACGACCCATCCAAGGATTCTAGGAACATGGGTATCACTCCCCACACTTTCCCGTGGGCAATGAGTTTAATGCTCCCTCTGCTGTGGGCACAGTTATGGCACCAGGGGCCACAGGAGACCACAAGGGATTTTCAGACTGTGCCTGGCCCCTGTGGGTAGGATTCAGTGAAAGCTTTGAAGGGAAAAGCATGGAGTAGAACAGGCTCTGTGGTGTGGCAGCAGAGGAATAGATGCTAATCCAGCCCAGATAACATTGGGAGACTAGAAGCCTGCTGCTGAATAACATTGCTCATCTATTATCCATAAGCAGCTGAGAATACAGATTGACTTGATTGGCAAGAAAATGGTGACTGTCCTAATTTTCAGGCTGTTTTCTCAAATAAATTAAGAGAGAATATTACTGCATCTGTGATTGCCTGAGGACACTCTTCTCCGATCTGCACTTGAGAAATTCTGGCACAATAATCTGATTTTGGAGACCCTGAAAACAGGGGTCACTTGTTAATTGTTGAACACAACAGCAGAAATGTGCTCTGGAGCATTTCTCTGCATGGCTTTTTGCAGTGAGAATCCTCTGCCAGCTCAGAGCAGAGCTTGGTGACAGGCATATTATACAGGTGCTTAAGAGCAGCATTTTTAGATGTGCTTAAGCATCACACTTCAAAACTGAATTCTTGCTGATTTTGGAGGCTTTTTAGCTTAAACAGCAATTATAGATCTGAGCCAAAGCAGTGTTAAAACACAGAATTGAATACTGTAGAACTGTTGCTTTTGGGTCACACAGAGACTTGTTGTTTGCTTACTTCCCTGACAAACACATCTCATCTGCATATGTGTTTTTATCTGTGTTGAAATTCAGGCTGATTGAGTAATTTTCAAGAGAAACACTAAAATGGGCTTTCCTGGACAAATCTGAAGCAGACTTCACTGACTGAGAAGTGGCTGATGGCTTAGCACTCCTGCAGTAGTAAGGGGAAACTTGAGTGATTGCTGCTTTAACCCAAAAATTGGGCTTGAGTTGGAGTTCTTGGAGCAGCTAGGGAGAGAGGTTTGAGCTGTGTTTGTGTTACTGTTAATTTCATTAATAATAGAGCTGTTGGCTAGGAAGAGACTAAATTCCTGAACTAGAGATATACAATTGGCTTCAGTTGAAAGGTGCTTTTATTGACTCTGAGAACGTATTTGTACAACATAGCTGGTGTTTCAGATGTTTTAATGTCATTTTTACACATGCTTGCAGTCATTAGTTTGCAAATGATGATTGAATTAGCAAATTGGATTCCTTCACCCTTGGCAAGTGCCATAAACCTTGCAAGAGGAAGGCTGTAAAAGTCTTGAGGGGGAGGAAAAGCAGTTTCCAAAACAAGGGGGAAAAAAAGACATACCGAATTCCTTGCTGCAGCAAATAAGGTTTTGACTGATACAGCTAAATAGCTATAAATGTGTTCCTTTTTCTAGACAGTCAAATGGGATTAAAGTGAGATCAGTGTGGATGTTCAAATCCCCAAGTGTGGATCTGGAACTGTTTTCTGATGTGCTGTTATTGCTCAGGGCAGGCAGATGGAAATAAAGTTGTTGGTCTTGCAGATTGGTGCAGGCATTTGGAGAACAAGGTAAGCTACATCTGTCTTCTCACCTGCTATGAAAACACCTTGTTCAATTTCTTCCTGAGGAACTGTGTGCCTTTAGCAAAGGGCAAGCTTAACCTAATCTTCTCCAGGAAAAAAAATTAGGAAAATCCTTTCTTCCATGTATAATATTTTTGCTCAGGTGGCTTATTATTCAAATAAATGGGGGAGGAAAAAGAAGATACCCTTCTCTTTTACCTCCCTGAGAAAGGTGCTAGCTTTTGAAGACTTCAACTTGGACTTTATACTGAAAATTAGGCCTCTGGAGATCAAGGAAAACTGTCTTGTAGTTAGTAAATTCAGTTTCTGCCCCTGAAGGAAGAGCTGTCCTCCTAGAACAGAAATGGTCAGTGGCTTGAAGCTGAAGGTTTAACCCTTTCTTTTTGACAAGGCCTGACAGGTTATTAACAAGTTTTCTCAAGCATCTCTGCTGTCTCCCAAGCCAGTCTATTTGCCTGCTCCTTGTGAACAAGAAACCTGGCACTTACCTTACTCAGGTGGCTTATTTTATCTAGGACTTGCAGGTTTTCTCCTTCTCCTGCTCATTAGTCTGCACTCCTGAGCAGTTTAATCATCCCAGTTAAGGACTGAGCCAGTGTGGCATCAGCCTCACTAACAAAGTTCTTCCAGAACTAGTGTTTACCAATTCTGGGACATCGACTTTGAGGGGAAAAATTGTCCCAGATATTGCCTGTGGTTTGAGGTTGCACTAGCAGTTGATTCCAAGTTGTCTTATGCTCTCCTTGGTGCAGAGACATTCACCAGATGATGTGCCTCTGGTGGCTTTGATTCATGACAAAAACCAACATCTGGTGTTGTGTGCCTTCATGACCCTATCACTTGGCTCTAAGTTATGAGGAATGTCAGTGCTGCTACATGGTTGTCTTCTGGTAAGTTTACTGTGAATACAACCCCACACAAATCAATTCCTTCATGAAATAGAAAACTCTTAGGCTGTGTTTATATTGCAGGAAGTTAAGGTGATAGTTTGTCTTATAGTTCAAATGAGTGACTTCAAGAGCTTACCATTCTCAATGGTCCCAAACAAGAAGAGTTTTTAGTGGCTATACAAGGGATGCCTAAGAAGATTGTTCAATCTGTTTCTTTTGGTCAAAGCAGCAAAGCCTTGAGGCTTCTTGGTAGCTAGAAAGCCAGAGACAGGTAAAGCCAAAATCATAGTGATGGCTTTACAATGCATGCCCTCCATGCATTTTGATGTATTCAACATAATCTCATGCTAAAAGCTGTTTATAATCCTCACTGGAGTCAGAAGGTAAAAAATGCCCAGATATGCTCTTAGCCTTATAAATAAAATGTCCCAGGGCACAGATGTGAGTGCTCTAGACCAAGGGGTGCCTCAGGCAAGGGATCCCAAGTTCTCTTAGCCCAGAGCCTGCAGCTGATGTGAAAGGTGCACAAGAAATGTATCAGAGTAGGGGTTATACCCAGAGCCTCAGGTTTGGTACCTTGCCAAGCCCAAATGTGAGCCCTCTTGTCAGGTGGAAGAGACTTACTACCATGAGTGTGTGGAGAGCAGGAGAAAATGTGCATCCCTTAAAGGATGTTTAATTAGAGCAAGCAGAGTCTGAGATGCTGCTGAAGTGGTGCTAAGGGATCTAGGGCTTGGAGACAAGAGCTGCAAACCACACAGCATGCAGGTTTGGTTTGTTCAGAGTGCTGCTGGTGTTTTAGAGCAGAATCTGACCCCAGTGCTTGCCGTGAGACATGCTTTCAATGTAGGCTTAAAGTCATTTGGGACAGGAGTGAGACCTTGTAATGCCATTGAAGCACCAGTGAAATCAACAGTGTCTGGTTCTTGTGTATTGACCACTTGTAAAATGCTCAAATTTATCTTCAGCTTTTCTTTTTCCTCTTCTTTTTTTTAAGTCAAATGAAAGCAAATTGTTCTCCTTATCTCCTGCCTTCAGAGGGAGCTTCCTGACTGTTTGTCCTTATCATTTCAAGCCAGAAAGTTCTCTTAAGATTTGCTAGGCCACCTCAGTGCTACAGCTTCACATTCATGATTTGGCAGGAGGGGAGAATGTGTTCTTGTTTCCATTTAAACTGCTTTTCAGTTCAGAATGAAATCCAATTTTAAACTTAAAGGTTTGGATTGAAGTTTGAGGATCAAAGAAAAGAGAACAGAAAGAAGATGTGGCTTTAGCTTGGAGCTGCATCTAGAAAGGGTGACCTCAGATTCAGGGGTTTTCTTTCTCATCTGCACACCCCCCTATAAAGGGCTATGTTTCTTCTGCTTTCTGCTGAAAGAGGCTTAACTGCATCAACATGTGCATGTGCCTGCAGGCTTGGGGTTTTTTTTTTGTTTGGTGTGCTTTGCAGCCTATGATAACTGCATGTAAGAATCACAAATGTAAAGTCTTTTCTTTGTCAGAAGATAGTGCTATTGAAAATAAACCATGCTCTAAAATGTAGTGGCAGCACCCAAATTAGAATCCTTTGGAATTTAACAGTGTTGGCAGCTGCTGTTGTCTGTTGAATAGGGCTTAGAAACTAGGAAAGGGAACATCTGCCACAACTACCTCCTCTCCACCAGCCTTGGGGAGGTTCAGGCCTGTATTAGGCTAAAAATTGGATAAGGGGTTTTATAGGAGTTTGGGGAGTGTGTCTGTGTGGAGTGAATTACAATAAAGTGTAACAACTAGAAGGAAGCTTGACTTGTATGACAATGGCATACCCAGCCTCTAAAAATGTGCATCATAACCTCTCTGTTTGTCAAAAGGTATTTCTTGCCCTGGAGCTGTGTGGGGCCTGTCTGTTGGATGGGTCTCTAAGCTTTAGACAAGGTCCCACTCTGGATGTCATCTAAAGTGACTTGCCCAGTCACCCAGAGAAAATCTGATCTCAGCTATGCCAAAATGTCATCCTTTGCAGAATAACGTGGCCATGGCACTTCCAGGCAGTGTTTTGAGCTTTAAGACAAACCCAAACATTCCCATATAAAGAAGCCAGAGGTGCTAGAAGGAGTGCATTAAACAAAGAGAAACAGCCAGCACACAAAATG
The DNA here is from genome assembly GCA_013396975.1 of Bucco capensis. Lineage (NCBI taxonomy): Eukaryota > Metazoa > Chordata > Aves > Piciformes > Bucconidae > Bucco > Bucco capensis. The sequence continues at coordinate 725,699 of VWZO01022189.1, read as the reverse complement.
CTTTGCTTTTGATGCTCAAGCTCTCTTTTGAAACTTTGACTTTTAAGTTTTCTTCATCCCTTTACAGAAATTGGTTTTTCTAGTCCTTTTGGCTTCATGAGGAAGCATGAAATTGAAGCTTGTGTATTTCTATAAGGCAAATCAAAAGAATTGTAAACACTGTTGAAGTTTTATTTGTGTGCTGTCCCCCCCAATGGTGAAGAGATGCCTCTTCAACCATTAGTAACAGCCTTTTCAGGTTAGATACCCATTTTTAAAGCACTAGCTAGTCTAAATCTGGCCTGGTTTGGTACTGAGAGTGACACAGGAAATTACAGGTTGAGGAACACTGTGCATTTAGTGAAATTCTGGGTGTTTGGATGGGTTTCTGTGCATTTTGGCTTTGAAAGCTTGGTCAGGGCATACAGCTTGCACTAAGGTAGTGTTGGAATAGTTTCCTTGCCCCTTCAACACTGGGCTTCTTGGAGCAATGCATGGTTGTGAGTGCTAATCCACACAGGAGGAGTCATTCACAGCTTGGGGATCACTAGTCAGCTCCTGCATTAAATATGGGAAACTCCAGACTGGAATGATGCTCCTTCTGATGGATCCTGACATGTGGAGCAACTCCTCTTGCCCAAAACAATAACACTTCAAAGAAAAATGAAATGTGCCCAGTGACAGATGGGAGCTGCTTAGAGCCCTCAGACAAACCAGAATCCCAGGAGACTCCATCAGCATGTCCAGAAGGAAGGCAGAGTGCTTTAGATCATGTTTTCACATCATGTTTTCACCAAAGGAGATATGTAGGTGTTGGAGACAGAGCAGCTCACACTGAATTAGGCAGTGTGCCACTTTTCCTGGCTTACTAACAGTGTTGGAACCCCAATATGGTTGCTGCCCTAGGACTGGCACATGTGGCCTGAGCTAAGGGACACTGGCCTGCTAGTCCACTTTCATACAGTTAGTTGTTCCCTCCTGTGTCTACCAGCCTGACCATCTTCAAAGGAGCCTTTTGAGCAGCTCTCTAGCCTTACTAAGCTCCAAGGCAGAAAGTCAGAACTGCCCAGCTCCTGCCCGCAGCAGCTTGGTGCAATTCTGCTGGCTAAGGCAGGAGCTATTGCGGCAGCTGGGACACAAATAAGAGCGCAGAACTGGAGCCAGGGCGGGGAAAAAAGCACCTGGGCAGGCTGTTTACCACCCTCATCCCTTCTCAGGCAAAGGGGAAAAGGATGGATGGGAGACAGGGGGATGTAAGGGAATCAAATGAGGCAATTGGCAGTACTTGTAAGCCAGAACCATGTTTGGTTTCTGCAGTTCAGAGCAAGACAGTAAATCCCCTGCTTCACTGGACTTGTGTTTGGATTGATTCTGTGGCCAGGAGGGACTTGGTATGTTGGGTTATTTCCTGGCTGTTAGAAAGGGGATAGCAGAACCNTCTAGGGCCCTTCCAACCCCTGACATACTGGGACATACTGTGATGACCTTATTTGAACCCCTCTGCTTCCCTAGCAGTTGCATTTTCTACACTGCAAACCAGTGTGGGCTCCAAGGGAAGGCCTTTGGGGTTGCACAATGCAGCTGCTTATTAACACCAATATAAGGCTAAAGAACAATACCAAAGTCGTGCAAAGAGCAATGGACAACCCTGTTTTTATACAGCAGTAACACAGAGTACTCCCCTACTCTATAAAACTTCAGGTGGATGGGAGTCCAACAAGTAAAGAAGAGGCCAAAGAAGTATGGGGATGGTGCCTGTAGGGAGACAGCTTCTCTAGAGCAAGCCTTAGTGAATAGCTGAGCTATGGTGAAGCTTGAAGTGTATGTGGACAGAAGGTGCTCCTGGGAGCTGAGCAGTGATATACTCAGACTGTTTAACTACCCCCAGCCTTCTTAAAATTACCAGGACTGATTGGGAAGTGAAGTTAGTCAGGATAAAAGCCTTGTCAGAGACTGATTATCAGTTAATCAGTTTTGCTATCATTCCATGATAAGTGGAAAAAAGCTTCTCTCTCCTGCTTCTCTTTCCACAATCAATTTTCTCTTTTAAATGAAAATTATATCGAAGCCAGATGGGAAAATCTCTGCAGGAGTGTAAGGAAATGTTGTCATTTTTGAAGCAGGCTTCAAGCACTCTCCTGAGATTGTCAGGATAACTTTACACTCGTGGTGCAAGTCTGTTTTTCTCTCTCTTTACTCTGAAGTTCACAAAAAGAACAAGATTCATTGTCTTTCAAAAAGAACCTTGCTCCAGGCTCTGTGGCCAGTGCTTCCCAGAATTCTGCATCTTCTCTTTCTTGACTGTTTCTCTTTTTTCTGTATTTTATTGTGGCTTTTGGGGGGATTGTTACAGAATCCCTTACCATTGGAAAGGTATACCTTTGTTACCAAGTTCTTTACAAAGAAGTATGGGATATTTTGGAGGAGGGTTAAGTGATGAGTATTTATTTAAGGGTCTGACCATAACATGTCCTGAGAGCAATAGTGTGTAAGAGAAAAGGTCTTTCTGCAGTTCAGCCCTTTGTACCTTTTACATCAAGGGTGCAAGTCACACCAGGAGCTCTATGCACTACAGAAGATGAATGCAAATCTCATTACTGAACTAAAGTGGACTTAGGAAGTAAATGCTTGTGGTTTGGGCTCAAAATGACATGGGTATCTCAACAAGGATCTCTGTCTGCCACAGAAAGGTGAGCAGTTCTGGTGAGATGGGTTTGGTTTGGGTTTTCATCTTTGTTTCTGGAATGCTGAACTCTTCTTGCATGTGAAGTATGGAAAGCTGAGAAGCTGCTGGTTTTACTTCTTTACAGTGGTGTGACTGCCTTCAAGCCATAGTTATATATGCTACCCTCACCCTTATCACTGCTTTGGGTTTTTGTGACAACTTGTGCATCCCACAAGAGGCAGAGGAGCACTGTAGAAATGGTAGCACACCATCAGGAGAGGCAGGGCAGGGTTTTAGGAGAGTATTTTATGTCTTTCCTTCACATGCATGCTCTACTGGGGAGCTAGAGAGAAAATTGATTCCTGGAAGGATAGCTAGGTTTCATGTCAAGGACTAGCTGTCTGTGTTTCTTCAGTATGGGCTACATCTATGTGTAAACATCTATCAACAGGCCAGGCAATGAAGCTTCTTCCACTTCCATCTCATGTCCCTTTCCCCCTAGGTTGATGCCTTCCAGGCATGTGTTCTAGTCTGAGGTGACAGATTGTTTTAGTTGTATTAGTTGTTCTGGAGCTACAGTTTGCATCTATTGTGTCATCCAACTTCTTCAAAGAAGCAAGGTGCACGTGGTCATTTGACAGCCTGCTGCTGTGCTCCCAGTAACTCAGAGTGTCCGGACTTGGAAGGGACTCACAAGGATCATCAGCTCTAGCTCTTGTCTCTGCACAGCACAGCCCCAGAAGTCACACCATGTGTCAAAGAGTATTTTCTAGGTGCTTCCTGAGTTCTCTCAGCCTTGGTGCCAAGACTACTGCCTTGGGGAGCCTGTGCCAGTGCTCTACCACCCTCTGCATGAAGAACCTTTCCCTAATAGCCAGCCTAACCCACCCCTGGCACAGCTCCATGCTGTTCCCTGGGGTCCTGTTGCTGGTCACCAGACAGAAGAGATCAGCTCCTGCTGCTGGGCTTCCCCTCAGGAGGAAGCTCTAGACTGCAAACCTACTGATCAGGGCCAGCCATATTTAACAGAGAAGATCCTAACATCTTAAAGAGTTCTCTTTATAAACGTCCTAAAATCAATGAGAGGCAAGAGATGAAAGTTCATTCATTTCCTGAGAAGCTGCAGTGCACGAGTTTCTGTTAGCATGTCATTATACATGTCCCAGCACCCAGAAGAAACTCAGCAGCTGGCAGTCACCTTGGGTCCAAGATGCAAACTTGAGCAATCTTTACCTGCTCAATTCAGATGACTGCTTCTTGGTGGGATCAAAGCCAGCCCTGCCTCTTGAGACTGGAATAGCTCCACTTGCTGCAGCAAAGAGGTGATGTGGCAATAGCTAGTGGGATCAAAGTTACTGGCTGTAACAAACCTGCAGCCCAAGCACCACTTTGGGGTCACGTTTTTGAAGCAGAGGTAGCTGTGGGGGTGGAGGAGGAATGTCAGTGTGCAGGAGATGTTTGGAGGCCTCTGAGATATACCCTAAGTATATCTTATTAAAGCTTGCTCTACAATTCTTCATTTAACCAAGTGTTCATACATTTCTCTCCCAACCAAAAGAGAGTACTGTTCTGAAAATGAAGTGACTTTAAATTGCACCAGGGGAGGTTCACATTAGATACTAGGAGGAATTTCTTCACCCAGAAGGGTTCTCAGGCACTGGCATAGGCTGCTCAGGGCAGTGGTGGAATCACCATCCTTAGAAGTGTCCAAAAAACATGTGGACTTGGTATCTGGGGACCATGGGTCAGTGGTGAGCATGGCAGTGCAGGTTTATGGTTGGGCTGGATGATCTCTGAGGTCTTTTCCAACCCTAATGGTTGTATGATTCTATAAAATAAGATCTTTGGAGTGCAGCATGTGGGGTTTTAATGCTTCTTTTCTGCTTTTATATAGCTTCTAAAGATCTGCCAGCACATAGCTCACTTTCTCCGAGTTGACAATGCCATGTGAGTTCACACCACCTGCAGATGCAGCAGCTCTGCTGAACTGCTATTGCATACCCAAGCATGCAGAGCTTTCCAAAATGCCCCAGCAAAAATCAAACTATGATGGATAAACAGTTCAGAAGAAAGAGGAGAGAAATGCACAGACTGCCTAGGTACAGCTTAAGCAACCAGATGTTCAGAGGATGGGTAATTTGGATTTCCTTCTGCAAGTGCTGCTGTTGTCAGCAGTGAAAGGAGCAGAGCTGGTTGTACAAATTTAGGCAGGCAGTTGCTTAGCTCTGTGCCACTCTTACTCCTCTCTATCTGATTATTTATTTACTGATTTATTTATCAATCAGAGGGAAGATTATGTAAAGTTTAACTGTAGCTTTTAACTTGAAAATAACAAGCTGCTATGGACAAGCAAGCAATCTCATTGAGATAGATATGCTCTGTGTTTTGGGCCAACTTCAGAAGTACTGAGGTCCAGCTAAGGTCCTTCATTTGTGGCTCTGTTCTCTTTGGAACACCTAGTGCAGTACTTCAGTGACTAAACATGGGAATTTGAGTGAAATCATATGATGTTTTATTAGTCACTAAAAATATGAAGACCCACTGTTTATTTGCCAAGCTAAATACAAGAAAGCCATTACAGGAAGGCTGATGCATGAAATTCACCTAATTTCTCAGTTAAGGGACTGTTGCTCCAAACTTTTCCACAACCAGGCATTTGCACAAACCCTAAACCTTTTGTGATTCCTTTATGTAAAATCCAAGTGAAAATGTGGACAGTGATATTCAGAATTTGCACATTTTTGTGGTCAATATAAAATTGCCTGTAGTTCATCTTCTGGAATATTCCTGCTCAAGTTTTTCTTGCCTCTGATCATTTTTAACTGCAGTTGTTACTTCATATTACAATAGATCAAGTCAGCTTTAGTTTCCCTTTGCTTGGTGAGGTTTGCCAGAGCTCTGGGGAGCGCTCAGCAGGGGAATCAGATGCTGGTGCAGGTGCAGCTGGCATCANCTCACAAGCACAGAGTAGAGAGGCAGAATCACCTCCCTAGATCTGCTCTTCATATCTCCATCTTCAGAAATCAAATAGGTGGCCAAGCACTATGAAACACCTCTAAGAATTGTGATGGCTTTTCCTGAACAGCAGAGACTACGAAGCAGTTCAGAAGATGTGAACCAAAAGACCTTCTCATGGTCTACAGCTTCCTGATGAGGGGAAGCAGAGGGGCAGGAGCTGATTGCTTCTCTCTGATGACCAGTGATAGAAGCTCAGGGAATGGCATGAGGCAAAGGTTCTTCCCCCAGAGTGTGGCTGAGCACTGGCTCAGGCTCCCCAGGGCAGCAGTCACAGCACCAAGCCTGACAGCATTCCAGAAACTGGCCATGACTCTCAGGCACATGGTGTAATTTTGGGGGTTGGCCTGTGCAGAAGCAGGAGATGGACTGGATGATCCTTGTGAGTCCCTTCCAACTCAGGAGATTCTATGATTCTATAAAAAGAAAAAGGAATTGGTCTATTTTGTGGTTTTTATTGTTTTGTTTTGGTGTATTGTTTGTTTTTTTCCTGTGGATGACCTGTTTCAATATGAAATTTAGCAATTGTACCTACAGGAAAATTCTCCTCTCATTAAGAACCCAAAGGTGCTATGGTGCTGGTTGGGCCAGGGCTCATTGCATGAAGTATTGAATCAAAATGGACAGAGTAGAAATCCACATAACTGAGCCAGGTTTTTCATTAGAGATCTGAATTTTGCACCAGGGGAGGTTTAAATTGGATCTATGGAGGAATTTCTTCCCTGCAAGGGTTGTTAAGTGTTGTTCCAGGCTGCCCAGGGAGGTGCTGGAGTCACCATCCCTGGAGGGGTTTAAGAAACATCTAGATGCTCTCCTTAGGGCCATGGGTTAGTGGTATGGGAGTGCTAGGTATGGTTGGACTTGATGAGCTTAGAGGTTTCTTCCAAGCTTCTGTACTTCTAGTGAAGTACTAGTAGGAAAAGGCAATAGCAGCATTCTTCAATGCATCTGGGTTTCTGCTGTATATGTATGGTAGAGCAGGATGTGTGATACAACCTAGAGTACACTGTGTGAAGAGAGGATTTTGCTTACTATTTCCAAACAGTATTGCTCTTATAAAAGATTAATAAAACAAAAGTCTCCTTGTGGACATCTCGGATTGGAAGTCCAATGAACTCAGCAGTCCTGTTCCTACACTTCCTCTCTTTCAATTCCGATTTCTACACTCCAGGACACTGCTGACACGGGATGGCTGGAAAAGCCCTTTTGCATGGCATGCTCTTGATTGCCCAATACAAATCAAATCCCAAGTGAAAATAACCTATGGCCACAGTGGGCTCAAGTGGAGTCCCGCTCTAGTTAGGACTAATACTGTCAAAGTTTTGTGAAGCCAATGTGGCATGTGATGTAGCAGCATTTCTTCAGCACTTCTGGAAGGGAGCTGCCACAATCTTGCCTGGTATGGAGCCCTTGGAGCTGCTGCACTCCAGGGAGGGAGAAACACAATGAATTGGAGGGGAGGAGGTAATGACCTTTGAACATAACAGGGGTTCATCATTTAAAGAAACTGGGGTTTCCTGCTGGCTGTGTGTGCCTCTGAACTCTATATTGCCTTTTGATATCACTTCTGAAAGATGATAGTAATATTGCTGTTCACTTTCAATTTATGCAGCCCATTCGAAATCCTTCCAACCCACTTTTATGCAGAGCAGGATGGACAAAAATGCTTTTATTGGTTAAGTGGCACTCTCTTTGTTCCAGTTTCCCTGGTTGTGCTTATTACCTTGGCTGCTATGTGTGCTTGGCTCTCTCAAGTCATTCTTCTCTCCTGCGGTGGTGCTGCGGGACAACAAGCTGGTATCCAAACCCCTGTTTTAGAGGGCTTTCTCCTCTTGCCTGAGCAACCCTAGTAACTGAAGTCAAGGAAGCTCTATTGTGCACTGAGGAATGTGGTGGGAAGCTGCTGTGCCCTTCCTAGCACACTCAGTGTTGGCATGAAGGAGCTGGGGGAGCAAAGAACCACTTCTTTAAAAGGTCTCTCCATCTTCTTCCCACAAAGCATCACATTGCATAGCGAGTGTTGTACCTGCTCTGCTGGCTGACAACTGTAATTTGTATTCCTTTTTTGCCCAAGCCAACCCACAGAGCTTACATAAGTGTCTTTCTGCCCCATTCCATGTCAGAGCAATTTGAAATGTAAATCCCAGTGCTGTGGGATATTGCCTAATGAGATTAGAGAGCATGTCCAAGTCTCTTTACTGCTGTATCGCCAGTTCCTCTGGATTGTTGTAGCTAACTCAGTTTTTGAAGTACTACTATATATGAAGAGTGTGGATTGGAGTTTACAGACTACTTTTGTTGTTATAATTATTTCTTGGGCTTGGGCAAATTTATTTTTCATAGCATGGAAAAAACCAGTGCTGCACAAGCATTTTTTTGTTGTTGTTTGGTGCTGATTTTTCTGTATCACCATATATGCACAAATGCCCAGGCACTGCCTGTAAAAACTCCAGCATGGTCTTCAGATGGAATAATGGCATCAGCAGTGATAGGGGACAGATGCAAACTGGGCAGTCCCTACCTCCATCCTCTCCAAACAAGCCTCTGCTGAGTCTTTGGAATTCCTGCTGCCCAAAGTTGCTGAATGCTTGTAGTGTTTGCAGTGAGCTCTTTGCCCAAGGTTGTGTACTGTACACATTGAGGACATCTCCATGTGTGATTGTTTGAACTACTGCTCTGAATCTCTTGAACCCCCCCCCCCACTACTTTGACATAGACATGTGCACACATGCTGGGGTGTCTGGTGACATTTCAGTAGTATTGGGCACCTTCCTCCAGGAGCACTCACAAAATCCCAGGTTCTTTGCTTTGCTCTTGAAGACTCCAGGGAGACCTTCTTGGAACCTTTTAGTGCTTAAAGGGCTTATAAGAAAGATGGGGACAGGCTTTTTAGCAGAGCCTGTTGTGACAGGACAAGGGGTGATGGTTTAAAACTAAAAGAGGGAGATGCAGACTAGACAGAAGGAAGGAATGTTTTAGGGTGAGGACTGTGAAACACTGTCCCAGGTTGGCCAGAGAGGTGGGAGATGTCCCATCCCTGGAACCATTCCAGGTCAGGTTGTTTGGGCTCTGAGCAAGCTGCTCTAGTTGCAGATGTCCCTGCTGACTGCAGGGGAGCTGGACTACATGACTTGTAAAGGTCTTTTTCAACCCTAACTGTTCTACCATTCTATGATTCTTTTAACTAACCCTTAAGTTAGACTCTTCATGGACTCCTACACTGGACTACAGTACTCACTTTATTCAATAGAAGCTTTAAAGCATACTCAAAACTCTGCAGAGTCTGGCAGGGCTGAAAAGAGCAAGGGCACTCACCTGCAGAGCTGGAGGTGTGAGGGAGTGAATCCTTGTCTCTGTGGGCTTGGTTGTTCAGTTCTGAGATTGAGCCCAGATCCTTTCCTGGAATGCTAGCTCTGAGGATGAGTTTCTCCCTTATTATGAGCCAAACAAGATATGCATACATAGATACCTCTGTGTAGTCTTGATTTATTTGGGGGGGTTTAATGTTGTTTTGGGTTTCTTTTCCCACTTACCCTCAACACACTCAGCCTCTTCAAGTGCTTGGAAGCTCCTGCTGATGATAAAGCATAGGAGCAACAGCACAAGCTAATCTAATCTAGTCCAGGACCTGTTTGTAGAAGTGCTAGATGATCCTTAACGTCGGCTCGAGGGAAGCACTTCCAGTTCTGTGCATCCAGCAGCAGGTGGGGCTGGCAAACTACACACTGGCAGTGCTCTCCGGGACTCCTCTGCACCACGAGCTCACACTTAGCGAGCTGAGGAGCTCAGAGTTTCACCACGAGCTGGACAACTAAGTGTACAGTTGGATGAAGGGGAGGGAGATATCTGTACAGAGAAGGGCTTGAGAAAGGACACAGCTGGAGTTTCCCTCTTTATTATTTCCCATCTTGAAAAGAAACAGAGAGGAAGGTTACAGGCATGGGCCTTATTTCTCTCCTCACCCCAATACCTACAGCTGATTCTTCTTCACCTTCCAACTGAAACGTTTTATTTCCTTTTAATTGTTGGATATGGCCTTATAATAAGCATTATAATCTCACTGTGATCCAAAATAAAAAGTTGAAGAAAAGCAGTATTTGGAACAGTCTTCACACAGCTTTTACTTTCCTTTTAACATAATTTACAATTAGAAGTGCATGGCTAATAATCTCCATCCTCCTTCACACAAATCTGTGAATACAGTTATTGTTGATCTGTGCATGACCTCACTGTTGCCATAAGGCAAGGGTTTTCTTTGCTGTGATCCCCTCTGCTTTGAGGACTGGTGACTGCCATGTGGTAAAAGAAGATAATGGGAGGAACTAGACAATAAATTGCTTGTGAATGGGCATAGAGTAGACATGCAATAGACACTGGCTCACTGTGTTTGGTCTGTTTAGTGGTATGGTAGTGCTAGGTATGCTTGGACTTGATGATATTAGAGGTCTCTTCCAACCTGAATGATTCTGTAATTCTGTGTATTCAACCCATGGTAAGAAACTGAAAATGAGGAGTGATTACTGCACGTTGTTGTCTTCCAGTGCTTATCATTTAAGCTTGGTGAAACATTTGTCTTATATTACCAGCTAATTATAACTGCATGTAAAACTTAACATCATTACCCAGGATTAAGTCCACTTGCTTGATCTCATTTGTTGTTTAATTCCTTTGGGAGTGTTTTAGAGAAAGGTGCATTAGATAAGTGCCTGCTGTTCATAACTTTTTAAATGCACTAGTAAAGGTGGCAAATACTATTGCTTGATAGCCACAACCCCTTGTAAATAAAAGAACTTTACACTCATAGTAATTCCCCTTTGTTGTGTTTTTTTGTTGTTGTTTTTTGTGGGTTTTTTTACAGAAATAGTTTCATTGACCAAGTTCTAGGCTCTTATATAGATATTGTTTACTGGACTGTTAAATAGAAAATTATTACTGATTAGTCTTTTGCAAGTATATACATGTAAACAAAAATGTGGGCTGTATGCAATGCAGTGCATAGAATTCTTTTGCTTCTGTAGACTCAAGAATCTATAGGGAAGAAAAAATTAGTACCTGTGGCATGGCTGTTGTTTGAAGGGACTGTGTTAGTTCTGCCCTGCTTCCTACTGAGAAAAAAAGCCAAGAGGCAGAGCCAAGCTCTTTGATGAGACACCTGCATTGCAAAGCTCTTTTAGCAGCAAGGTCTCTGGTCTCTATGCATTTTTTTGAGTTGCCCAAAGAAGAGCAATGAAGCTGGGGAAAGGTCTAGAGCACAAGTTTTCTGGGGTGCAGATGAGGAACTGGCATTGTTTAGCCTGGAAGAAAGGAGGCTCAGGGGAGACCTTCTCACTCTCTACAACTCCCTGAAAGGAGGTTGGAGCAAGGCAGAGTTTGTCTCTTCTCCTGGTGTGGTTGATATGCCAGAAGGGCAGGATGCCATCCAGAGGGATCTGGACAAACTTGAAGAGTGGGCCCTGGAGAATAAAATGAAGTTTAATAAGTCAAA
>VWZO01022189.1:665965-714541 GCA_013396975.1 Bucco capensis | reverse complement strand
GCCCTGGGTGACCTGGGCTAGTGATTGGCATCCCTGCTCAGTGTGGGGAGGTTGGAACTAGATGATCTTTAGGGTCCCTTCCACCCTGCCCATTCTAGGATTCTATGAACAGGTGACAGGACAAGAGTCAGTGGCCTCAGGTTGTGCCAGCAGACGTTTAGGTTAGATATTAGGAAAAAATTACCTGAAGGAGTAGTTATGTATTGGTACAGGCTGCCCAGGGAAGTGGTGGAGTCGCTGGACCTGGATGTATTGAAAAGCCATGGAGATGTGGTACCTGAGGACATGGTTTAGTAGTGCCCTTGCAGTGTTAGGGTAATGGTTGGACTTGATGACCTGAAAGGTATCTTCCAGTCAAAATGACTGCACAATTCTAAGTCCTGCTGAAGCAAACCTGAATGCTGTGATCTTGTGTTTTACAGACCGATCCAGACGCTGCTATCAGCTTGTGGCCTAGCTCACACACCATCCTGGCATTTGGGGGCCTGGAGGTTTGGGGGTTTTGGGGCTGCTGTGTTTGTCCGCTGAAGCTGAGCCTCCCCCGTTGGGTGACCACCAGCCGCAAAGCTGCTGTCCACGTGGACTGGTGCTGAGATCTCCCGCCCGGCTGCTGCCAGAGCCTCTTCAGCCAAGCCCAGAGACATGGCCACCAATGGCACCAAAGTGGCAGATGGACAGATCTCCACCGAGGTGGATGCTTCCATCACCAATGACAAACCTAAAACCTTGGTGGTCAAAGTGCAGAAGAAGAAGACTGATCTCCCGGACCGAGACACTTGGAAAGGGAAATTTGACTTTCTTATGTCCTGTGTGGGTTATGCCATTGGCTTAGGGAATGTGTGGAGGTTTCCATACCTTTGTGGCAAGAACGGTGGAGGTATGTTTGCTGTTCCAGTCCTACAACCTCTGATCTATTTGTATATTTGATTTCGCCATAAAAATTATCAGTAAAACAGAACTTGGTTTTCATGGGTTTTTTCATCTGTTTTTTAGTTGGAGATTGTTTTTCTTCTTTACACTTGTCCAGAAGGGTTGGAACCATTTTGGAGTGTGGTGCCCTGCTTTGAGGTCTGCTCTAGAATTTATTCTAACTTCTAGTTGGCAGGTGCTCCTAAAAGACCTCTTTTGGTCTGGGTTTTGAGAGCATTGCATATGGCTTGTAATACTGACTCTGAGCTGAACATGAAAGGCTAACTTCAGCTGGAAAGCAGCCAGTTCTGGTTAAAGCCTTTATGCTATCTGCATGCTCCTCTGATAGTTGAAGGCAACAAAACACACAGTCCTTTGCATTTTTAGCTTGGTACTTAAACAGAAAATGTTTAAAAGACGAGGAGATATATTTTTTTTCCCTTATTTCCACTTCTTGAGGTACTTCTTGAGAAGTGTACACATGCTTCCCACTTACTTTATTGAAAAGTTACACTTAAGAGGGAAGAAAAGTGGATTTCTTTTCATCTGCAATAGAGATAGAAACAGTGGAAGCTCAGTAGTGTTTTTCCCCACTTAACAGACCTTTTCTTATTCCTTTTTAGGTGCATTCCTGATTCCCTATTTCCTTACTTTAATTTTTGCTGGAGTGCCACTGTTTCTTTTGGAGTGTTCTCTTGGTCAGTATACATCTATAGGAGGCCTTGGAGTGTGGAAACTTGCCCCCATGTTCAAAGGTACAGTGTGAATGTCAGTTACTTTCCATTGGTTTCCACGTTGCACAAAGTAACAGGGTAAGAATGTTTCTTTATGCCTTCATATTCTTACTTAAAAGCTCATTTTCTACAGAAAACCCTAACTTTCTGAAGTGTAAACAACCTTTTTGAAATACACTAGTTATATTACTCATTCCCCATTATAAAGGGAAGAGTTAAGCATTAGAAGCTCAACAAACTTATTTTTTAACTTCAAACCCATTTTGGTTTTAATTAGGAGCATCTAAAGGCTGTTCAGGGTAGCATTTTAATATCTGTCTGAGCAGGTATGGAACTCTGCTGACAGTAACTTGGTAAGCATTGTTTCTAGTTGAGGTCACAGAGGTTTGTAGCACCTGTTGTCCTTACTGAAATTCAAAAGCCAGACACTTCCAAGATGGCAATTTCCTACTGAATTGCCTAAGACACACTCACTCCACACTTCAGTCTTTAGCTAGTTTGAGGTTTCTCATTGCTAGAACCTTCAGGTTTTAGTTTAGATCCTGCACAGACCCANCAAAAATACATCATCCCTCTGCGCAGTCCGTGATTTGCTGTTTGTTGTCTCTCTTGAATGATGTCTCAGGGTCACAGCCCTTGACCCCCCCTTCCAGAGACGCTGCAATGATGGTTTATATCTGCGCGGGTGCGGGGTTTCGTTTTTCTTTCTTATCAGTTTCTCGGCTCCTCCCGGTACAGTGTCCAAATTCAAAAGGGAACATGACGTACAATAAATCCTTAGTGTTTTAAATCACTCCATGACACAAACCCACAAAATGTGGCCTTCATCCTAAATCCTGTGACACTTAAGAGCTCTTGAGCTGACTCTTGGGCTAGAAGAGGAACAAGTTAGACAAAGAGTTATCAATTCCTTCACACACTAGAAGTGACATTTAGCACAGGGTGAGCTAGAAGTTGCTTCACAGTGGATTTTTTTCTAGGAGATTGTGTCCAGGGAAAACCCAGAAAGAGGAAAATGTTTCTGACAGAGAGATGTTTTTAACTTTGCTGGAGTTCTGATGTTGGTAGAGGACACAATGCAAAGTATGCACCCTGCTTTGCATGATACTGATTATTTTGAGCACTTGCTCCTGCTGAGTGTCATCTGACAACTGTCACCAGCCTGAATATCTTCAAATACCCCTGAAGTAGAAGACAAGGCCTATTCTCCTCATGGAACCCTTGAGATTTCTTTACTCTGAGCTGATAGAACAGCGCTGTACTAAGCATCAAGCACTTGGATCAGTGTAATAAATGGATAATAAATACAATAAATGGCTAATAACTCATACTCAATTTGTGTGCCTCTGCCAGAAGGTTCTGTGGCACTGCTGTTTCAGAGCATCAGTTGATTTAACTCTTCTCCCCAGAAGTAAGAAATGCCCGTAAAATCTCAGAAGCAGCAGATGTGAATGCTTACTGCAGAGAACCATGACTCCAATTAATGACCATTTTATAGTGGTACCTCTACAGTTTTAGCTTGGCCTCTACAGCATTCACTAAATGGGATCTGCTCCATATGTTGTATTTGTCCTTCTGAACTGACACTCCTTTCTTTCTTTCCAGGTGTGGGACTAGCTGCTGCAGTCCTTTCCTTTTGGCTAAATATTTACTACATTGTGATTATTTCCTGGGCCATATACTACCTGTATAATTCCTTTACCACTGTAAGTGTATGTGGGGAGATTTTTTTGTTGAATGTAAAGCAAAGTGATATATAGATTGCTGATTCATGTCTGCTGGGAAGGTGTGAGGTTCACATATAATGCATAGAAATTGGTAGGATGGCTTCAAGTTGCAGCAGGGGAAGCTTAGGTTAGGCATAAGGAGGAATTTCTTCCCTGCAAGGGTTGTTAAGTCTTGTCCCAGGCTGCCCAGGGAGGTGCTGGAGTCACCATCCCTGGAGGGGTTTAAGAAACATTTAGCTGCTCTCCTAAGGGCCACGGGTTAGTGGTATGGGAGTGCTAGGGATGGTTGGGCTTGATGAGCTTAGAGGTCTCTTCCAACCTTTGTGATTCTGTGATAAGCCATTTCTTACTAAAGGAAAACTATTTTACAGAAGAACTTCCTCCACAAGAAATGTAGATACTGTGAGGAAAATATTCCATTCCAGGAATGCCAGTGCAGAAACCTAACAGGTTCTTTTGAAGCCACAGTCTTCTCTTTCTTACTGTTTTATTTACATTTCTTTATCTTAATCATCAGTGCCACAGCTCTTTCATTGTCCCCCTTTTAGTGTCACTTATTACTTGTCTCTGCTCTTTAATCACAAGCATACCTGCTTATTCCAGGCACAGTCTGACAATCCCTTGTGGTCTCCTGTGGCCCCTGGTGCCATAACTGTGCCCACAGCAGAGGGAGCATTAAACTCATTGCCCATGGGAAAGTGTGGGGAGTGATACCCATGTTCCTAGAATCCTTGGATGGGTAGGATGAGCTCATTAGCCTTCTGGCAGTCATCCTAGGAGAAGGACAACTCTGATTCCAAACCCGGGCAGATGGAGCTCGTTTAGCCCTGGAAGGCCTTCCAGCTAAGAGGTTAAACCTCCATCCTAAGGACTTGGCTGCCAGCGTCCAAGCTTGCTAGGCCCTGGCAGATGAACCTTAGGACTAAAGGGTGGGTCCAGCTCTGCGCATGCTGTGTCTCACCTAAAAAAATCCCTTGGACAGGCTCGAGGGTGCTATCTGCTATCCTCTTTTTATCAGCATGCTTGGAAAAGGTGCTGAGGAGGAGCATGGGTGGAGCCCTCCCTGGAGCTTCATTCGCCAAGCCTAGCCACAATGACAATGACCTGCTTATTTCTCTGCTCACCTGCCAGACAACTGCAGGTCATGTTCAGGCTTTTTGTCCTACAAAGAGCCCTAGAACCCCTCTGCTTTTGTTCCTCCAGACCAGTTATTCCCCTGAGCAAAATTCCAGTTGCTAACTAACTAATGGGCTTTTTTTTTCATAGCAGTCATACAAATGTTAGCTCTTTGGGCAAATATATCACTGCAATGTGGTTTCATGGTGGAGAGGTCTGTTAAAGAACTCTCCATGGAATAGAAGGCCTGGAGTTTGATTAGCTCTGATTATCCATTCTTTGTTGTTATTTTCTGTTTGTTTTCTTTCCTTTGAGCTTTATTTTTAGCTGCCCTTTTTCTCCCCTCCAGGATGACTCATCAGTGGAGTAGGTCTTGTCTGATTTGTGGGTTTGGGCTCTCTGAGGAAGCATTCTTACATAAGTGTCAATGGCTAATGAATTATTGTCTCTTCTAAAAATTTTGATCATGCTTGATTGTTCTTGACTTTGACCAAATTTGCATTAATTAGTCTGGGAGTGACATGATCATTTCTTTTTTTGTTATTCTTAGCTTTGTTCTTGATGTGAAAGTTCACTTGTAGTCTGAAAGTGGTGCGCTGGCCTGTATTAGATGAATAATGACTTCTAATTCCCTTGAAGCCTCTTATCCTGGTATTTAAAACATGCAGTACCCTGACACAACATCTTCTGTGAGAGGAGTTTCCAAGAGTGGTTATCAGAAGAGTGTCTGAGTTGCATCTCAGTGAGATTCATTCTAATGGACATCATGTGGGAACAGGTTCTGCTTCTCAGAACTTCTGAAAGAGAATGTAATGGACACATGGAGAAAATAAAGTCTACATTTTTCTAATTGTTCCCTGACCTGAGGGGAAAATAGAAAACTCTGATTAATAATCATCACACCTTTATTAGCTCTAGTGCAACAAGACATAACAGGACCCCCAGGAGGTCCTTTCTGCTGCTCTTGTTTCTCCTGGAGCACTCAATATACTCTCGCATTCTGAGACCTTTATCAGAGTCCAAAGCATTTGGGCTGATATGTTCAAGAAAGGCAGGAGTATTTTCACATCCAATTCACACAAGTGATATGAAGTTAAATAACTTCTGTGGGAGAGGTGCACCCCAGGGAGATCAGTGCACTGCAGAACTCAAAGCATATTCATTCTTCACTGTCATTTCTAGTTAAGAGATACTCAAGATAATCACACAGAATTGTCAGGGTTGGAAGGGACCCTTAAAGCTCCTCTACTGCCACCCCCCCTGCCCTGGGCAGGGACACCTGGCACTAGAGTAGCTTGCTCCCAGCCCCAGCCAGCCTGGCCTGCAACACTGCCTGGGCTGGGGCTGCCACCACCTCTCTGGGCAACCTGGCACAGTGGCTCAGCACCCTCCTGGGCAACAACTTCTGCATAACAGCTAATCTAATTCTCCCCTCCTCTAGTTTGGATCCATTCCCCTAGTCCTGTTGCTGCCTGACATCCTAACAAGTCCTTCCCCAGCTCTCTTGTAGCCCCTGCAGATGCTGGAAGGCCACCAGAAGGTCTCCTGGGAGCCTTCTCTTCTCCAGCCTGAATAATCCCAACTCTCTCAGCCTGTCTTCATAAATGCTTCATAATGCTTATTTAAAAAGTGTTTGACTGTTTAGGGTGTTTTATCTCTCTTTCTTACCTAGACTCTTCCTTGGAAGCACTGTGAGAATCCCTGGAACACTGACCGCTGCTTCTCCAACTATACCTTAGCCAACACCACCAACATGACAAGTGCTGTGGTCGAATTCTGGGAGTAAGCTCAGCATTTTGCCCTAGATCATTCCTGTGCATGTGCAAGGATCAGCTTGTTAGCATTTGTCTGCTAGGTATCTCCTGAATTAGTTGTCCCATAGACCATTCTGTTGGCTTCTTCTAGACGCAACATGCACCAAATGACTGATGGATTGGAAAAACCAGGGCAAATCCGGTGGCCACTAGCAATTACTCTAGCAATTGCCTGGATTCTGGTCTATTTTTGTATCTGGAAGGGGGTAGGCTGGACTGGAAAGGTAAGATTAAAAAGTACTGTAAATACCTTTCAATTAAAAATGCCCATTTTCCCCATATATTCTGAGAATTCTGGAGGTAAGAGGCACTGGGGCAGCTTGACTGGAATAGCTCTGTGAAGTATTTCATTTCTAGTTTTCTTGAGTTGATACAGCATGTTTTTGAAAGAGCTGGCTCCTCTGTAGCTAGGTTTGACCACAGTTTTACATGGTATGTTCACTTCTTGGCTTTGCCATGTGTAAAATTGCCTAAAAACAGATGTCTGCTTGTTCCTGGCATGAATATTCTAGCTAGTTTGGGTAGCAAGAGAGTGAGGATGCAGTGTTTTGGCTTCAGTAAGCAGCATGCATTTTCTTGCACAGCTCTTGCTGGACATAAAGATGTAAGTTGAGCAGCTCTTCAGTGCAATCCAGGTGCAGCTTGCATTGCATGTAAGAGCTCCTCTCTCCTCTCCTTAAGCCAAGGGAGAGCTGTAGGTGGTTCCCATCACAGGCATGCTCTCATGCTGTGCTGCTTGGAGTCTGGCTGGCTTCTGAGTGCAAAACACAATCTACTAATGAGTTAAAGGAAATTCTACTATTGACAGCTCTTTCTTCACGAAGGAAAGGGCAGCAACATCTGCCATTGGCATATAACTTTCCCTCTCCCCAAAATGGCAGGAGGAAATCATGGATAAATGAAAAGCCACAACCATGAGGCTTGGAGGCAACTGGAGGCTTGGGTCATAAGAACTCAGATCTCCTGTAGAGGACTAGGATTTTTTCACACTGAAAGAATGAATTGTTACCTTTTGGCAAGATGCTTGGAACTATGACCCACTTCAAGCTGCTTGTTGGCCTAGTTGAGCTGAGCCCAAACCATTTTATTTCTCCTCCCTGCAAAGAAGGTGGCAAAAAGAAGACTGGCTTTGTTGCTGTGGAGGCTGAGTTCCTAGTGTCTTTTTAGTAGGGCTTTTGAAAAGGTAAGAAAGTAAGACCCTATAGATCAGAACAGAGATGAGGAGAGAGTATGAAGCAGTTGAGAGAAGTGGAGAAATAAAAGAACAGCTTTTGTTCTACAAATGGTGCTCTGAGGCTTGTGCTTTTGGGAGCTCCCCTTGTTGAATAAAAACAAAAAATAGGGAAAAAAAATAAAAAGAGAAAAGCATGAGCCCCTCATGAAGAGCTATTCCAGTCCACTATCTTCCACCTTGAGGAAAATCAGCCCCAGCCACCTGCCTTGTAGCCATGCTGGTAGGGAATGCTGCAGTGAAGTCAGCTGCAGTTGCAGCTACAGTGCTTTTTAGGGAGCAGATACTTTCTGAAGTGTTAACAAGAGCAGATCATTCTTCCTTCCACACTTACAATGTCTTGTTTCTTCACATCAGGTGGTATATTTCTCTGCTACTTATCCCTATGTTATGCTGCTTATCTTGTTCTTCCGTGGGGTAACACTGCCTGGAGCAAAGGAAGGCATTTTATTCTATATAACTCCCAACTTCAGTAAGCTTTCAGACTCTGAGGTAAATATTCTCTCCTTGTAAACCAAAGTTTCACTGCTAACTGTTCACCTTTCAGACATATGACCTGCTCCTCAAGTGCAGAAACAGATTTTTAAAACCATTATTTCCTGCAATCAGGTTTGGCTGGATGCTGCCACACAGATTTTCTTCTCCTATGGTTTGGGTCTTGGCTCACTGATTGCCCTTGGAAGTTACAACCCTTTCCACAATAATGTTTACAGGTAAGAAGATGACTGCACGTATTAGTGGCACTTTCCTGTCTCCCCTGGAGCTGGATTCTGTCTTTCTGTGTATTATATCATTGAAATAAAGTCTAATCTCATGTTAGATCTAACTAGGAATAAGATGTATAATGCTTTTACTCTAATGGGAGGGGTAGTATGATTTGTCCAGCCTGAAATGGAAGCCAAACTGTGAAATCCTAAACAATGCAATCTTTTCACAGGAGAAAAAAGGGTAATATACTGCTGAACAGTAGCATTTACCTACTGCTTAAAGCACCTTGCCTTTATTTCAGGGACTCCATCATAGTGTGCTGCATAAACTCATGCACAAGCATGTTTGCTGGCTTTGTCATCTTCTCCATTGTTGGATTCATGGCTAATGTCACAAAGAGGATGAGCTTAGAGGTTGCAGCATCAGGTATGCAATCTGTTTTTCTCTAAGCTGTTTGGTGGCATCAGTTATTTTTTTGGTTGTACCTTGTGCCCAAGAGTACAGATTCCCTCCTTCAAAGCATTCCTCAGCTCCCTGCCATTCCAGGTGCCCTTTCTGATTGCAGAAGGGAGAGCATGGTTTCAAACCTCTCAAGGCAGCACCAGCAAGATCCTTTCCTGTGGAGCAGACAATGCCTAGTGCTCTCAGACCTTTGGTGTGGAGCGTGGTCAGCCAGAGACTGCTCTGCAGCTGGCACGAGGAATGCTGATGGATACTGCTTACAGGCAATGTGTTTACAAGAGGTGGCAGCACAGTTTGCTGCCTCAGTGCTTAGCTGTGACATCTGATTAGCAGCCTCTTGCTGCTGAAATTCTTGAAAGCAAACTGTCATTATGTTTTGGGAGCCTATCTTCCCAAATTCACTGGAGTGTTACTGTTGCTTGATGTTAAGCCCTCTGAGGCAGATCTATTTCTCACCTGGTAAGACCTCCAGCTGTCAGCCAGTGTTTTGGGACCCCTTGGGATGAAAGTCATTTTACTTAGGGCAGTAAGATGGCCATGGAAGAATTCTGCTGTTCTCTGCAGTTCCTTCTCTTTCTTCCAGCTGAAAAAGCTTGAAGTAACAGAGCAGATGGTTGCCCTGACCCAGCTGGTGTACCAGATATTCATTTAGCAGTTCTGGCCACAGGGATGGATCTGATAACTGAAAGCTTGCTTGGAAGTCACTGGTTGACAAGATACATCTTACTATACTAGCAAACACATCCCATTGATGAAATATTTCCTTAGTTAGAAAAGGAGAACATTTAAGCCCTGAAAGTAATCTTCAATAAACTACACATAGAAAAAAATTAGGAAAAGAATTATGATGGCATATACTGTTGTCAAAAACTGCCCTGGAAAGGCAGTGGTGTGTGAAATAAGCTTCTCTGATTTATGTATTTGATACAGATATAATAATATAAAGCCTACACCTGCAAACAGAACAATACATTTTAAAGTACCTAAGATGCACATGACTTCCTGTGGCCTCTAATTGCAAAGGCTATATGGAAATTTGACCTTTTAATTAAAAGGCTTCTCTTTTGACTTTCCAGTACCTAAAGGGAACTTCCAAGCAGGCTGCAGAGGGCCTGTTTGCAAAGGCCTGCAGGGAAAGGACAAGGGGCAATGGTTTTAAATTGGAGAAGAGTAGATTTAAACTGGACATTAGAAAGAAGTTGCTCCCCACGAGGGTGGTGGAACACTGGCCCAGGTTGCCCAGGGAGGTGGTTGAGTTCCCATCCCTGGAGGCATTGCAGGTGAGGCTTGCCAGGGCTCTGGGCAAGCTGCTCTAGTTGGGGATGTCCCTGCCCACTGCAGGGGGGTTGGACTAGATGAGCTCCAGAGGTCCCTTCCAACCCAAACCAGTCTAGGATTCTATGATTCTTTCTCCTAGCAAGCTCAGGAAGTGATGCTTTATTTTAGCACCTTGAGACATGTTGGTTTGCACTCTTGTCGAAAGCTTTGTAAAACAAGCAGGATTATTAGAAGCTGTAGCTGCACTAGCAGTCAGGAGGAAGACAGATGCAAAGTTTTGCCTGTTCACAACTATGTAGTTTATTAAGATAATTAAATAGACTAGCAAATGGGAATGCTATAAATGGGAAGTGTCTTCTCAAATTCTGAGCTGTTTCTCCTCTGAACTACCTGGTGCAAAGCAGCTGATTACAGCTGTCACTTACTGCTTGAGAGGGAGAGAAAGCTGAGCAGTACCTGAAGATATCATTCCAGCCAAGGATCACATTCCCTGTCTTTGCTAGATGAAGGTGTCTCCCAGGAGCTGCTTCTGAACTGTATCTTGGTTGGTTTGGTGGTTTTGGGGAGGGTTTCCTCTTGGTTGGTTCATTTTAAAGCAAGATACATGCACTGACTTCTTGGTCAATGAACCCTGATGAAGCTGCAAGCCCTAGTCAGACTGAGGCATTCAAATAAACCATCACAGTGATATTTTTCTCTCCTGTTTCTCCTACCAGGCCCTGGACTGGCATTTCTAGCTTATCCTGAAGCAGTGACACAGTTACCAATTTCTCCTTTGTGGGCAATACTCTTCTTCTCCATGTTGCTCATGCTTGGAATTGACAGTCAGGTAAAACTGATTGTGTGAAAATTGATCCTGAAGATGAATTTCCTGCAACTGCATGGTCCAAGGTTGGCCTCTGGCAGCTGTGAGTGGTGCAGAATGGTTTCTGGAATAATCAGATCAATCATAGGAGTTACTAAGGAGAGGAAAGGCTAAGAGGCTCAAGGAGCCTGAGAACAGTAAAAAAAAAAAATGATAGTGAGACATTCTTGCTTTGTTCTGAAGTGTTGGAAGCATATACAAACTATGCAGAAAATGTATTTGCACAAAAAAGGAACTTTTTTGGAAACCTTAACCATTCAGTCACACTGCTAAAAAAATGTAGGAAACACTTTATAAGATTCAGAGGCCACAAATAGTTCTGAAAGGCAACTTCAGAACTTACCTCACGGAGCAAAAAGATGCAGCCCACATTTCATTGTCAGCATGTGAATGTCAGGAGCAAATTCAGGAGGTAGCAGGCTCATTCCTGAGGACATTCTGCACCTTAGTGTGTTCTGAAATCCCTTCCCCAATGGTAAGGGTCAAGACTTTCTTGGTTCAAGCCTTAGCCAAGGGTTCTGGATGGTATCTGACAACTGGGAGTTATGGGAGGGCACAACCTAGAAAGGACTGTGTCCAACTAAAGCATTCATTACTCAGTAAGAACTTTAATAGAGGTAACAACATTAATGTATGCACTGTAGAAAGCCTCTCTTTCATTTTACAAAGCATGCTTTAAGGATCTTGTCAGGGAAGTCCCTTCTGCCTGCTGGAATGTTTGGTCATTTGTATGTGACCAGTTACAGGCAGATGTCTTCATCTCCTTGCCATCAGTTGCAGTTGTCAAACCAGGAGCCTACAGCTATTAGCATTGGCTTCAGAGCACCTCAAGCAATGGCAGAATTACTAGCTTAGTACTGCAGTAATCTTCCAGTAGAGAAAGAGCCATCATTTTCTCTAAATCCAAGTTGACTTCAGCCTGTGAACCAAAACATAGAAAGACCAAGAGGGCATTTTATCCTGCAATAAGAAAGGAAGCTGGAAATGTGTGGGGTTTACTTCTTTGTTTCTCAATAAGCTTCAGGCTTGACATTAAATCCTCTTGCTTAAGCTGGAGGGAAGCTACTGTGGAATTAATTGGGTCAAAAAATATTCTTGAAAGGACTTGTCTCCTGGCAACTAACAGCTGAGGAAGGTAGTCTAATACTATTACAAAGAATATCCATCTATAGGCTGTCATGTCTTCTTCATTTTCTGTCTGTCAGTGAAAATTTTCATACACTGTAATTTATAGCAACTGTAACTATTGGCTAAATTCTGATTGCACTGCTGTAAATGAATACATTCTATTTCTGCCACCGTAATGAGAACATTTATTTTGAATAGATACATAGAGAAAAATCTGAAGTATGGCCAGGCTTTCCATTTGGAGGACCACATCCTCAGCAAAAGACTTTTATGGGCATACAAAAACTACTTGATCTATTCTATATGAGAATCCATCTTCTGTCTAACCTTCACTCTGGAGCACTAATCTGTTTAGACTTTTTGTGTCTGATGGCTTTCATGTATGTGAGTGAGGCAGAAATGAGAAGTGTAAGGTTTTGAAGGATCTAGGGGCTCAAAGCCTTCCACTGTAGGTGTATCACAAGAATGAGCACTTGATGATTGTGAAGCACATGCTATAGTTTCTAGTTTGGAATGTTAAGTGTATTCCTCACTGGAAATGTTTTGCACAGATCTTTGTAGACAAACCCAAGGATATTCACGGCAGCACTGCTTCCACTGAAGGGAATTTTTCTCTCTCATTTAATGGATGCAGCCTTAGGCCAGCAATGGCTGTTGCTGAAAACTCCTCCACTACATGCAATCCTGCTGCTGTGGTGATCTGCACTGTATATTGGTTCTAACTCAGGCACAGTCTGACAATCCCTTGTGGTCTCCTGTGGCCCCTGGTGCCATAACTGTGCCCACAGCAGAGGGAGCATTAAACTCATTGCCCACGGGAAAGTGTGGGGAGTGATACCCATGTTCCTAGAATCCTTGGATGGGTAGGATGAGCTCATTAGCCTTCTGGCAGTCATCCTAGGAGAAGGACAACTCTGATTCNCCCACGAGGGTGGTGGAACACTGGCCCAGGTTGCCCAGGGAGGTGGTTGAGTTCCCATCCCTGGAGGCATTGCAGGTGAGGCTTGCCAGGGCTCTGGGCAAGCTGCTCTAGTTGGGGATGTCCCTGGCCACTGCAGGGGGGTTGGACTAGATGAGCTCCAGAGGTCCCTTCCAACTCAAACCATTCTAGGATTCTATGATCCACTATCCTCTTTTTATCAGCATGCTTGGAAAAGGCGCTGAGGAGGAGTGTGGGTGGAGCCCTCCCTGGAGCTTTGTTCGCCACGAAATTGGTTCTAACTCCATGCAGTCCTGCTGCTGTGGTGATATGCACTGTATTTTGGTTTTCCCTTTCCTTGCAGTTCTGCACTGTGGAAGGATTCATCACAGCTCTGGTGGATGAATTCCCAAAGCTGCTGCGCAATCGACGAGAACTCTTCATTGCTGTTGTCTGCATTGTTTCCTATCTGATAGGGCTGTCCAACATCACTCAGGTATCTAATGTAGAAGAATGTGCTCTTCTGGCTGGCCCCCAGCATCTGCTTGATTGCTCCCTTCCCCTGCTCTACCCAGGAGTCACTGCAAACCATTGAAGTGGCAGGGATTTCTCATCAGTGCCAGCTACAGAGTTCAGGCAGCAGGCATTAACTCAAAAGTGGATGCAGTTTGTCCTGCTTCATGGTTTGGCAGACAAGAAAATACACAGCTCTCTCTGCAGTCTGTCTTACACTCCAAGAACTGGTACCTAGGGATGTTTTCCATTGCCTCCTGTGATCTACTAGATTGCAAGCTATTTGAGGGAAATGATGAAAAAGAGGAAAAAATGATGAAAAAGCCTGGAAAAGAGAAGGTTGAGGGGAGACCTCCTGGCTCTCTAGAACTACCTGAAGGGAGGTTGTAGAGTGGCAGGGACTGGGCTGTTCTCCCTAGTGGAGAGTGATAGGACAAGGGGAAATGGATGGAAATTGCACCAGGGGAGGTTCAGGCTAGACATTAGGAGGAATTTCTTTGCTGCAAGGGTTGTGAGCCATTGGAACAGGCTGCCCAGGGAGGTGCTTGAGTCCCCATCCCTGGAGGTGTTTAAGAGACAGGTAGATGTTGCATTGGGAGGCATCATTTAGCAGGTTGCTAGGGCTAGGACAAAGGCTGCACTCATGAGCTTCAAGGTCTCTTCCAGCTGGAACTGCTCTATGATTCTAGGATTGAACAAAAAGGAGTGAAATGGAATCAAGCCAGTTAATGGAATTCTAGCAGTAATCTACTTGTTCTCAGTATTGACCTCAAGTGTTTTAGGACTTTAACCTGTTTAATTAATTTACATAAATATGTCCCTAACCTATTCACCACTGTTAGTAGTTTGCATTTTAATCTGTCTTGAAATTGGAATCCTTACTATTTCTTTTAACACTTCCTTCTTCTGTGTTTTAGGGTGGAATCTATGTGTTTAAGCTTTTTGACTACTACTCTGCCAGTGGAATGAGTCTCTTATTCCTTGTATTCTTTGAGTGCATCTCAATATCCTGGTGCTATGGTAAACAATATGTGTGTTTGGTTTTGTTTGGGGTGGTTGTTTTTTTTTATCTGTAAGTTTTACACATCCTAAGGATACTTCATCTACTGATTTATTCTTTTGAGTGTGGAACTGAAATTGGCCTTTTTTTTTTTATATGCATGCAATTTCACTGAGGTCTCAAAGTTGGCTTGTGGCAGATCCTTCTGCCTCTTTAAAATACCCCAGGTGTGAGCCTGCAAGTCATTAGATGCTGAGTGTCTTAGGAATACTAAACAGGTGACTTCTCCCTCTTTTTTTCCATCCCTCTTCCTTGGAAAGCCTGGGTCTTCAGAGGTGTTTGGTAGTGCTGGTCTCAACATAATGACTTCTGTGTTTTGGACTTCATAATACTCTGTTTCCAGAAGTGACTCTGTCACAGGCTCCTGGCTCAGTTATATCTTGCATAATTGCCCTCAAGCCTCCAGCAGTCTGCAATGGCAAACTCTGAGTAGAAGGTTTAGTGAACATGTAGCATGTTCTTGCCAGAGTATGTATGCATTTGACCTCAGTTCTGTAACAGCTCGTCCCAGGACCTGCTCCCAGGATTACTAAGACACTTCAGCAGATGTTAGATTGATTCAGAGCTAGATAATGGCATCCTAGGATGCATTAAGAGGAGNCATACTGTGATAATGGGAGGCTTTTGCTGTCTTTTAATGGTTTTAAGAGGGTGGAACACCATTGTATAGGGGAGAGATACTGCCTAGGAATCCAGCAAATGCCAATGGAAAAATAGACCAGCTAAATAATGCAGAATCCAAGTGATACATCATATGATAGACATACCTTTTAGAGGGTGATGGAGTGCTGGTAGGTAACAGCACAGCAGCAGAAGGGCTGCTCTTTGCTTCATCTGCAGTTCTGAGTGTGTATGGTGTGCATATATCCACACAGAGTGAAGCTGCTGAATGCTAGGCTGGCTTAACTTTTTTTTTTGTAGTTCAATTTGTAAAATATTCTAACTCTTTGGTTCTAGTAAGAGTTAGAGCTGAAATGAACCAAGGACACTTGGTTCACCTGACCTTTAGATAGACAGGCTTCCTCAGCCTTTGCATGGGAATAAATATGCTGGTTGCTAATTGATTAATTATGATGTGGAAGAATGAGGAAAAAAATGATTCTTGGTACTTCTGAGTTTGCAGATTTCCTTCCCATTCAGCTAGATGAAAAGTTATGTGGGGGCCTGATTCCGAGTACAACTCATCATTTATGACAGTGTCTTTCAAAACCAATTGAATCAATTCTCTGCTGTGTTTCTATCCTGTTTCTTATCTCTGTATTTAGGTGTCAATAGATTTTATGACAACATCCAAGAGATGGTGGGATACAGACCCTGCATCTGGTGGAAACTCTGCTGGTCCTTTTTCACTCCTATCATTGTGGCAGTAAGGAACAAACTTTTATTCTATGATTGCAAGGATGTCCATGAGGTTGGCCTATGTACTACAGCATTGTCATTTCCACCCCACAGCTTCATAGGAACTCTGACCTCATTCCTTTCTTAAGGATTTGAGCAAGGCCATTGAAGGCAATCAGCCAGTGTGATTTGAAGCAGCCTAAGAGAGGAAGCTTGGTACAAGTTCAAGATTTATGTCAGTCCTCTAGAAAGGGTAACTAGTCAAGAGTTTGACTGGCAGGGATAGAAAACTGTAAGAAACAAACTTGGACCATTTGTTAGATAAAATCTCTCTCAAGTCTAAATTCTCCATCTACACAAAACAACCCACATTTTGTAATCTGAATTCCTTCACAGGCACTGTTCTGCTAACAGACTAGGATTGTAAAGTGATGTTCTTCTCTCATGGGATTCTGTGGCATATCTTACCCACTTCATGGGCTCTTGCTACCATGTTTGCTGGCAAACCTTGCAAGGATTTTGTGTGCTGGAAACTACAGTCCAGCCTTTCCCTGCTTCTAAACTTGATCCAGTTAAGCCCATAGAGAATGTTTTGGAATTACAAGCAAAGAAATGTCAATTTACTATACATAATGTAGTCAACCTAGGCACATGACCCAATGCTTCTCACCCACTCATATGTCTCTGATATTCCCATAGATACAGCTATAAAAAAGCAAGCAGAGACTCAGAAATGTGTT
The DNA here is from genome assembly GCA_013396975.1 of Bucco capensis. NCBI lineage: Eukaryota > Metazoa > Chordata > Aves > Piciformes > Bucconidae > Bucco > Bucco capensis. The sequence goes on along the minus strand of VWZO01022189.1, from coordinate 697,999 downwards.
TCTGTTGAGGGTTCTTTGATTCATCTCTACCTAGATGAAGGCAACTTCTATTTTTCTGAAAATAAGTGTTTAGGAAGGCATAAAAGAATGCCTTTTGTTTATTTCAGTGGTACAGAAGAAAGATGACCAACATCATATGTAAAACTTAGCAGGTTTCTCCTGTCTTGGAAAGCCTTCAACAGAATTGGTTGCCCAGTGCAAGTTCAGAGATGATGATGATGATGCACTAATAAAATCTGCCTGTCTGCATTCTCCTCTCTGGGAATATGTTCTGCAGGAGGCCTGAAGATCCTGGGATCAGGATGAGCTCCCTTCTTTGCTGGTTCAGTTGAGCAGCTTTCCCTGATGCAGGCTGCTATAGACAATAGAAACAGGCCAGGATAGGAGTCTTCCCTGGGAACTTAAAGGAAAAAAAGCCCACTGTGTTTGCAGGTCATCTCTTTGAAAACAACCCAACAGCAACCCACAAGGCTGCTGATCAAACACTATACCTGTGTGTGCAGCTGGGATTCCCTAGGACCTTTCATCTTTCCAATAGCCTTCTTCCCCCTGATTTTGTGCAGGTTATCTGAGGACTCTGTGGATATTCCCTGTAGCAGCATGCCTGGATAATGCAAGATGCAGGTTACATATGTGAAAATATTATGAACTTGAAACATTAAGATTCATTTTGGTAAGAAGCTTCTTGGGAAGCTCTACGCCGATCTCTTATTACTGAAAAAATTCTAAGTGGCTTTTAAATTTCATAGGATATGATACAAACCTGGAGCCACTTACTGAACTGCAGCTTCCAGTCTGCCTGTCCTCATGTGCCAAGCACTTTGAGGTGATGATAGGAGAGAGGCCAGAGCAGAGCCAGCCTTTAAAGAACCTTTCTTGTTCAGAGCCTCCATGGGTCTGTGGCTGCCCAGTATGGTCCAGCTGTACTGCTACTAGTATTCCAGTAAGAGTGTTAGTGGAATCAAGCAAACAGTTTGACCATGGCAGAATTGCAGTTCCAGGGAATCAGTCAGAGCAGTGGGCTGCCAGCTGCCTGTTTTCTGCAGCCTCCAGCTAGAAGATTGACCTCCAGGGCCCATCTCAATCCAGTGCCCAGTGGCCATCACCAGGGACCAAAGGAACCCTTTTCTCCTTGCCTGGATGGAAAGGCAGGCTTGAGGTCCATGTCAATCTAGAAACACTCCTGAAGACAGAACACTCTGGAAATCGAATCCAACTCTTCTTTCCCATTGTATTTTGCAGGGAGTGTTTCTTTTCAGTGCTATCCAAATGACTCCACTCACAATGGGAAGTTATGTTTTCCCAAAATGGGGCCAAGGGGTTGGCTGGTTCATGGCTTTGTCTTCTATGGTGCTGATACCAGGCTATATGGCATATATGTTTCTAACCCTGAAAGGCTCCTTAAAACAGGTAAGTCTCTCTTTTTTCTTGACTGCATGATCCCATCCTGTGAGACCTATACATACTGAACAAAGGTTGCTGGGCAGTTGTTTTTTGCTCTGTATTCCCTGTGGCCCCACTTGGTTAGCTCAGTTATTTTGCATTGAGCCTAAACACAAGTACCAAACAGACAGAAGACAAGACAGTACCTGTACCATCTGCTGCTAAACAGAAATCACCACATTAATTGTGGGCCTTTTCTCTGGGCCTTGACAGTTCCAGAGACAGACTCACAGAACCATGAAGGTTGGCAGAGACCTCTAAGCTCATCAAGTCCAACCATACCTAGCACTCCCATACCACTAAACCATGGCCCTAAGTACCACATCTAAATGTTTCTTAAACCCCTCCAGGGATGACTCCACCACCTCCCTGGGAAGCCTGGGCCAATGCCTAACAACTCTTTCCCATTTGATCCCATCTCCTTACACCTAGAAAACAAAGTAGCAGTTTACAAAATACGTAAATTTGTCCTTATTAACATGAGTCATGTATCAAGGAAGGTGATGCTTTAAGGAATTGGAATCAAACTATTAGGACTAAACCCACAGAACTCTTGGTTTCCATGAGCCTGCTCATAGTGAGTCCATTGAGCATCTCCCTGCAGTGTGAGTAAAGCTTTATGAGAGGGGATCTGATCAGTGCTTAGCAATAGCTAAAGGGTGGGGAGGAAGAGGATGGGCCCAGGCTCTTCTCAGTGGTGCCCAGTAAAAGGACAAGAGGCAATGGGTACAAACTGGAACCCGGGAGGCTGTGAGGGTGTCAGAGCACTAGCCCAGGCTGCCCAGAGAGGTTGTGGAGTCTCCTTCTCTGCAGAGATTCCAAACTCACCTGGAGGTGATCCTGGATAACCTGCTCTGGGTGACCCTGTTTTAGTAGGGATGGGTTGGACTAAATGATCTCTAGAAATCCCTTCCAACCCCTACCATGCTGACATTCTGGGATTTGAGCTCCAGCTCTGCATTACCCCTATTCTGCATTACAACAGCTACCGTGTTCTGCTGCAGCTGAGAGAAAGTACACATAAAATCATGGCAGCATGTGTTAGGATCATGCTGCACTTCCCTTTAGTCTTTATTTAAGGGATTTCTGTCAACAATTACTTCATGAAGAACATCAGAGCCCTTTTCTTATTCCATTTGTTAAAAGGAGATGATGCCTCCCATGTGACAAAAGCATTGTGTGGCTCAAATCCTTTTTAAGTTCCCTGGAGCCATGCTGCTAAAGGAGTGTGAGCTGTTAATAAGTTGTTTTTTTTTTACCTGTATACTGTTTAGTAATCATCTACAATTTCATCTGGGTGCATCCTCAGTTTTCCCTCTCCAGCCAACAGTCTAGTTCTGTGCATAATAGCCATGATTTCAGCAGAAGGACTGAAACATGCATCTCTGTCCTCTATGATTGTGGGAACCAAAGACTGTCAACATGAATTTGTCAGAGTTTCTGGAACCTTCTAAAATCAGCTGACAGGGCCATCATTGCAAAGGGACAGGTGATCTTAAGCAGAATTGACAAGTAATGCCTTGTGAATTGCTCAGATCTTGAGCCAGATCTTTGTTTTCAGCAAATTTGAAGAGACTCAGTGATGCTTCAAACAAGTCTACATGGAAATTTATGGGGTTTGTTGTGGGTTGTTTGTTGTTGTTTTTTTTCCCAGTTTGTCCTTGGCTCCTATGTTTTGAATGTCTTTTCCTTGGTCTTATGGAAACACTTACCTGCAAATGGAAAACTGTTGCTCTAAACTATAGCTGCTTCTAGGGCAGAGTTGTGTAGGCTCACTGTAAAACTTCCTCATCTCAGTCTTGCTATGGATTAAGTTCTCATTTTTGAAAGCACTGATAAATGGTTGTTAGACAAGAGGAGGAGCCTGTACCACTCACAGGCTTTGATGATCAAAACAACTCTCTTTCTCAATACAAGTGTGAGCTGGGCAGAGAAGCTTCATGCGTGGGGAACACNTGGTGGCCATAGATGAGCCATGCTTGGGAACCATAGAAAAGAGTAGACAGCACAATGGCTCTAGAAACACTGAGCTTTGGACTTTGCTGCAAGTGTTTATTTCGCCAGACTCTTTTCTAGAGTTTTCCCAAAGCACTCTATGCCTTTGCTAGCCTATTGTCTATCTCTCCATCAATCTTACCATCCGAGTGTGAGCTGGGCAGTGAAGCTTCATGCATGGGGAACACCAAAGGGCTAGGAAACACAGAGTAGAAATAAAACAATCTTGATACAAGTCTACTTTACCTGTTAGAGGTAGTAACTCCCAGAAGCTGCAGCTAATGCTCTCTAACTCCCTTCTGGTCCCTGGGGAGGTCACCATCACATCCGAGTCCCTGCTGCCCACTGCAAACTCATAGCCTGTCTGCTTGGGCTATGGGCTTGCAGCAGAGCCTCTACCCATTTCTTTTCTCTGGATATCCTCAGCTCTTAATTCTAAATACCTGGTGGCATCTACCCTTTGACATGGGGTCTTTCAAATCCTACTGCCATTTTCACAGAATCATAGAATTTTCAGAGATGGATCATCTAGTGCCACCCCCCCTGCCCTGGGCAGGGACACCTGGCACTAGAGCAGCTTGCTCCCAGCCCCAGCCAGCCTGGCCTGCAACACTGCCTGGGCTGGGGCTGCCACCACCTCTCTGGGCAACCTGGCACAGTGGCTCAGCACCCTCCTGGGCAACAACTTCTTCCTAGCATCTAATCTAAATCTCCCCTCCTCTAGTTTGGATCCATTCCCCTAGTCCTATCACTGCCTGACATCCTAACAAGTCCTTCCCCAGCTCTCTTGTAGCCCCTGCAGATCCTGGAAGGCCACCAGAAGGTCTCCTGGGAGCCTTCTCTTCTCCAGACTGAATAATCCCAACTCTCTCAGCCTGTCATGTTCAGTACACAGCTAAAGCTGGTTTTAGTGTACATGACCTGCTGCCACTTTGGTCCCTTGGGATGTAGACAGCATTTTTCATTTTGGCTTTTTTGCCTAGACAGAAGTGTTAGGATTGCCTTAAAAAAAAGAAAAAAAATAAAGCTTAAAGACATTTTTTGACTGCCTCACATTTCCTGTTGTTGTTCAAACAGCGCATCCAAGTCATGATTCAGCCAAGTGAAGACATCACTCATCCTGAGAATGGGCCAGAGCAGGCCCAGCAGAGCAACTCTGCCAACAAAGAAGCCTACATCTAAACTCCTGCGTGGCGAACGTGCCCACGCCACTCCAGAAAACAACACACAAAAATATGGTTGAATATGACCACAAATTTATGTCTGAGAATATCATTACCTACCTCTAGTGGAAAAAAAAAAATTAAAAAAGGAAAAAAAAAAGAAAAAAATAAGAAAAAAAAGACAAAAAGGTCATCTCCACTCGAAGGGAATCGCCATGGGTATGATCCAACCGTTGCGCGAGCTCAGATGTTGACAGTGTTTTTGTGTCCTCTGGCAATCCACACAGACTGTTAATGTTTTTATCCTTTCACAACAATAGTTGCATACCTTGGAATTTGTAAATTGATGTGCCAAGACCTTTTTAAGCTACCTTTTAGCACGACTATTTGAAGTTTTGTGCTGCTGATTTTTAGTAGTTTACCACTCTTTCTTACCGCTGAATCCCAAGACTGTTATTTCTGACTTTGCAGGAGTAAAATCGAGTTTGGAATTGTTTTCTATCAAAGAATGAAGTCTTTTGTAAAGCAAAAAAAAAGTGATTTCCAGTGAAAAACACTGCCCTTAAAATTTGTTCCAGTTGAGGCCATTTGAAGGGGAAGAGACTCCCTTCAAGTAACAGCAGACACAGCCTTTATAAACATTCCTAGTGCAAATTAAGTTATAACTTAATGGCTGCTCATGGCAATAAAGCATAGAATGGCTGTAAATGCTCTCTGGACTTGGCCTTTGGGGAGAACTTTCCAATAGGATCATAAATTCCTTTACAAATATCTATATTCTGTTTCTTATACAAAGTATACATCTTTGTGAAGATCAATACATGAACCTTGGAGGCAAAAAATATGGCTTCAAGCTTTCTTAGCAAAATGAGAAGTAATAGCAGAGAGCTTTGAAAGCTTCCCAGGAGTAAAAGAAACACAAAATATTTGCAATTCAAGCTCAGAGTACTTGAGCTTTTATTCTGCTGTTGTTATTCTGCTATTATTGCATTGCCACCAAAATAGAAACCAAATCAATGGCTGAAAGATTGAAGCTTATTCTTAGAGTTCTAATTTAGGGTTGAATTCACAACTGTTGGTTTTGTTTTTTTTTTAATCTGTCCAAGGACTTTAATAGTTTCTAATAAGCAACTGACAAAATATGGACCTTTAGCACTTTGACAACAGTTTTCTTTTCCTTTACATATTATTTGTGGTGATGAAGACAGGAGGAAAAGCTATTTCAATAAGAGAAGAGTCTCCACTCTGGGCTTAGTCTGCATTTGCCACATAGCCAGAAAGCTCCTTCAGCTCCTGGGAGGTTTTCCCCCTGTGTGGGAAATGCAGCAGCCAGCCCCATATGGCATTTCTCATTTGGCAGCTACATGACAGACACAAAGGAGGATGGAAAAATGCAGGAGTTGATGTTTGATTGTAAATGACTGTGACAGAACTGTGCAATGAACCATGCTTTTCAGCAACTTTTCTGTGCTCCGTACAATGTTAGATAGCACAATTTATCTAGAACTACTCCGTGAACAAACCATGTTAACTGTGAATGTTGGGTTCTTCTCCATTGTTTTTTTGTCTGAAGGTGACAAACATGTTCTTGCAATAAGGTATTATTCTCAGAATGTCAAGCACATTATTGTAGAAATAATATATATATATATAATCCACATGTACTTCAAGCTGCATCCTAAAATCTCCAAGTTACATTTGGTAGGTTCTCAACTGTTTCATACATAGATCAACTGTAAAATATGATGAGGTCTAAGCAACATCCTAAACAGCTATAGCTGAAATGCAAATGTCCTGTAAGTCTTTGGGATTTAGAGGCAACCTGTACATCCTTACACAGACATTCCCCATGCTGCATCCACATTCTAATTGTGAATTTCATTAGCCTAAGGATAACAGCTCCAACTTTCTTGTTTAATGTACTCCAGTCCCATGTTGTTCTAAGAAAACTGCAGTATTTAATGTTTGATTGTAAACACTTATGACAGATGTTTGACAGACCTGCTCTTTAGCAAAAAGCTGTACAAACCTACCATATAGCACAAAAAGAATAGTGTTGTAGAACTACTGTGTGTAAACTGTGAATAGCTGTATCTTTTTTGTAGTACTTGCCCTGGAAAAAGAAAAGAACAACAACCAACCAAACAAAAAAACCATTATTGTATGATCACATATGCTTTTTGCAATAAGGAAATCTCTGAACACCAAGCAAATCTATCTCTATATAAAAAAAAATATATATGTAATATATACATATTCAAAACTATATACAGAGCCTGTTTAAAAGAGTACAGTATTATTATTTAGTAAATTGCAACCTGTTCTATGGACCAAATGTAAAATATTTATAAATTAAGATGCATTTTAAATGTCTATAAATGGTGTCATAATTAAAGCACGATTGTTATGTAAGTTTCCAAGAGTTTAGAGAAAAAAGAATAAAGGTTATATTATACATTAAATCCATCAGCTTGCAATCTTTCCTTGGACAAAGCCTATGGGTGGAACAAGTTTATATATGTATCTAAATAGGTTTTCTCTATTTTTTTCCTGTGAAGCATGTTTATATATGTATATAAATGTTTCATATGTTTATATATGTATATAAATGTTTCATATATTTATATATGTATATATAACAAACTGTATCCTTTCAATATCAAAATGCTGTTATCACACTTGTTATAATTAATCCATACTGGTGTTTAAGAAACATTTAGCTGCTCTCCTTAGGGCCATGGGTTAGTGGCATGGGAGTGCTAGCTATGGTTGGACTTGATGAGCTTAGAGGTCTCTTCCAACCTTTGTGATTCTGTGATTGAGTTAATATGTGCACTCATGACACAGGAAGCTTAAAAGGTGACAATTAATAGCCCTACCTGGTGTCCTGCTCCTTTAATGCTCCTGTGGAAAGAAGGCAACCAAGGATCTTTGAGCAGCTGAAGGAAAAAATCTGCTCCTGGGTTTCAGCATCATCCCCTGACTGCTAGAAAGACATTGAGGTGCTGGAAGGTGTCCAAAGAAGGACAACAAAGCTGGTGACAGGTCTAGAGCACAAGTGTTGTGAGGAGCAGCTGAGGGCACTGGGGTTGGTTAGCCTTGAAAAAAAGGAAACCTTCTCACTCTCTACAATTGCCTGAAAGGAGGTTGTAGTGAGGTGGGGGAGTTGGTCTCTTCTAGGTAACAAGTGACAGGATGAGAGGAAATGGCCTCAAGTTGTGCCAGAGGAGGTTATGTTGGATATTAGGAACCATTTCTTCCTTGAAAGACTGGTTAAGACCTGGCCAGGCTGCCCAGGGCAGGGGTGGAGTCACCATCCATGGAGGTGTTAAAAAAACCATGTAGATGTGGTGTTGAGGGACATGGTTTAGTGGTGACTTGGCAGTGTTAGGTCAAACAGTTGGACTTGATGATCTTAGAGGTCTTTTCCAACCTTAATAATTCTACAAACAGTCCTCAGGTGCTTTGAGGTATGACTACAGCACCTGAAGTCACTGATTGCTTAGCCATAACTGAGTAGCCGTGACCATCCCAGGGTGAAGCCAGTGGGTTGTGAAGCTGTGGTTTGTACTGAATGGAGAGATGACACATTTCTACAAACAAAACAAAAAACAAAACAAAACAGAATCATTCTTCTCTGTCTCAGCTGCCACTAAAGGGTGAGAAGATGTCAAGCAAGCTGCCCAGCAGCCTGCCTTACCTCTGTGTCTACACTGAGGAGCTGAACGCTCCTGTGCGCTGAATTTAATTATCTAACTATAAAATTGGAGCAGGACATCACGCTGGAAAAGTCTAAGCAATTTCCAGAGCATAATCAGAATGGAAAATGCTTCTGATAGAAGTGTCTGAAATCATAGACTTCAAATTCAAACTGCTGACCTTAGGAAGAAGCACTCAAATGTGCCAGTGCAGGGTGAGGGCAGATCCTGCTGCTGCTGCTTTGAGACACGGCTGGGGAGGAAGGGCAGGAGCATGTAGGGAAGAGCAGAGAGTGTTCTGGAAGTGGGGAAGGAGCAATTTGGCTGCTTTTGAATTAAAGAGGAAAAAATGAAACCGTCTTTCCTGTTGAGTTCATGGGGATTACATGTTGCAGTCATGGCTGGCTGCTCTCACAATGTCTTGTAAGCCAAAGGGTGAGGGTGGCACGGGAGCGAAGCGGAGCTGGGGTGGACATGGGGCGGGGGAGGGCTGAGGGACAGGATACTCTTTTAGTGCTGTGATATTTATGTTCTCCTGGAGGAATTTTCTGTTGCTGTACTGCAGAAATCCTGTCAGCAACTCAACAAGAAAAATGCAAATAAGGTCACTTCTTCCCTCCAGGACTGCAGAATGCCCTGGGAGGAAGCCATGTCCTTGATCGTCAGGAGTATTAGTGCAGCTACTTCTATTCTCAGATAACACTTGGTTGCTTTTGGGGTTTTTTGTTTGCTTTAAGCCTGATTATTTCTGTTTTCTTCTGCTCAGGCCCCAATAGCTTTACAGTTAACTATTAAAATGACTCAGCTCCTGCTGCTGGCTGATTCTTGGGGCTGGGTTAGAACCCAAAGGCATGGCTATGTGTTCAGGTGCAGATGATCTCATGCTTACTGTAGGCTGGAATAAGCACAGGGTGACATCTCCTGCCTGCCAACACCTTGTCATAGTCATAACCACAGTTGGCAGCTGCCACAGAGCCCAGCTGGGAGCAGCACAAAGGGGCTGCACTAAACTGTTCAGACATCCACCTCTTGATACCTTCCACTTTGGGATAGATTCCCAATGAAGAGGAGTCTGAAATCTGGTGTGCAGCTACCTCCAAACACACACAGACATATATGATCATAGAATCATAGAATGGCTGAGGTTGGAAGGGACCTTAAAGATCATCAAGTTCCAACCCCCTTATCATGGCCAGAAACACCTCCCACTAGACCACATTGCTCAGGGCCACATCCAACCTAGCCTTGAACACTGGCAGTACTGGAGCACCCACATCTCTGGGCAACCTGTTCCAGTGCCTAACCACCCTGTGAGTGAAGAATTTCTTCCTAGCATTCAATCTAATCTAATCTCTTTCAGTCTGTAACCATTCCCCCTTGTCCTGTTGCTTTTTGTCCAGGTCAAGAGTCTCAGTCCCTCTTTGTAGGTACTGGGAGGCTGCCATGAGGGCTCCCTGAAGCCTCCTCTTCTGCAGGCTGAACAAGCTGTGGCTGTTGCTCTTAGTGTTTGTGAACCTGCCTGTCCTGGATGGCTAGGATAGGGTTAATTTTTCTCCTAGTAGCTGGTATAGTGTTGCAGTTTGGATTTAGGATGAGAATACCACCACAAACTACCACAAATGAACCAGATTCATTGCTCTCTCCTTAGAGCAAGGCAGCAGGCACCAGGCCACCAACATTTATATTCTAAAGCTTCTTTTTACTTTTCCCAACCCCCTCTTCTTTCCCAACTTCTCAGGATCATAAATTGAGGGGGAAAAAACCCCAACAACAATAAAAACAAACATCCCTCTCCAAAAAACGTCCCCTATATACTATATGTAAAAACATATGTCCATTTATTCCGGATGTCTAGAGATGTACAGTGGAAAGTACAGTGGGATCTTCTGCCCTACCTTCTGATCATCACTTGTATCTTCACCACTTCATCCTGTCCTCTCCTGGTGGCCCCAAGGACTGTGGACTGGCTGTGATGGGGCAGGTGGAATCCACTTCTCCTCCAGGCACACTAAGCAGCCCTTCAGCAGGGACAGAAAGCCATGGCAAGGAGGAAGAGCAGCAGTCAGGATGATCTTCATGGCAAGTGATGTTGACTGAAAGGTGTTTAATTTAAACTCAGGCACAGTCTGACAATCCCTTGTGGTCTCCTGTGGCCCCTGGTGCCATAACTGTGCCCACAGCAGAGGGAGCATTAAACTCATTGCCCACGGGAAAGTGTGGGCAGTGATACCCATGTTCCTAGAATCCTTGCATGGGTAGGATGAGCTCATTAGCCTTCTGGGAGTCATCCTAGGAGAAGGACAACTCTGATTCCAAACCCGGGCAGATGGAGCTCCTTTAGCCCTGTGAGGCCTTCCAGCTAAGAGGTTAAACCTCCATCCTAAGGACTTTGCTACCAGTGTCCAAGCTTGCTAGGCCCTTGCAGATGAACCTTAGGACTAAAGGGTGGGTCCAGCTCTGCACATGCTGTGTCTCACCTAAAAAAATCCCTAGTGCAGGCTCGAGGGTGCTATCTGCTATCCTCTTTTTATCAGCGCTTGGAAAAGGCGCTGAGGAGGAGCATGGATGGAGCCCTCCCTGGAGCTTCGTTCGCCAAGCCTAACCATACTATATACTAATCTAAACCAGATAAGATGGAGGTGGAAGGGAGGGGCTTACCCAGCTGACAGTTTCTGGACAATGAGCTTTTTATTTTTTCACAGAAACTCAATTCATTTGGAGGGCCACAGAGCTTTATGCTTGCATTTTCTTCTAGTCTTCTGACCAAACCCACAAGCCATTGACTCAAGCAACCCCCAGCTCAAAGTACACACATCCTTCAGCAGTTAGATCACAGCACAAGGAACAAGGAAGGCTCAGGGGCCAACCCCTGTGCATGTGGATGGAGATGGTTGCACACATAGACACACATACAGCGCATTCATTCAGAAACTTGCTATTCTTTTAAAGTCCATGACTTTTGGTGGTGGAGAACTTTCCTGACACTACTTAGCCACTCACATGTGGTTATTTTTTTCCCCAGGTTTGCCAGTGGTCTCACATTAACCCCAGTGGCAAGTGGTCAGTTGCTATTTTTGGGCTATCAAACAGGCTGAAGTAATCGTGTGAGTTATTTGTGAGTCATAAATAGAGGATGGTGCTAAATGTGTCCAACACTGCCTGGGAGAAGGACAGGGTGGATCAGGCCTTGTCACAAGGACACAACATAATTCGTTCTGCCAGTGATGATGCTTTAGTCAGCTTGGCCTATCTGCCTTCCAAGGCTTTGGAGATCAGGAGCTGAGAGGTGTTTATAACCATTTAAAATAGAAAATAGCCAAAATGGACATGTTAAATTTGTGTCTCAAGTCTCCTTTTCAATTTACCAAGCTGTATAGCCATTTAGTGCTAGATGGGGAATAAAACTGTCCCTGGGCAAGTCACTGCCTTATTGCACTACATCAGTGCAATGTCTGCTCATTAGAATTATTCTAAAGCAACCTGGGAACATCTAAACAAGTTTAACATTAAAAAATCCACCCTCAGAGGCTGGTTTTCTCCCAGCCATCACTGGTACAACCCTTTCCTGGCACTACCACATGTGAACATGCAGCTGATTTACAGCCCAGCCCTCCCTCCAGATGAATCCAAATCCATCAGAATTAACTCCAGCCAATCCAGTCAGGAATCTGACTCTCAGGTGGCTTTGCTCAGCCACCTGCTCAGGCACTGTTGGCAGGAGCAGGGATGCCTGTTGAAAGCAGCCACATCTAACCAGCCAACCGTGCCCAAAGAGCAACCAAGCCCTGAGCACAGCACCCGAGGTGCTCTGCAGCACAGCCTGGCTCTGCCTGAGGGGCTGCTGCTGCTGCTGCTGCCAGAGCTGATTCCCAAAATCCAGCTGCAGCTCCTGCTGCCAGGGCTGCACCTCTGGCCACCAGCCCATCAGTCTCCTCTGGAACTCCACAAGGCAAATTTCCATCCCAACACATTCAGCTTCTGAAGTAGGAAGCCAATAAATATTAGCTAGTTGGGATTGTAGGAATGGGACCAGCTACCCTGGAATGACTGAGGAGCCTTTTGATGAAGATCTTCTCTGAGTAAAACAATAATTCTCCCCCTGAATATAAGCCAGGGTGTCAGGTTGGGCTAGGGAATTATTTCTAGGTCATTTCAGTTCACTGCACTGCACTGCAAATATTTCACTGAATAAATGACCAAAACGATTAATCAAAGCACTGGAGAGAAACATCAACTCACACTCTAGGCAACTAACTTTGCCCAAAAAGTGACAGAGCTCAGTGGTTTTTAACCTGCTCTTTACCAACTGTCACACAGCAGCAACACATGACCTTTACTGCTGATCTTTCCCCAGATTTATTCTTGGTCTAGGAGGGTAAGAGTAACCTTTCCCAGGCCAATTGCTCCTGCTAGTAGCAAGCTGTGTCGTGACAGAACTTACCTGGCAGAATCTGCCTCAAAATTCCAAAAGGATGCTCAGGTTTTGGTTAAAGAACACTCTGCCTCCATCCTACCTCACTACTTAGAGTAAATGAGGAAATGAGCGAGTGCTAAACCTCAGGAGGCTAGTGCAAGGCCCTGCACCTGGGTTGAGACAACAACACAGGCTGGAGGTAATTGAGAGAAGCCTGTGCAGAAGGACTTGGGGATCGTCGTTGTTGTCGTCGTGGCTAGGCTTGGCGAACGAAGCTCCAGGGAGGGCTCCACCCACGTTCCTCCTCAGCGCCTTTTCCAAGCGCGCTGATAAAAAGAGGATAGCAGATAGCACCCTCGAGCCTGCACAAGGGATTGTCAGACTGTGCCTGGACTTGGGGGCACTGATGGATAAAAAGCTGCACATGAGCTGCCAATGTGTGCTCATAGCCCAGGAGTAATCATCTCCTGGGCTGCATCCCCAGCAGTGTGGCCAGCAGATCAGGGAGGGGATTGTGGCTCTGCTCTGCTCTGCTCTGGGGAGACCTCACCTGCAGTGCTGGCTCCAGCTCTGCAGTCCTCAGCACAGCAGAGACACAGACATCGTGGAGTGAGTCCAGAGGAGGACACAACAATATGATCAGAGCTTTGGCTGGAAGCTCTCTGCTGTGATGCCAGGCTGAGAGAGTTGGGGTTGTTCAGCCTGGAGAAGAGAAGGCTCCAGGGAGACCTTTCTAGAGCCTTTCAGTACTTGAAGGGGCTTATAAGAAAGATGAGGACAGACTTTTTAGCAGAGCCTGTTGTGACAGGACAAGGGGTGATGCTTTGGCACTAAAAGAGGGAGATGCAGACTACACAGAAGCAAGAAATTTTTTATACTGAGGGTGGTGAGAGCCTGGCCCAGGTTGCCCAGAGAGGTGGTAGATGTCCATCCCTGCAACCATTCCAGGTCAGGTTGTTTGGGGTCTGAGCAACCTGCTCTAGTTGCAGATGTCCCTGCTGAGTGCAGGGGGCTGGACTAGCTGATGTTTAGAGGTCCTTTCCAACTCAATCCACTCTGTCATTCCATGATTCTATAATATCTGCAAAAGTCACTGCTTCTTTCCCAGCCCTGTGTGCTGCCACAGACAGCTGTGTTCCAGTGAAGCAGCCTCAGGAGCAAGTCGAGCTCTCTGGCATGCTGCTGGAGCTGGAGGGGTGGTGGGCAGGCTGCTGGGTGCTCGTGGCTCCATGGAGCCAGCCTCGGGCACGTGTGGCAGCAGCTCCCAGGGCTGTGGCGTCAGCACTGCAGCTGAGAGGAGGAGGGAGCACAGCAGAGCCCATGCTACATTAACCAAGAAAGTTTGGAGCTGGAAAACTCAATGGGCTGTCAGAACAATGTTCCTCCAATGCTCTGCACAGACCAGCATTTTGTCAGGGTAAGTACAAATGCCAGCACTGGCTACGTCTTCAAAGCAGCCATGTACATTTTTTTAGTGACTGATGTAAGTAAGGGGAGACAAAAGAGGAGGCAAATTCATTTTACTTCAAACCCCTAATAAAGACATCTGCTGCAAAGCTTGGTGGCCACAGCCTGTAGCTCCTGTCTGAGGCCCAATTTGTCTCTGCAGTGATGCGAGATGAATAGCCCCAGCTCACATCCCGTGGACAGTGTTCACCACTGAAACTGGCCACCCCAAACCTTCTGGGCAGACACTGTCCTCACCAGCCCTGGCAACAGCCTCAGGAATTTTAAAGGAGAAAAAAAAACCCTGTAACTTGTTTAAAGATCAGTTAGTTGTTCAGATTTTGACTTAGCAACCCTTCCTTGTTCCTCAGGCATTGTCTCTATCAGCTCAGTGCACTTTACCACTATTTCTCATTCTTATTTGTCATTTATCATTGCTGTCATTATCATCATCATTGCCCCCACCCCTTAGATATTGATCAGTACTGAGAAGTTCCCCTCTTAGTCTTCTCTTCTCCAGGCTAACCAGTCCCAGAGCGCTCAGGCTTTCCTCCTCACAGAGATGCTCCAGTCCTTTCAGCATCTTTGTGGCCTCCATTAGACTCCTTGCAGTAGTTCCTTGTCTCTCTTGAACTGGGGAGCCCAGAGCTGGACCCAATACTCCAGACGTGGTCTCACTAGGGCAGAGTAGAGGGGGAGGAGAACCTCCTTTAACCTGCTGGTCACACTCTTCTTGAGCATCTTAGGAGACCATTGGCCTTCTTGGCCACAAGAGCACATTGCTGGCTCACGGTGAACTTGTTTTCCACCAGGACTCCCATTCACTTCTTCTGTTAATGAGTGCCCCATAATCATTATCAATAGCCTTCATTAGCCTCAGAAGGATGCAAAGCAGCAGGGCCAAGAGACAGGGAGAGGCTCTGCTGCTGTTCTGTAATGAGGTTCTCAACCCCTTTCCTACTATGGGTGCAAGAGTTTTGCTCTGGCCTTTGACAGGAGAACAAAGTGGTGATGAGTTTTCCTCCTCCCAAGGCTGAGTACATCCCCTAGGCAGCTTGATGTAAACTGTAATTATTCAGGAGCCAAGAATGGCAGCATCTATGATTAAAAATGAAAACCAGCTTGAGACAGAAGAATGGGCATGAGATCACTTTGTACTCCTTACTAATTATTGCATCATGAATGGAGGATTTTCTTTTTAAAGAAGTCAAAACTACAAACATTTCCTTAGGCAAATATTTCCTAACACTTCAGAAATTAATTTGAATGAAAACAATTTTTTGAGAACCTGCTAGTGCTTTGCAACCATCTCTGCTAGTCACAGTAGGAACCTCTCAGCCATCAGACCTAGGGATGGATGTTTGTGTTTACAGCTTGTAAAGAAATGAAAACCCATCATCACCAATACACAGATTGGTCTTGTCACAAGCTCCATGGCCCTCACAGGCACAGCCATTCCCCACCAGGGGAGCACAGCCCCAGGCACTGGGACCAGCAGCCTAGCAGAGCCTCTCTCCACACTTGGAAGTGACAGAGTGTGCTCTTCCAATGCTCCAGCCATGAGCTCTGCCTGAGTGCTTCCATGTCACATGGCTTCAGTTAGGGCTCTTGGGACNAAACCATTCTAGGATTCTAGGATTCTATGACACAAGCAGTGAGCTTCACACTGCTAACTGAGAGAGTATTTTTTACCTCTGTGAGACTGTGAATGTGTGTTGAGGACAAAAATGGCCTGGTAGCCTTCAGATGTGATGGGACAATGGCATTTCCCTCTCCTTTTAGGAATGAGGAGCGTTATGAAATTGTTGATTATGATGTATGTTCTCAGTTTCAAGCACTAACAGAGCATTGTGTCTCTCTGGAGATACAAAATAGTTTAGTGGTGCTCCAAGGAAAGAGGCTACAGGAAAAATGGAGTTACAGAGTAGAGAGAAACAGGCAGGGCTCAGCTTGGAGAGCTTGTAGCAACTTTGCTCTTGAGAAAGCTGAAACCTTGGAATTTTCACCTGTGCTGAGCAGAGCTTCAGAGAGGAGAGCAAGAAGCAGCAATTCCAATAGCCCTTCATCCAAAAATCACCCCATTCAGGGCAAGGGTTTGTCCTCTGCTGGATGAGAAAGATCCCTTGTGTGGGCAGGTGCTGGCTGAAATAAAAACATGGGTGAGCATCGTGTCTTAAAAAGGCACTTGGCAAACAGGGAAGCAATGGATTAGGAGGATAAATCTGTCCAAGGATTCTAGCCTAACCTCCTGCTACTTGAGGCCATTTCCTCTTGTCATCTCACTGGAGAAGAGACCTACCTCCATCTCACTCCAACCTCCTGTCAGGGAGTTGGAGAGAGAGCTAAGGTCTGCCCTGAGCCTCCTCTTCTCCACACTAACCAAGCCCAGTGCCCTCAGCTGCTCCTCAGCACACTTGTGCTCCAGAGCCCTCCCTAGCCTCCTTGCCCTTCTCTGCACACACTCCAATGCCTCTCCAATCTTTTTCAGATGCACAAGATCAAAGTCATAATGCATTTCTGGGGCAGCATGGGTGTCCTCCTGCAGACAGCACTTCATGCCTCTATTCAGCAGTGGGTTTGTAGTGGAAACTGATTCACCAGTGACATTCCTTTGTCAGGTTCTACAACAGAAGCTTGTCCAGTGCTCAAACAGGATGCTGTAGTATCTCCAGCATCACTGAGCAGCCACTCATTGATTCTCTTGGCTGGATCTTCCCCTCTGTCAAAAGCTGTCCCCTGTTCTTCATCTCAGGTAGCCTCATTCCCTCATGGAGCTACAGCTGTACCTGGAAGTGACAGGCAGGTGTAAACAGCCTTTCTCCCACTCAGTAGTTACACTCCCTTCCAAAGCTCTGCTACTGCCTCAGCTCAGAGCTCCAAGGCAGACAAGGAATCCATGGGGAGCACAAGTGTGCTGAGGAGCAGCTGAGGGCACTGGGCTTGGTTAGTGTGGAGAAGAGGAGGCTCAGGGGAGACCTTAGCTCTCTCTACAACTCCCTGACAGGAGGTTATAGTGAGCTGGGGGTAGGTCTCTTCTCCAGGGTTAACAGGGAGAGGACAAGAGGAAATGGCCTCAAGTTGCACTAGAGGAAGTTTATATTGGATATAAGGAGGAATTTCTGTGGCACTGCAGTTTCTATTCATCCAGGAATGTATGCTGAGCAAAACTCAGGAGAACCTCAGCAGAACTGACACCACGGAGCCAAGCTTCATCTAAACAAAACTTCAAGTTACACCAGGGGAGGTTTAGATTGGATATAAGGAGGAATTTATTCCCTGGAAGAGTTGTTAAGTGTTGTCCCAGGCTGCCCAGGGAGGTGCTGGAGTCACCATCCCTGGAGGGGTTTCAGAAACATTTAGCTGCTCTCCTTAGGGCCATGGGTTAGTGGTATGGGAGTGCTAGGGATGGTTGGACTTGCTGAGCCTAGAGGTCTCTTCCAACCTTAATGATTCTGTGAAAACCAAAATTCCTTAAAAATTGCCTACATAGCTTAGGAACAGGAAGCCTACTGCCCATATAAGTGATGTCTAAGGGCTGACAATTTCCACCTGATCGTGGACCACAGGCAACCTTCACGTGGAATTTATCACATCTGCTGACTTATGGCTTATATTCATGCCTTTGATTCTAAACCCAGTTATTCTATTTTTTTTCTTACAACCCTTTTGTTTTAGGTGGAAAATTTACTGTGAGAAGGTGACATGTATTTAAACAAATGACAGCTTTAGCTAATCCAGGAGAATACAGCAGGTCACACTTTTTAGCTCTCATTATTTGATCAATCAGCTTAATCTCCAGTAATAACACTGCCAGCTTCTTTCCTGCCTCTCTTTCCATCTTTGTTTTATTTTTAATCACAAGCCTTTTATGTTTTATACCCTCTTCTGCCAAGCAAATCATAAAACCACTGGGGAGCTGTTTCAAATCCATCCTTATCCATCTTTTCTCTCATTGCTCCCATTTTGTCACCAATTTCCTCCTTCCTCTCTAAAAAATCTCCACCAAAATCCAAACCCCAGCAACAGACATTTTTTGCATCCCAAATGAACACTGCTCAGAAAGTCTTTCAGAGCCAAATACAGTAAAGTGTTCTTCACCTTACAAGCCTTCTGGCATGGAGCTGACATCCTACATGCATGAGGTCCTTTGCTGAGACTTAGCCTCTGAGCAATTCAACAGCATTGCCAGCACAAGCTGAAGGACACACCAAGGGCAAAGGAAAGAAAGAAAATCAAAAAGAAACAAACCAAAAACCTGGACAAAAATAAAATCTGTCTGGATATGATCAGATGCAGTATCCCCTCTGAGAAAAATGTGTGATGCTTAATTGTTTAAAGCACAAAGGGTAGTTTAGCTAAGGCAGAGGATGACATCACTCATCTAAATCTTTTAATAGCATCAGCTTCAACTTCAAATAAAAACTTCTTAAAGAAGCTATCTTTTTAACTAGAACACCCTGGGGATTAAGCTGGTATACTGAAATTCTTTCTGAAAAGGCATGAATTTAAATCTAAATTGTTCCTATGTAAAACTGGAAAAAAAAAAAACACCTTAACAATAAACATTGGCAACTTCAGACAGCAAGGAAATTTTACATCACATCACAGCTTTTAGCTAGCCCAGAGTTAAGAAGTCTGTACCAATGCATGTCCTGCTTTCTGATGGATGGTATGTTCAGATAACAGGATTTAAAACACAAAATCTCCCAAAGGACAAAGCAAACTATTCAGGTAAAGCCCTGGAAGTGACAGGCAGGTGCAAACANTGAGCTTAGAGGTCTCTTCCAACATTAATGATCCTGTGCAAATGGAAAGGCTGGCAAACACCTGTCCTTCCCACCTCCTGCACCTCTGCCCTTCCTCACTGCAAGCAGACAAACACAGTACTCTCCTTCTAAGTCCTTTGACTCTACAAAAAACAATACGAGTAAAAAACTAAACAGCATCATCTTTTTATTTTCCTTATACCAATTCCCAAATCTAATGGCTCCCATCAGTGACAATTCCCTGGCACCAAAGGGTTTCAAAAATTTCTCTGTAGTTAAAAAACCAACCTGTGTGAGGGAGAAAAAGAGATTGGGAAAGGGCATGGTGTGGACATCTGGCTGGATACTGCTCTGCTACTCTGCCCCTGTCCCCGTAGAAAGGGAAGGCTTCCAAGTGGAAGGAGTCTCTTTCATCCCTCTCCCTTCCTGTCCAGTCCTCCAGCACCAAAGCAGAGCTTGGGCTGCCTCAATAAAGTCTGGATTTAGAGTTCAGCTCAGCATCCTCCTCATCTTCCTTTCCCTGCAGCTGTTAGACATTATTTACAATGTTGGAATTCCACTTCCCTCCCTAACACCCAAAAAGTACTATGTGAGCAACCCCAGCTGTTGTCATCTCAGGATGTGGAGCTTTGTACAAAAGTCTATCTTTGAAAGACTTTGGTGTGGAACTTGCTTCATTTTGGGGTTCATCCACCCAAACATAGGCACTAACCTCTCTGTTGAGAATCCCTTCTAAGCTTCTCATAGCACCTAACACCAAGATTTCCATCCATGAAGAAGACTTTCCAACAACATGCAGCCCATCTTCAGGACTGCAGGACTAGTCCTATAAAAGAAAGAAAGGAAGAGAATTCAGTATTTCTGCACAGCAATGGGCTAATACCAGACAGCAGCAGCACAAACACTGCACCCCAACAATCTTCCTTTGCTCTTCTCCACTCAGCTCCTGCTCTGCAGCCACATTAGGGACTAACACTTCCTGAGGGCCAAAGACAACTGCAAGCTCCCTGACCTCTGTGGTTGCTCCAGAACTGTGGGTTCTTGCCATTTCCCTACCAGTCAACAGCCAAAGGCACTGATCACACTCTATATTTCACTGATGCAGGTTGAAAGGCTCTCTCAGCTCTTCCTGAGTGGTAGAGTCTAGTTAACCACAGCCATTGGCAGCCAGGCAGTACACACAATGAATATTCTCTCTGGAGAAGAGAAGGCTTCAGGGGACCTACTAGTGACCTTCCTAAAGGCAACTTCCAAGAAGGCTGCAGAGGGCCTGTTTGCAAAGGCCTGCAGTGAAAGGACAAGGGGCAATGGTTTTAAATTGGAGAAGAGTAGATTTAAACTGCACATTAGGAAGAAGTTCCTCCCCACAAGGGTGGTGGAACACTGGCCCAGGTTGCCCAGGGAGGTGGTTGAGTTGCCATCCCTGGAGGCATTGCAGATGAGGCTTGCCAGGGCTCTGGGCAAGCTGATCTAGTTGGGGATGTCCCTGGCCACTGCAGGGGGGTTGGACTAGATGAGCTCCAGAGGTCCCTTCCAACCCAAACCAGTCTAGGATTCTATGATAATATCAGAGAATCAGAGCATGTCCTGAATTGGAAGGGATCCCTAAGGATCATCAAGTCCAGCTCCCAGCTATATGGTTTAGAAGGAGCTGCAAGAATAGCAACTAGGCCTTTAAAGTGCCAAAAGCCCCAAAATTCACCCAGTGACCAATAACAAAGGGCAAGTTTTCCACACGCCCTTTGCAGAACTGCCAGCAGAAGGCTCTCTGGCTCAGATGATGTAGGTGCCTAGTCTCTACTGGAAACAAGGAGAGTTAGAAATCTACCTATTTCTGTGTCTCTAAATTATAACATTCCAGTGGGAGAGAAGCTCATCTGGCTGCTTAGCTGGTAGTACTCCCTGTCTAAAGATTGCTCTCTGTTTGATAGAATGTCAGGTCACTTCAGATTTGGCTTACAAAGCCACCATGAGAATCTGCTTTAGGAACCATCCTCTCTCCAACCTCTCTGGGCAGCCTGGACCACTACTCTGGCACCCTCACAGCAAAGAAGTTTTTCTTCCTATTCAGATGGAAGCTCCTGGGTTCCAGTGTGTGCCCATGTCCCCTTGCCCTGTCCCTGGGCACCACTGAGCAGAGTGTGGCCCCAGCCTCTTGCCCCCTGCACCCTTCAGCTCTTACTCAGCATGGAGCAGCTCCCCTCTGGCTCTGCTCTGCTCCAGCCTCAGCAGCCCCAGGGCTCTCAGCCTTTCCTCCTCCCAGAGATGCTCCAGTCCCCTCAGCATCTTCCTAGCCCCTGCTGGACTCTCTCCAGGAGTTCCTTGTCTCAGCATATGCATTTAAATCTGGAGATGAATTCCAAAGAGCCCTGTAGAGCCTGTGCCTCCTGGACTGCACTGCCCTGTGAAGCCCTTGATGGGGATCCATTTCACAGCTATTTCAGAGGAGTATTTACCCCAGTCAGTAGCATTCAGTGAGGTCAGGGGCCAACCTAGCTCTAGTGTTTCTGCTTGCACTTGTAGAAAAAAGTTGCAAGCAGGTGGAATTTATTGCTTCAAGTCTGGTTTGGATGGTCCCAGATGTGATTCTGCAGTTAGTCACCTGCTGACAGGCAGCCTGGAACAGAGCCTTCCCTGGCTTTACTCCTAACACTCAGAAGGGCTAAGCCAACTTTTTTTTTCTCTGCCAAGAGAACCTGGCAGAGACACACCATCCTCTCCTCTTGACACAAACCAGACTAGATTGATGAAGATCATTTCAGGAAAGCCAGACCCTGAGACCAGACTATTCATATGGGACTTTGTTAACAAGTTCTGTCTCTAGTATCTGCAGCCATTGCAAGGACTCCTTCCAAAGTACCTCAACCCCACTTTTTATGGGAGGGATCTCCTTTCCTCCTTCCCCAAGTTCATTCCAGGCTTTGCAGAGTTCAGCCCAAGCAACTTCACTCTTTGCATTCCAGCAATCAAAATTCCTCCAGAGCGTTTCATTCACTCTGAGGATCCTAGGTGTTTGTCATCTCCAGGTAAGCAAACTCCTTTACTACAGTAACACATCAGCTGGGCTCCTCCTGCCTGGTGATAAAAGGCAGAGAGGAGGCACTTGTCTGGGTAGAGAAATGCAGAAGAGCAGAGCCTCAGCAGCAGATTTGCTGTCTCCTTTCTAAAGTGAGCAAGTGAAATAAGGGCCATAGAGAAGGATGCTCCCTCCTCTTCTGCTGTTATTTCTCTGCACAGGTTGTTCACCTCCCGTTGCCAAGCAACATCCTTATCTCAGACACTCTACATCCCAGTGCACAGGGGTTAAAAAAGGGGGGGGGGGAAGCTCCTTCAGGGGCAAAATCAAGCTGACGAGGAGGGAGCATAAACTTTTTCCTCTCCTCCCCCCCTTTTCTCCCCTGCTCAGTGTCTTTCACACTAGATTAAATCTCATCTCACCACTCTCCACTAAACCAAGCAGCACAAGTCTTGGTTAACCAGAGCATGCTCCCAGGATGACTATTAAAATAAGGCAGAAGAGAGGAGATCAGCTCATGAACCATATTCTCCTCTGCTGGGAAGTATTGAGATTTCCTCTGAAGAAACAGGAGGGCTCCCAAAGGGCTGTTGCTGTTACAGATGCTGCACATGCCACAGTAATCTAGGACAGGTTATAGACACAGAATATTATGTATTCTGCAGCAATGTAAAATCCATTTTCTCTACTTTTCTTATTATCAAAGGCTTTAAAATGTGACCATAAAGCATAAATCCTCCAGGCTGCAATTTATTTCTAATGCAAGGTCTCAGTGCTGCCTGAACTCTTTTTTCTCTCCTGTTTCCCACCCACACAGGCTAGGAACATTTTGAAGAAATAATCAAAATAAAATTCACTTCAGCTATTCAGCATATTTGAAGTTAACATTGTCAAGAGCTCCACTACTCCTATGCAATCCAGCTATTTGAGAGGAATCTCACAGGACTACCTTTGGGAAAAAATGCAAGTTTGCAACCTTATATGTAGAAATATGTTTGTTTAGACCAAAGCCTATACCTCTGGAAGATCAGCTGTAATGTTCTGCTTTCCTTTATCAGCACTGATTCCCACTCTTTTCAGTCTACAGCTTACAGAATCACAGAATCATTAAGGTTGGAAGAGACCTCTAAGCTCATCAAGCCAAACCATACCTAGGACTCCCATACCACTAACCCATGGCCCTAAGGAGAGCAACTAAATGTTTCTGAAACCCCTCCAGGGATGGTGACTCCAGCACCTCCCTGGGCAGCCTGGGACAACACTAAACTACCCTTGCAGGGAAGAAATTCCTCCTTATAACATTCTGTGATTTTCTGATTTATGTCCAATCTAAACCTCCCCTGCTGCAACTTGAAGCCATTTCCTCTTGTCCTCTCCCTGGTAACCCAGGGGAAGAGACCAAACCCCATCTCATTCCAACCTCCCAACCCTCAACACTTCCCAAGAACCACCACAGTGTCCAGCTTTCATTAGACATACCATGACATTCACTGGAGTGTTTTACCTCAGTTCATGCCTCACCAGCACTGATCCATGCAGCAGAACTGTTTCCTTACCTCAGAGACCTATAGTGGCAAACTGATCCCAGTTTGGAAAGACATTGTAACATGGCTCTGGTTCTCAGACTCAGTGAGGCTGAAGATCACAGAGCANTGCCTAGCCAAGACAATCAAAGATGTCAGGAGTTCACCTCTCCAAACTTCATCTTGCCTCACAGAGTCTTCTTCAGTCTGAAGTTCCTCAAAGCCAAGCCCCAAGTGCAGCTATCTAATCTCACTCTGTGTGTGCTCTATCTGCCTCACAAATCTTAGAGGGATTCACAGATCATGAGCTATGGATGTGCTCCTGGAGACTTTAGTCAGTCTACTCATAACCATTCCTCTGTGACAAGACAGCTTTATATCTTGTAACATGGTGGCATCATCACATCAGAGTAAACATAACCTTCTACTAATTCATAACATCTGAAAGTAACACCTAAGTAACAGGAAATAATGTGCAGAAACTGCACAGCTAGGCCTGAATCACAACAGGTACTTGATTTTCTGTCTCACGAACAAAAACCAGGAACAGGAAAAGATTTAGGGTGTTTTGCCCACAATAATAATATAAAAGCAATCTATTTTGGTTTCAGGTCTCAGCCTGCAGACCCAGAGAAACATTCAGCTCTGCAGCACTCACTGCTCTGCAGTACTACACTATGCTGCTGCTCCTGCTCATTCAGTGGGACAGTGGCATAAATCTCACCTAAAAGGACAGAAATAGGCAGTCACCTCTGTCAGTCTGTTGCTTAAAATTGATGTTTACAGGAAAAAGGTGTTTTCATAGCCAGTCTTTGAAAAGAAGAAAGCAATCTGTTGTGCACTTTTGTTAGAGTGCTCTTAAAAAGCAGCAGAAGAGCTTGGTGGAGAAACAAGACCTTTAGAGCTCATTGAAGGTGATTAGGGGATTAGTGGGTTTAGGTTGAGAGAAATGCCAAATACAAAAAGCTGATCTTGAGAGGATGAAAATCATTGAAACACCCATAAGGGCATAACAAAAGTGCATAAACTCTCACTAGCCATGAAAAAAACTTAGACTGAGAAACAACTGCTGCCTGCTGAACTGCTTCAGTAAAGCCTCTCCCACAGCATCTGCCCTCAAGGACATCTCCCTATAAGGGCACAGCTCCTGTAAGAACCATATCAGAAACAAATGAAACAAGCAGCTCTGCTGACATCATCTACATCAGAAGACAGTCCTTTCAGAGGGGGTCTTCTATCTTGTATTCCATACCAAAATACATCTGAACTTACATCTAAATTGTCTTCTCTCTGCTGAATTCTATGGCACAGATTATGTTAATCATCTCTTGCTTATTAAAGCATCTATGGTCTTCACAACCTGCAATATTTGATTGAAGCCAAGAGTCCTTGCACCCAACAAGCATCTCTCTGAAGACCATCCATACTAAATATAAGATGCAGAGTCAGGTAATGCTCATTACTTAAGTACATTGGAGGTTGAGACCAGAACTGTCTTAAGTTTAAGCCTTTAAAGAGCTAATATTATTATTATTATTATTCTCAGACACTTTTCATGTAGCTGTAGCAGGGATATGTTTGAATCCTCTTTATAAAGAAACTAGAGGTTAACTTTAAACTTCTGTCTATAACCTTATTTACTTCACATAATCAAGAAAATCATACTTCAGCCTCTGCATTCCATACTCCCATGCATTTTTTTCCATTGAATTGAACAAAACCATGGGGATATTACATTTAGGGAGAGTTCTCCTCAGGTTCCTTCAAGACTTTCATCCTTATGTTATTCTATTAGACTGTTGTATTCATTAATGGATTTGGTACATTGCACAGGGACAGAGTGAGAAGGAAAGAGAGAGTCTGTGTGTGTGTGTGTGTATAAAAAGGACATCTATCATCTCATAAGGACTGTCATGAATGTAGACAATCTCACAAGGGTATAACAAGGTGAAAATGCTCTAAAAAGTATTAAGGCTTAGAAGGCTGTCCAAGACAATTAGCCACCAAAATACTCACTGGCCTTTGACTTACTGGCCTGGGGTTTTTAAGACTCTCTTTCAGCTTTCACTTAAGAAGTACCTTCCCTGTACTCACATTCCAGTGTAAGGAAAATAATATGTGTATGGGAGGCTGCTAAGCAGCTTCTCAGCACATGCTGCTCTCCCTTGGCCTACAACCAGGCACTACTGATTGAGGGACAAAGACAATGAAGAAGAAAAACCTCTGGAATGAAATCTGGTACCAATCAACACAGGCTCCAAGCATTTCTATCTTTTGCCCTCAAGAGAGCATTTTAAATAAGAGCTTTGGTTGTCCCAGTGAGAGATGTCACAGCCCAGTCATGGCTGGGTGATGGTGGGGCTAGGGTTGCCCTTTCATTCACTGATGACACTTTATTTAATGCCAGCTATTAATACATGATGGCATTTTCTATCCAGGGTGTCATAAAAAGGTCAGATTCCATTACTGCAACTTGTACAGATGAGGACAGGCTCAACCCTTAAGCAACACTAATATCCTGCTCCTTCCAGCTTGCTCCTTGCTCCAGCTTCATTCTGCCAAGTGCTGTGTATAACCAGATGGATGCACCCAAACTCACAGGTCTGAGATCAACAGGGTGATGGAGGCATCAGGAGCACCCAGCCACCAGCAGTCAGTCAGAGAGAAGATTGTTTTGGCAGGATTTTCTTCTTTTTGCCATCTCTTCTTCTGTAAATAAACATTTGCAGCTGCAGCACATCTCTTCTTTCCAGAGTAGGTCTGGATGATCTCTGTATCAAGTTCAGGCAAACTCTTCCTTAGGACTGCTAGTTACAAAAGTCTCTTCTTATGTAAAGTGTTGCTGAATAGTTCCTAATTTCATTGGTTATATTGATCTGGAAATTGTTCAGACAACTCATTCCTAGCTTAAAGGCGGTGGTTTTTTCATCTTCTCCTTCACCAGGAGTGGTTCAGGTGGTCATTCAAAATCCCACTGGGCTAGCCTTGTTCTCTTGGTGGAATGCTGCTATTCAAAGAGCAACCTGACCTACTAAAAAATGCTTGAAATTGGTAGTTTTTTAGGACTGTTATTCATATTCATGTTAACAAAACATCACAAATCATGAGCACCAAGTACATCAGAGAACTGTATCACAGAAATGCAACTCCTTTCATGCACATAAATATCCACCAAGTTTTCTCATTTTTAATTACATTTATCAATAAATATCATTAATACCTCTTTTGATGATTTCCATATCCTTTTGTGGGCTCCACAGTAGTTTTTTTCTCAGCTCATCTCCATTCATTAATTAACTCATTTCAGTTTCTCCCTTTGATTCTCTCTGATGAAGTCCTGCAGAGAAAAGATGATTTACACAGAACCATTAAGGTTGGAAGAGACCCTCTAAGCTCAACAAGTCCAGTCATCTAGCTGTCACTACCATGCCACTGAACCAATGGATTAAATAATAAAGCCAAAAAGTTGTGGGGATTTTTGATATTTAGAGAGCAGCTGGAAAACCAAGTGCTCCCCAAAGCCAAACAAAGCACTTGGATGCTGATACAAACTAGTTTGCCATTGACTTCCTGCCTTTGTGTTGGTGACAGCACAGGTGCTGCAGGGCTGCTGATACCCATCCTAACTGATGGCAGAGCTCTTCAGTCAGCACAGCTAGCCATATCCATTTCCCAAAGGCACTACTACACATCTTGCTTTCCCCTTTAACTCAGAGTAGGCATCCAAAAAGCAGCAGATAGGAAGCAGCAGTGAGTGCCATCGTGGTAGCTCTCTCTTCTCAGGGGCTGTAACGACATTTAGATATAGTACTTAGGGCCATGGGTTAGTGGTATGGTAGTGACAGGGATGGTTGGACTTGATGAGATTAGAGGTCTCTTCCAACCTTTGTGATTCTGTGAACTGGGGTAGGCTCACACCATCTCCCACATTCCAGTGCCAAAACCAGGATGCAGACAGCACTGCTCCTGCTGTGCTTGAAAGGTCGTCGTCGTGGCTTGGCTTGGTGAACAAAGCTCCAGGGAGGGCTCCAGCCATGCTCCTCCTCAGTGCCTTTTCCAAGCTGCTGATAAAAAGAGGATAGCAGATAGCACCCTCGAGCCTGCACTAGGGATTTTTTTTAGGTGAGACACAGCATGCGCAGAGCTGGACCCACCCTTTAGTCCTAAGGTTCATCTGCCAGGGCCTAGCAAGCTTGGACGCTGGCAGCAAAGTCCTTAGGACGGAGGTTTAACCTCTTAGCTGGAAGGCCTTACAGGGCTAAACGAGCTCCATCTGCCCGGGTTTGGAATCAGAGTTGTCCTTCTCCTAGGATGACTGCCAGAAGGCTAATGAGCTCATCCTACCCATGCAAGGATTCTAGGAACATGGGTATCACTCCCCACACTTTCCCGTGGGCAATGAGTTTAATGCTCCCTCTGCTGTGGGCACAGTTATGGCACCAGGGGCCACAGGAGACCACAAGGGATTGTCAGACTGTGCCTGGCTTGAAAGGTACACCCAGGAATACTGAGGGCAGTTCTCACTCAGCCCGGCCCAAAGCAGCCTCATTGTTATTACTGCTGAATCACTTGCAGAAATAGTTCAGGACCACTACCTTTCAGAAAACTAAAATAAGTGGATAACAAACAAACAAGAATTAAGCATACAGAAGAGAAAGAAAAACTTGTTTGGTGTGAGGGTGCAGAGCCCTGGCCCAGGCTGCCCAGAGAGCTTGTGGAGTCTCCTTGTGTGGAGAGAT
The DNA here is from genome assembly GCA_013396975.1 of Bucco capensis. Taxonomy (NCBI): domain Eukaryota; kingdom Metazoa; phylum Chordata; class Aves; order Piciformes; family Bucconidae; genus Bucco; species Bucco capensis. Next base: position 669,796 of record VWZO01022189.1, on the reverse strand, counting down.
TCCAAAGGCACCTGGAGGTGATGCTGGGCAAGCTGTTGGGGCTGAGCCTGCTGGAGCAGGGGGGTTGGACTGGATGATGCCCAGAGGTCCCTTCCAACCCTCACCATGCTGGGATTCTGGGATCTTAGTTACTTAGAAAGACTGGCTAACTAGATTGTGCCATACATTGCGAAGTTCATGAAGTAGTTAACACACACAGGGTTGAAAAAGCAACTACAAAGGAGTGTTTCTCACGCTACAGTGGCACTGAGGGACTGCAGCAGTGTGCTGAGGATAGGCATTCTCTAGGAAACTAAAATTCAGAGGTAGGCTTTTTTCTTTTTTCTTTTTTTTTTTTTTTTGTTTACATATGTCCTGGTTTGAACCCTTCAAGAGAGCAAGAGAAGGGCTCTGCAGTTCCACACCAGCTCAACTAGACAGAAAGTGGTGTGTGCCACTTTGAAGGGAGAATCTAGGGGAGAAGGACTGGGAATTCAGCAAACAGCAAGAAGCAGTGTGGTAGCTTCAGGAAAGGGAGACCTGACAGCACCTCATCTCTTCTGACCTCTTTGTTCTATCCTCCTCTCTCTGTGGCACTTACCCAGGCACTGAAAGGGGAAATAAACCACACAAGGAAACAAACTGACTATTGCTTGTCCTCAGCACTGGTAAGGCCACACCTGGAGTATTGTGTNCTTAGAGGTCTCTTCCAACCTTAATGATTCTGTGTGAGTCTGTGATTCTGCTCTAAAAAGACATTTTTGTGGGTGAGATGGCAGCTGCACCAACAGGTGAAAATGAGCTCTATTTGCTACATTAAAGCTCTGATCTAATTTGGCAGAAAAATCACTTGCACATCAAGCAAATGTGCCACCAGCATTTTCCCTTGTGTTTGGCCACATGCAGAAACTAGAGCCACAGCTGGGTTGTTTGCCTTGCACTACTCCAGTGCAGTGCCAGGGAGAAATAAAGCACATTTCCCACTCTTACACTAGCTTCCCCTTAAGACTTATTTGAATTTTTCTTCCATTCAGGCTCAGTCTTTCCTAATAATAACAATAATCCTGCTCAGTGTCTTCACTCCAAAATCTGAACTTGCTCTATGATCAAGACAAACTCCATGTTCTTTACAACCTCAGGTCTTTAGTTTTAAGCAGTGCTCATCTGCAAAGTCAGTTTGCATGCCCCATGAGCACAGGGCACTCTGAAGAGCTGCCACTGCCTCACTGCCTCTGTCCTCAGCTAGTTTAAGGAAAGGTTTTTGAAGTGAGGCCTCACAGAGGATTCTTGCAGCTTCTCAGGTTTCAGCAAAGTCCTTGACACCTGATGAAGTCTGACACTGATGTGTATCCATGACACCCAAAGTGACTGATGTCCCCAAAATGGCATGCCAGATGCAAGCTAGAGTGAGATGACTTTAAAAGCTAGGACTGATCTATGCAGAAGTATTGATTTTTGTATGTATTTATATTTAAAATAAATGTATTTTAAATATCAACCTTCATCTCAATTCTTCTGGCTCATGTGTCACCTTGTCTTTGAACTCTCTTCTATACTGCTCTTGCTTAGCTCAGTGCTGGGAGTTGACCTTTTATTGCAATGAGAAACAAGGCCTTGGGCTAGAGAAGTACAAAATAAATGGACCAAAGTAAAATCTGATGGATTGCTTGAGTTAGAACATCAAACTGCTAATGCAAACGTTATTCCTCATAAATCACTTTACTTCCCTAAGCTTCCTCCAACTAAAAGTAGCCTTTGCATGTCATAGCATGATATTGCCTGACAACTGACACATTCTAAAACACAATTCTCTTCTAAGGAATGGTTTCATTCTTCCAGAGACCTGTGAAAGTGTTAAGCTCTTCCCTTCAAATAGATGTGTGTCCTCCCTCCATGACCCTAGCAAATAGCACCTGGAGCTACGTGGCCTGACATGCGTGAGGCTGAGCCAGTGCCAAGTGGGGACAGGGAATGCTGCTAACTGGGCATTCCTCCCACAGAGAAAAAGAGATCAAGTGATTTTATCAGCAGATCTGTCTCTGAACCAGTGAATAAATTCAATCCTGGCTATCAATGTCTACCAGTTTCCCCCAGGATCTACAAAGCATGGTTCCAGACAGCACTGATCAGTTGGTTTAGGCATTGCCTTCATTCTTTGGAAGATGTTGTTTCACAAATCTAGTGGGACAGGTCCAACCTGGCAGGAGTGTATGTAGAGAAGACTGTGTGGCCCCAAAAGGACAACCAACTCTTTCAGATGCTGATCCTATCTCATCATGCTGATGCACGTTAGATAAGCCAACTCGTTCTCCACTTCAGCAAGTCCACAAGCATGTGTTGGATGAACACTAACACAATCTCCACCAACTAGGTGGAAGCAGTAAGTTAGGCAACAGCTTTTCTACTTCACTAAATGGGAGCAAGAAAGGGAGGCCAGGAAACATGTCACTAGTGTGCAGAGCATAGCAACTCCCTGCAGCAATTTAGCAAACTTTAGGAAGGTTTCAAGGGAAGCATCCCCCAGATCAGAGGCTGAAAAGGCAATTTGAATCATGCTAAAAAAAAAAACAAGAGCATCAGAGGAGTTCTACCAACAGGAATCTCTAGAAAGTTTTGTTCTCCAGAGGATGCTCTTTGCAGGATTTAACAGAGATGAACTTTGAACGTCCTTACAGGATCCCAACAGCTCCCTTTGCAGCCAGCAGAATTTCTCAGCTGGGAACTTTTGAGCTCAAGCAGCAGCTCTGTAATAGATCCAGTGTTGCAAGACTGGATCTTCTGGCTCTCAGAAGGCACACTGCAATAATTACACCCATTCCATGTGTGCAGAAACATTTAATCATGATCCCCCTGATAACTCAGTGCTGTGCACACGGACCAGGCTCCTGCCTCCAGCACAGGGTTTTTCCTGGCAATATGACTATGGGAAAAGAGGCACTGCCCTTTTAGAGCCTTATGGTACACCAGGCTTCTGCACCATCATTTACACTCAGGAGCAGCGGAATGGTTTAGGAACTGTAGAAGGGAACTGCAGCATCAGAATTGTTCTTCCTCTAAATTTACTCTGAACAATGAAGAGACTAATGGTCTCAGTAACATAGTATTTCCTTGATGCCTCTATTATGGTTTTGGCAGCCCATGTTTCCTTTATTTACTCACCTGACCCCTCTATTTTATCCCACACAGACAGCTCCTTGCTTGCCACCATGTTATCAGCTCTTGGTAAGAGTACTGAGAACACTGTGGAAACACAGGGAAAAGAAGTTCTAATTAAGTGGTTGAAAACCCTAGTAATTTGGAGAGTCAGAATAAGATGAAAATTGGACTCAGGTTTTTCTGGTCAAAAAAAAGTACCATAATTATATTTTAATTAGTCCCTCTCTCCAGACCAAGATGCATATGCATAAAATTAAGGTATGCTCACAGGTAGGCACAACATAGAATATTCATTTCAGGGTTTCAAGGGATTAAATTGGCACAACAAACAGGTATACAGATCAATAAAGAGTGAAATAACTAACTGACAGAAACTGAATTGTTAGCTGCTGCCAGAGTTTTCTGTTTAGGTCAAAAAGTTTAGACACTCAAACTCATTCTCAGGTGATGCACACTCAGTAAATTCTCTTTGATGCTGGAAAACCAAAGTGCAAAGATCATCAGTAGTTAGAAAAATAGCAATTTGGTTTGTTTTATACACAGCAGCTACTCCAAATCAGACTGAGAATCCCATTCTCTTTAAAGCCCATAATGCTAATATAATAAACTTGTTTAATCCATGATGATTTAAGGAAAGCAAAGATTTTAGTGAAAGGTACTAGAGTACTAGGGTACTAGAGTGTACCCCCAGCAAAT
>VWZO01022189.1:647205-659173 GCA_013396975.1 Bucco capensis | reverse complement strand
GGGGAATGGTTATAAACTGAAGGAGGGGAAATTTAGATTGGAGATTATGAGGAAGTTCTTTCCCCAGAGAGTGGTTAGGCACTGGCCCAGGTTGCCCAGAGAGGTTGTGGCTGCTCCATCCCTGGCAGTGTTCAAGGCCAGGCTGGATGCAGCCCTGGGTGACCTGGGCTAGTGATTGGCATCCCTGCTCAGTGCAGGGAGGTTGGAACTAGATGATCTTTAGGGTCCCTTCCAACCTGCCCATTCTGTGTGTGTGTGTGAAATAGACCCACCTCTTTCCCTGTCCTCGAATCCAGAAGTCATGATTTTTAGTTGTTCTTCTGATGCTTGTGCCGATTTGCACACAAGTCCTCTATGACCAAGGTTCTTATTACCTGTGGGCAGAGAGCCCTTAGGGCACCTTTAGCTCACCCTGACAATTTGGCTAACTGCTGTCACACAAGTACCTTCACTAGGAAAGGTGCTGAGTAAACAGAAGACTTCTAACTCTCATCATAAGTCTCTAATTTGCACATTTCACTTCAACCTCTCCTAGAAATCTCTGCTGGACAATTGATTCTGAAGCTTTTAGGAAGAAGAATATCTAATGTAATAGAAGGAGGTTGTCCACCAAGGATCTCCACCTTGCTTGCAGAGCAACAAGTCCACCACAGGCAATCAGATAGAAGAAAGAAAAAGAGTGTTGCCAATACCAGCAGTTCTAGAGTGGCTCACAGGGTATCTGAAGTCAGGACTCTAATAAAAACCAAATCTAACTTAAAACAAAATTTAGCTTCAGGCCAGTGATGTGGAGTGAGCTTGAAAATTTAATCCCAACATATCTTGATGGCTTAAACACAGGAATGAGTAAAGCAATATTATCATTTTAATAAGAAGCTCAGGGTCGATTTTCAAGACATGTTGGGGTTGGAAAATGTTAAGCTATTTTTATACACTATTGATATGAATATAAAGATTTGTGTATCACTGCTGCCTTGCTCAAAACATGACAGAAAGGAACAGTGAATGTGCCCTGAAAAGCACCTTTCAAAGACCAAATACTTCTATGTGTAACTGCTGTACTTTCAGTCAGCTCATACTAACAGTCCTGACTCTTCATAGATCTCAGGAAAATGAAGTCTGCTGGTGTGCTGGTGGCATAGTTCTTGGGCCTGGCTACCTACTGATGGCATAGTTCTTGGGCCTGGCTACCTACTGATGGCATAGTTCTTGGGCCTGGCTACCTACTGATGGCATAGTTCTTGGGCCTGGCTACCTACTGATGGCATAGTTCTTGGGCCTGGCTACCTACTGATGGCATAGTTCTTGGGCCTGGCTACCTACTGATGGCATAGTTCTTGGGCCTGGCTACCTACTGATGGCATAGTTCTTGGGCCTGGCTACCTACTGATGGCATAGTTCTTGGGCCTGGCTACCTACTGATGGCATAGTTCTTGGCCCTGACTTCCTTCTGATAGCATCTGCTCTTCCCTGACTCTACAGCCTGTCTGAGCTCCCTGCTCCACTGCTGATTTACTGCTCTCCTTTCCATGGCCCTGACATACTAATTCATCTCTGTTACCTTCTGTGTCACTCTGTGTCATGGAGACCTGATCTTACCACTCCAGATCTGGCATACCTTCTTGGAAATTCATGAGTTCTCTGATCTCTCATTGACTTTCCTTCCCTACCTTTCCCTGTTCATTATATCTTGAGAGCCAGGCCCAGGTTGGCCAGAGAGGTGCTAGATGCCCTGTTCCTGCAACCATTCCAGGTCAGGTTGTTTGGGGCTGTGAGAAAGCTGCTGTAGTTGCAGATGTCTCTGTTCCCTGCAGGGGTTGGACTAGATGTCCTTTAAGGTCCCTTCCCACCCAAAGCAGTCTGTGATTCTAGGATTCTTACAGCTTTAGATTCTGCATGGACTCAAAGCAGCTTAACTGCTTTTGCCACCACATCACTGGGAGGTTTTCTCTCTCCTCTATCCCTTGCATACTGAAGCAAGTGGAAGCCAGTGCCAGTGGGGAATTTATCCCTAGGTACTATTGGCATCACACACATTGCTGCTGCAAGGCTGGAAAAATGGGCAACCTCTCCCCTCACCAGCCAGCTTCTAAATAACCTAAGAACAAACTCTGGAGGATTGTAGAGTCTCTGATCAAATTTAAAATAGATTGCTGTGATAAACACTGGAGGAAGTGATGGGACTTTAAATCAGCAAACCATCAAAGCAATCTAAAAATAACCAACTGCAGCTTGCAGCCACTTGATTTCAATTTATAGTTGCAATAATTGACAGTTCCAATTATTTCCAGGTTGCATGTTGGTTTTCCTGCTTTTTACACTGTTGTAGCTCTGGTGACATTTCAGACCAGGAGGAAAGAAGACCACCCATCTCCTACTTACAGTATCCCAGTATCCCAGTATGTCAGGGGTTGGCAGGGCCCTAGAAAGATCATCTAGTGCAACCCCCCTGCCAGAGCAGGAGCACCTAGACCAGCTCACACAGCAATGTGTCCAGGCAGCTCTGCAATGGCTCCAGACAAGGAGACTCCACAGCCTCCTGGGCAGCCTGGGCCAGTGCTCTGGCATCTGCACTGCAAACAAGTTCCTCCTCAGGTTAATACTAAACCTCCTGTGGTCCAGCTTGCTCCCATTGCCTCTTGTCCTACCATTGGATGCCATTGAGCAGAGCCTGGCTCTCTCCTCCTCACACTCACCCTTCACATATTTCTAAGCATTGCTGAGGTCTCCTCTCAGTCTCCTCTTGTCCAGGCTGAAGAGACCCAGCTCTCTCAGCCTGTCCTCCTAGGGCACATGCTCCACTCCTTTCATGCTCTTGCTGGCCCTGGGCTGGACTCTCTCCAGCAGCTCCCTAGCCTTCTGGAGCTGAGGGGCCCACAACTGAACACAGGATTCCAGGGGAGGCCTCCCCAGGGCACAGGAGAGGGGAGAAGAACCTCTCTGGCTCTGCTGGCCACGCTCCTCTTAATGCATCCTAGGATGCCATTGGCCTCTTGGCCACAAGGGCACATTGCTGCCTCATGGGCATCCTCCTAGCCACCAGCACTCCTAGAGCTTTTTCCCCAGGGCTGTTCTCCAACAGATCAGTTCCCAGTCTGTACTGATCCATGGGCTTGTTCTTTCCCAGATGCAGTACTTTACACTTACCCTTGTTAAATGTCATTAAGTTTCTCCCTGCCCATGTCTCTAACCTGTCTTTAGTTACCTAAAGGCCGAGTAAAAGGAGTGCTCCAGAAGTTTAAAACTCCAAAAGTCATGCCTTGTTCTGCTCTAGAAGTCAGAGATTTTGGGAAGGGGCAGGGAAGAGAGACTCTCCCACACTCTGCTAGCTGCCTTGGTTTTGCCCAGTGCTGCAATGGCTCAGTGTTGTGGTGGGAGGTGCTGGCCTTGCAGAACATGACAACACACATTGCTGAGTTCTGCTCACACAGCTTCAGCACTTTAATGGCGAGATCAGCAGTGGTCAAACTGCCTGTCTAAGACTCAGAACACATAGGCTGCTGGCCCATGCAGCTCTTCTGAGCCCTAAGAGTTTGAGTCCTAAGACACATCTACATTAACATGCCATAGAAGCAACTAGGTTAACAATGAATAATGCATAAGCAAGCACATGAATAAAACTATTACTATCAGTTCATAGTCTATGTCCATAATGCACTAAGTTACCATTAACTAACCCTCTTGAGACAAAAAAAAATCCCATCTTACCTCATGTACAGAGGTTCCACAATTTGTAAATCAGTTTGTCCACTGCTTGCTTTTTAAGAGAGAAAGGAACTCTTCCAACAGCCTCCCTCCACAGGTCCAGCAAGGTGCTCTTTTCATTCACCTTCATTTTCCCCAGAACTACAGTGTCTGTTATGAGCAAGGAGATGCCACACAGACATTGCAGAATGCCAGCAAGGAATTTGGATGCAACAGATGGAAAGAGATGCATTCCAAAGGCTTTGCATGTTCCATATTGCAAATGCTGCATCCTACAGGCACTGCCTTTTATTTGGTTTTAGCAACAGGGTCTGGTTTTCTGCATCACTTTGCTGATTCCTACCAGTGATGTTTTCTGTGCTAGCAGGTCTCTGCTCTGTCACAATCAGCAAGTAGGACTTGCTCACCTCTGTTGTCTGTCCTTGAAGGGGAATGGCAGCCACAGCCTCATCAGAGATTCAGCTGGAGACAGGAACATCTCTTATCAGTGCTCTTGACAGCTACTGATAAGCTGTCTTGTTCTCTTTGTTGTCTACAGTACGGCTTTTAATTTTGGATTATTTTTTTCCCTGGTCTATCAAGTACAAAAAAGAACTTTCTGTGCTTTCTATTGTGCCTTCTGGCACACTTGTGTTTTGTCTCTCCAAACCTTGGGTGAGTACAAGAAAAATTAGAGTTGAAACTTCATACAAAAGAAACTATCTTCCTCCTCCTTCCTTGCAAATCACTTCTCTCCTTCTGTCGGGAAACACAAGGCAATCAAAACTGCCTTAACTAGCAACAAGAGATAACATAGTCATTGGTCAGAGCCAGCACAAGTTCACAGGGGAAGAGTCCAGCTTCATAGACTTCATTGCCTTTTATGACAAGCTCACCCATCTAGTTGACCAAGGGAAGCCAGTAGATGTGGGGTTTGGGGATTTTAGCAAAGCTTTTGGTTCTGTCATTGACAGCATCCTTCTGGACAGCATGTCCAGCACACAGCTAGACGAGTCCATATCAATGGTTGTCAGGCAGAGACCTTAGTTTTGTTCCCAGTATTTCCTGAATTTGCCATTTCAGACAGATCATCCTATTTAACACTTCCTAGGCTATGCTATCACCCTGGGATTTTCACCCAGCAAGTGACTGAAGAGGTTCCCTAGAATCTTAGGAGCTTTGGACTGCTCACTGCTGTGCTGGTGACTCTCCTCCTTGCTCCTGCAGGTTTGCAAATTAGCTAGACTGAGATGGCCACATGCTCATTCTAGAGTTAGCAATATAGAAGCTGATTTCAGTCCCAGCTCAAATGCAGCAACCCTTTTCTTTTTAAAGCAGCCCTTTAAATCAGCCCTTCAGTGTGGATCACACATCAACAATTCCACAACATCTCCCACCTCTCCCAGTTAAGGCAACACCAAAGCCATTGATTCTCTGGGCTTTTTTCCTGCAGTACAGCTCAGGATATCTGTTGCAATGTTCAAGTCAGAACATTTCCCTGGAGTGGTATAGCCATCCTTGTCCTGTACCTTCCCAATTTATTACCATCACTTCCCCCTCCCTGCTCTTCCCTTTGCGTGCCTAACTCTCCCTAATGTGAGATGGCAGCTTGCACAGCTGGGCTGTGGTACACTTAGGATCTGCACAAACAAGAAATGTACCAAAAAGGCACTGAATCAGGACACAGCTGCAGGGCCAGAGGAGCTGTGTTTCAGAGCCAGCCTTCTGTCAGAGGCTGCAGGAGCATTCAGGACATGGGTCACATTAACAACAATGGACAACAATTTCTCCACAGGCTCCTTAAGCCATCCATCATCAGGCTGTTGGCTCAGGACTAAAGCCAAGCTAATCCTACCAAGACTTGGAGCCCTCAGAATTATTATAATCCCTCACATGCCAATGGCACACAGGAGAGCAAGAGTTGGGGCTGGGATTTTTCTTGTTTCAAGGTGAGGGTGAATGAACACAACCCCAGAGCATCTTTGTAATAGGAGACTTCTAAGTACAGGCAAATGTGACTTTGCCTTTGGCTGCACCTGCTTTTATGGATTCTAAAAATAACTTAATTTGATGAGTCACTCCCAAAAGCTTTGCCACAAGGCAAAAGAGTCTTCCAAGAACTTTGAATTCTGACATGAACTCGTGGAAGCTACATCTTCAGGAGCTCTCCTTCTGGGAGTAGTGGTGAAGGGAAGAAGTTTGCATTCACTCTAGCCCATAAGCATCAGCAAAACAGGACCAGTGAGGATCTTCCTTCTCTAGACCACCAGGGATGCTGCTCCAGCAAGCAACAGCACTGCAATATTTGTTATTTTCTTCTTGTTTTTCTCCCTCACTCCATTTTAGAGTCTTTAATTATTCAAGTTGTCATTAGTGCAGTGCTTCCATCTATGCAAACACCTTTGCTAATTACTTTAGTTATTAGTGTCTTAAGAGAGGCCATTAGCTTCCCAAAGGCCAACAGCCTGTCAGTGCTGTGTCAGACACTTCAGAAGGGGCTGATTATCAGACTAAGGTAGACTTGGCTTTTGAGACTGCTAAATCACAGCCTGGGTGTTTAGTTTGTTGCCTCATTCAAGATACCACAAGACATTCCAATAAGTAGAACATATGCTGAAAGATGCCTGCTTTTGTGGTGTCTGGCAATTATAATCCTCCTCCAAAAATGCCACAGTGATTTCTGTACAAGGCTGTGGGCCTAGGGCAGAGTTTGCTGGGATAGAGTCACTTCAGAATCCAGTGTTCACTGCCCAGAAAGACTGGAACAGGGATGTGTTGTCCAAAGACTCCACAAATCTAAAACATATCAAGTGAACATATACAGCAGAGCAACTGAAGCTTAGATCTCCATCAGAACAAGAGAGAAAGCATTAAGCAAAAATTATGTTACCCAGAGGAAAGTTTAATACAGTATGCAAGAAGGAGAACTCTGTCTTTATTCATAACTATTAATTGGAGATGAAAGTAAAGGAAACTCTATCTGAAGGATAAAATTATTTGCAAGACTAATCCTTCCTGCAAGTCTTTTGCCTGGTCATTTGCTGGGTCATATTTCCCTCTCCTCTGCAGCAACTCTTCCCCAAAAGCACCATTTTAGGAGAGGATTTGAGATTTTTAACAGCTGTGTTTGACTTCCAGAAGATCAAAAGTAGTTATACATCCTGGAGAGTGTGACACTCATTTGGAGAGAGGGGGTTTGGATTCCCATCTGCATCCACAAGAGCAGCAGAAGTGCCCTGTGATCAAAAGCAGTTTCTACCTCAACCCTGAGGAGCTCAAGTGCTTACCTGGAAAAGGGCCAAACAGTGATTTTTTTTTTTGCCAGCTTTTGTGGAAAAGATTGTGGTTTCAACCCCTTTTATAATGTGCCAGTCTCCAGAAACAGCATGTCCAGTTGTTCCCAGGGGAAAGCTAAAGAGATGTGTCAGAGAAAATTACCCTCTGGGGGCAAAGCATCTCTGGCTGCAAGAAGTCACTCTGGAAGGAGAGGACTCAGCTGCTTACTGCCATCTGTGCATTTACCTGCAGTGAGGGATGCAACCCACAGTGGGGAGGGTAAAGAGAAATGAATGACCTGCAGAAATACTACAAATCAAACCCCACTGTGAAGGGATTTACCCTCCAGTCCTCACATCACAAAGTGAAAACCAGAGAAAAGTTCCCCCAGTGCTCTCCTCAGCTGATGTTCAAAGGAGTTGGGCTCTTCTTTTGGCTTTGATTGAGGAGTCACACTAGCAAGGGCACTGGAAGAAAGTCTTTGAGGAAGACACTCAAGGCCAGATGCTGCTGTTGTCACTTATGATGAGGCATTTTGGATCTGCAGCTGGAAGCAGCAGTGAGTGACAATGCTGGTGGGGACAGGAGAGAAGGCCAGAGCAGGCACTCCAAGATAGCACTGTGTCCTGGGTACCAAAACCAATTGGCAAGACACTGTTGGGTACCAAGCACTTCAGGCATCTCTGCTCCTTCAGCAGGTGTCTGAGTGGGATCTGAGAGCTCTGGAACATGAGGTTTTGACTGGAGCAAGAACTCCTTTCTCCACTGTTGTGCACTAGCTGGCAGCTATTTCAGGGCAAACAAAAAGTGTGCAGGGATTTCAGGTACTACAGACACATCAGACCCCAAATACCTGCACACTGTCCTACAGGGACTGGCAACACACTTCAAAATTATTATTATTGGACTGACATTCACCCTTTTGCCTGTTTTTATATTTGCAGTTTTATTGGCATCAGTAGTCCCCAAAGAGCACATAGACCAGAATGAACACATCTCCAGGAACTGTCTCTTTCTGGAAGCAAGCCAGGCAGACATCATCCAAAAAGGTAATGTTTCCTAAATATTATTTAACTGCTGCTTTCACTTCTAGTAGTCTCCAGCCTATAAAAACAATGTTTATCCAACCAGGTGGTAGGCAATTTCTCTAGCCAGTTACTGTTCACCAAGTAGAGATCATCAGATGCTCTTTGTGGAGCAAGCCCATGATTTTTAAACATCAGTATCACTCCCTAGCCATATCACATCACCAGACAGGACTGCACCAAACTGTTGCCTTTTTTGTTCCAATTTATTAAATAAACTGAGGAATTTGGAAGATACATTTCATGTCTCTTCACCTATGCTTCCAATCTTTCAGAGGCTAAGAGAGATCTCCCAGCTTGACTAGCAAAGGGGTAATTTCATGAATGAATTACTGACAGGTTCCAAAACCAGCTCAGGTGACCCCATCACAGCCAAATTTAACCACCAAAACTTGCCATTAAAACATTCTTTCAGTCCTTGGATGCAGAAGGTCACAGTTTGTCCTCAGTTATGAGTATGAACTTGCAGAAGAGGCATCTGAGGTCATATCACTCAAGATCTCATCATCTGTAACAATGATGCAGGTGTAAGAAATTCCTGTTTCTTCTTCCATTTCTTATCTTCCCCTCACTACTTTGCAGCCAAGGAGAATTTCAGGCGTCTGGAAGGAAAGATAAGAGACTTACCTCTCCAGCCTGAGACACCCAGAAATGATGCAATTGCAGCACAAATGTACATCTCCTTGGGGAAGTGATTAACCAGGTGAATAGGGCTTTAAAAACAGAACAAACAAAACCATAACCCACAAAACAAACCCCAAAACCTAAAAATAACTCTAGTGAGGTAATGCAGATATTTATTTTTTAATGGCAATCATATCCCCCATAAACAGCACTGTGACAGGCACAGAGGGACAGCAATCCCAAGAACAGCCTCCTGACAGAGGCTTGGCTGCCAGGCCCTGGGGAACAATAGCTTGGAACAGTCAGATCCCACACAGTTAGCTAAGCAGCACTGACACCTCTTTTTCTGCCAAAGTGGATACTCCAAGCATTCATGCAACATGTGGGTGAGGTTGCACAGCACATGTATCAGCACCCACAGGCACTGTGCCTTCAGTGTACATCCTTCTGCCACAGCTCATCCTTCCTCCTGGCAGCCAGGCAGCAGAGACTTTATTCCAGGGCTGCAGAATTCCCAAGAGGTTATCCATCCCCTTTGCAAGGATGCCTACAGATAGGACTACACTGCCAGCAGGAAAGTCTCCACTCAGCATAAGGTGAAGGAAGGAAATGAAGTCACCACTCCAATTGGCACCAAGGGGGTTACTGTGTGGAATCCCAAGCCATCACTAGCCACCTCTCTCTGCCCAGTCAGAAACTGCAGCTCAAGTTTCCCTCCTATTTGAGGTGGAATTCTACTGCTTTCACTGCAAATGGCAATGACAGCAGAGTGAAGCAAACTTTCCTTAAGATGGACAAGAGCCTTGCTGATCAGACAAACAGATCTGAGCATCACTATCATGTTGAAATATAAAGGTGTAGATGCTGAGCTAATGGATTCTACCAGAGCTCTACCAAGATGATAAAGTTATGTCTATTTATCCACCATCACTGAATGGTTTGCAGGCACAGTCTGACAATCCCTTGTGTTCTCCTGTGGCCCCTGGTGCCATAACTGTGCCCACAGCAGAGGGAGCATTAAACTCATTGCCCACGGGAAAGGGTGGGGAGTGATACCCATGTTCCTAGAATCCTTGGATGGGTAGCATGAGCTCATTAGCCTTCTGGCAGTCATCCTAGGAGAAGGACAACTCTGATCCCAAATCTNCCCCTTGTCCTGTCACAACAGCCTCTGCTAAAAAGTCTGTCCTTATCTTTCTTATAAGCTCTTTAAGTACTGCAAGGCTGCAGTAAGATCTCCCTGGAGCCTTCTCTTCTCCAGGCTGAACAAGCCCAACTCTCTCACAGCAGAGAGCTTCCAGTCCTCGGATCACTCTTGTGGTCCTAATGATATATATAAAATAACAACCTTCACCAAATGCTTTCAGGATCAACAACTCCTAAAAAAGATCAGGAGGAGGCAGGAGCTGCTGATGGAACCCAGTTTGGATTCAACAGCAGTCTAGAGCAAACCAGAGCAGTTTCAGAAAGAGGAGCAGGGCATCAAATTTTAAAGCAAAACTGTCAGAAGCCAGTTACTGGAACACAGTTTCCTGCTGCTTTATTAATCTAATAAAGTTCAATCACTGGAAATATTGTAAATCTAATTTGTCTTCATAATACTGCTGTGATATTGGCATAAATGACTCTCTTTAAAGAAAACAATCAACCAAGGGAAATTAAACTCCTTCCCCCAACACAGGCAGATGTGCCAGATAGTTTAACAGAGTGGGTTACAAAACAGAGCAATTGCCAGGAGAAACAATCCCAAACATCTTCTGTTAAACAGACCTCATGCATTCATTTCTTGTAGGAAAGGCACAGGAGTTCAGGAGCTGCCTGACCTGGGCAGGCTCAGAGCCACAGGATTCTTTAGTGGTAGATGGAGAACACAGATCTTCCAGGATCTTGCAAGAAATAGAGATGTTTCCATTCTTTGTGCCTTGTTGAATAATTTCTCCTTTTTTACAGTGAGAGAGAGAGCATGTGGATGAGGAAAGAGGTGGACATTTGGATATTAGAATCAAGCTACCACAGGAAAAAAGAACAAAATAACAATCTGAAGGAGCAGATCTCCTCCAGGCAACTTTGGAAGTTGAAAGACTATTTGGGATGTCAGTTCTTGAGCAGCCAAAGCCTTTCAGTTCAGCATTAATCAGGATATATTTTAATCAAGATGAAATACATGACCAAGAAATAAATCCAAAAATTAAGCAAGAGCAGTGGATTTAAAAGCAAAATTATTTCAAGACAGTAAATGAATTTAAGTATCTTGGGTGTCTTCCAGCATGAACTTGTGGGATTTAGAGTCTCTTTGATAAATACACCAAAGGTTCTCCTCTAGGTAAAGCAGCTTGGTAAATATAGACTGTGTATTTTTATGATTCTACATATGATCACTTAATTAAAGAGTAATGATGTGTATTACTTTTAATTAACATGTAGAATTAATGTGTATAATCCTTGTTATTCTCAAGTGCAGAGTGAAATTCAGCTGAAAGGTAGATGAGGGAATCCACCGTACCCCATTTCTAGAGTGCCCTGTGGCCACAGCAGGACAAGGCAAGGGGATGATCCAACACCTTTGGGTAGAAGGACTCACTTCCCTGGGAAGAAAAGATGCATTTGACATTGTCCTTTTCCTTTCCCTCACATAAAGACAGTTTTGTGCTGTAGACACAAACTTGGAGCAGAAGTCACAGCAGAAATGATGCAGAACAAGCCAATGTGAGCATTTCATCTGTTCAGAATAACAGCTCCTTCCACCTGAGCCAAAAAAATGATATCCTTGGCCATCCTGTTTGCATGAAACTCATAAAAAGTACTTCCTATCAGGGCCAGGGCTCTAGACAGTCTTTGGAGCTTGCCAAAAGCTATTGTTAAACATTGTGGTCCATCCTGTGCAAGCTGCTCTAGGTTCTGCTGCTCTGGCAGGGGGGTTGGACTAGATGATCTCCAGAGGTCCCTTCCAACCCCAAACACTGTGAGTCTGTAATGCATGTGATAGTCTATAGGGAGAGCTGACAAGTGCCCACACAGACTCACTGTGCTGTGTGGTTATCCCACTGATACACGTGGTGTCATTATTTAAAGCAAATAATAACCCTCTCATTGCTTGAATTAAGAAAATTAAAGAAAGAAAAGAAAAATGTAGGGAACAGAACAAAGATCTTTATGTAACCTTAGTTGATCTCACCAAGGCTTTTGATAACTGTGAGCAGAAATGGTCTATGGCAGATTTTGGAACGTTTAGGTTGTTCCCCCAAGTTTCTTAAAATGATTATCCTATTACATGAGAATCAGCATGGCCAAGTCAGATA
>VWZO01022189.1:515163-646370 GCA_013396975.1 Bucco capensis | reverse complement strand
AAGAGGATTCCCTTCAATTCCCTACTAGAAATAGAAGCTGTGCTGGATTTTATTGTTTGTTTAAACATCACTACAAGTCTTGAGCTTGTCTCAGCTTTCAGCAGGGCTCCATATGGCTTGATGTTCCTCCAACTGCCAAGCAAAATACAATCAAAATCACTACAACTTTTCAGCCAAAATACTGCATCAAACTGACTAGAACTTCGGGGAAATGATTAGTATTACTGAAGTTTTATGTTTGATATGCAGCACAAAAAACCCAAACCTCAAACCCTACTGAAGCTTCAGCAGTTGCTTACACATGAAGGAAGAGATGCTAAAACATACTGAAGATTTTCAAACCAAGGCTAAGCCTCCTGAGACTATGAAACTTATGTTGGAACAGTTAGTAATCCAGGAGCTGAAATTCATTCTTTTTCCCCATCACCTCCCTGTCCAACAGTCTCCAACACCTTTTCCTTTATTGTTTTTTAACATTAACTAAAATCCCATATGCAACATAGAGAATAAGTTCATGTAGCAGTCTAAGATCACATAGGAACTAGTCTAGTTTCCATGTGCCCTGGAGAAGACTTTTTCCTGAAGACTTCAAAATCTGCAAGGCACAAAACTGTTAAAACAACAACAAAAAATGTAAACAGAAAAATTGCACCAGGAAGAAGCTGGATCCTACATCCAGAAATTCTAGGACTAGCATCTACAGCAGAGATCTTGTTCCTCATCTGTTGCTGTTAATGGAAACAGGTAAGTAGACAGAAAACTCTCCACCTACTTTCTCTTGTTATGGAATATATTGGTCCATTTGGGTCTGATCTCTCTGCCAGGAAATATCCTATTTGCCTTATCCTCACACAAAGGCAAAGTCTTCCCTCAGGCATTTGGAAGAAACGGAGTAGAGGGAGTAGAAGGAGCAATTAGATACATCTGTTGAGTGTTTTCCTCTCTCTTTGTGCTAAATGGGAAAACGCTGCTTGCATTTGGAAAGCTGCAACACTTGTCCCATTTCAAACATCTTTCCTTTTGCCAAGTGAACTCTCAGAAATTAGATATTATTGTAGAAAGCACTGCCTAATGAGCCAGTGTCATTTAGAATATTCAGATTTATATGACTACCATCCAGCTTTCAAGCCCTGCAAATGCCATTAATAGGCTTCAGAAATACATGGGATGGTCACAAGGACAATAGACCTGGGTTACAGCTGTTCTTGCAGCTGCCATAAGCTTCACGTGCTCAGAGATGACAGTGATTGATAGTCAAATTACACTGCCAGTACTTCTCTGTGTCAGGCTCATTATGAGACACAAAGCCTTGGCTGCTCTCAGGAATTTGCTTCATTTAGCTGTTCCCAAGATGAGTTCTCCCCTCTCCAGAGAATAAGCTCACATAGCAGCATAAGATCACATATGTATATCAGAAATAAACACTTGGGGCAGTGTGAACGATGCAACCAATGATATTTGATAATAAGCAAACAAAATATGTTGAGTTGTAATTACTTTTACAGCTAAAGAGCCTGTTTTTAGGGCAGCAAAATTTCACGAGATGCCTTTTTGCATTGCTACTGTTTCACCTACTCAATAAGAGTTTTATTCTCTTTGTAGTACACTTCATAGTAGGCATTTTTGTAATAGGTTCTGACATTCACACCAATATTCCAAATATCCTTAGTCAGCCTTTATTTTGCATATAAAGGAAAAGAAATCTGCTCCCACAGAACCAGTCAAAATCAGCAGCAAATACAGACCTTAGCCAAGCTGCTGAGCAACACATGGCAGTGCAGCCAAAAGCTAGCCCAAGAAACACAAAACTGTCACAGGATCCTCCCTTCAGATTTTCCCATGTGCACAGCCAGAGAGGCTGAATTTGGTATTTACAGATGCCTAGTTTCAGATTATTTGTGACATGAGTAAATCCTCTCTTTGCAGCTGTGATGTAGATTCTATGGGAATAGCAAGGAGTGACACTTAGAGGGATTTCCTAATTAAATATTGCCATTCACAGGATTCCCTCAGCTGCTGAGGGATTTCTTCATTCTGCTTTTCTTAATTGAAGTTAAGCAAGTTTAGCCTTTACTGCAAGGGTTGTTAAGTGTTGTCCCAGGCTGCCCAGGGAGGTGCTGGAGTCACCATCCCTGGAGGGGTTTCAGAAACATTTAGCTGCTCTCCTTAGGGCCATGGGTTAGTGGTATGGGAGTGCTAGGGATGGTTGGGCTTGATGAGCTTAGAGGTCTCTTCCAACCTTCATGATTCTGTGATTCTCTGAGCCTTTGCTTAGGAAGGCTTCTTCAAAAGAGTTTCAGGTTTTTCTTGTCTCCTAGAGAACAGAGTTCAGAAGAGGTAAATTCTGTCCCCTTATCACTAAGTCTTTGCAACTATTCAGAGGTAGAAAGCGAAAGCTTGGCAGAACCCACAGCACACTTGCCTCTTTTAGTGGCTTTAATAAGAAATGACTTGAAGAAAGTTTCCATTTTAGAGGCAGAAACGATGTCTAAATCACAGAATCATTAAGGTAGGAAGAGACCTCTAAGCTCATCAAGTTTGGTTCACTTCAATACAATATCATATTTTCCTTCTTTTCAGACTCCAGAAAGCCATGTGTACCTCCTCTGCCAATAAAAGATGTATCTGTTTCGTAGTTGATTATTTCCTCCTAAAGGGTTAGGGTTTTTTTGGTCAAACGTTGCCATCCAGTGGCAGGAAGAGCACGATGGAACTGCCAACTCTCAAATGCTCACCATGTTTCCAGTACCATCTGGCCTCAAAATGACAGAGGCAAATTAACAACTTAATTTTGTTTCCTGCTACCACATACACTTCTAATTTTACATCAGATAGAAAGATTATGTAGGCATAAAAATCTCTTAGCTAGAAGGACCTCATCAGAGCAAATGTCAAGAGCTGAAAGGTGTGTGTGTGGGGAGGGTGTCCATTTTTTGTGTTGTTTAAGCTAAGCTTGTACTTTCCTGGTACTAGTCTGACAGTTCAGGTAGCTTAAAGCCTGTCCCAGCTTAGACTTAAGGCTGGAAATACAAAATGAACACATGACCAGTAGAAGCAGCCTGAGAANGGACAAGAGGAGACTGAGAGGAGACCTCAGCAATGCTTAGAAATATGGGAAGGGTGAGTGTGAGGAGGAGAGAGCCAGGCTCTGCTCAATGGCATCCAATGGTAGGACAAGAGGGAATGGGAGCAAGCTGGACCACAGGAGGTTTAGTATTAACATGAGGAGGAACTTGTTTGCAGTGAGGGTGCCAGAGCACTGGCCCAGGCTGCCCAGGAGGCTGTGGAGTCTCCTTGTCTGGAGCCATTGCAGAGCTGCCTGGACACATTGCTGTGTGAGCTGGTCTAGGTGATCCTGCTCTGGCAGGGGGGTTGCACTAGATGATCTTTCTAGGGCCCTGCCAACCCCTGACATACTGGGATACTGTGAGAAATCCTCCTTAGCTATTCACAAGTCTTCCCAGAGAAGCTCAGTCTCAATCTGATGGCTTGGGAAGCACAACCCTTGACATTTCAGCCTCTCTGAAACACAATTATATTCAGTAAATATGTGATGTAAAATCCACAGCCAGGGACACAATTTGTTTGGTTTTTTTCAGCTTCAGATCCATTAATATATGTCATTGTAGGCAGAATAAAAATATTTTTGCTAGAAGGTTGGATGGTTTGATCACAGATTCATGAAGGTTGGAAGAGACCTCTAAGCTCATCAAGTCCAACCATACCTAGCACTCCCATACCACTAACCCATGGCCCTAAGGAGAGCAGCTAAATGTTTCCGAAACCCCTCCAGGGATGGTGACTCCAGCACCTCCCTGGGCAGCCTGGGACAAGACTTAACAACCCTTGCAGGGAAGACATTTTTCCTACCATCCATTGATGACAGTTTCTGGTTTGGGATTTTTGCCAGCAGAGGCTGCTGTTTCATTCTAGTTCAGAAAACATATGCAACAGTTGCATAAACAGGGAAATACAGATAGTCAGGTCCTGTGGAAATTCTTATTTTGCTGAACTCAGTAACACTGGGAAGTGAAGCAAACAAACAAGTGGTTTACTCGAAATCACACACCTCATTCATTCTCAAATGTTTTTCAGCACAAGGTCATCATTTCTTTTTATTTCATCCAGGCCAAAGAATTGGAAAGTTTCAATAAGCCTACAGCTGAACCTCGGTCAACAAATAAATTGCATTTCTGCAATATTTACAGGCTTTGCTACAATACTTATTGCTGAGAGGTTTGTGTGCCTCAGGAGAATAAGAGATTTGTTTTCTCAGCTCTGCAGTGTGGCAAGAATGCTTATGCATCTCTGCAGATGGGAAAGGTCACAGAAAATCCTAATTTGGCTAGGAAGGGTGTTCACATCTCCAGAGTCTCCTCAGTCAGCACTAACAAAGAGGTTACTATTTGCTGTCCCTCTTAGGTTTAAGGATCTAAAGTATTTCTCAGTGATGTTCATGTTGAAGCAGGGGAGTTTTAGATTAGATGGAAGGAGAAATTTGTTCCCTGCAAGGGTTGTTAAAGCCTTGTCCCAGGCTGCCCAGGGAGGTGCTGGAGTCACCATCCCTGCAGGGGTTTCAGAAACATTTAGCTGCTCTCCTTAGGGCCATGGGTTAGTGGTATGGGAGTGCTAGGGATGGTTGGACTTGATGAGCTTAAAGGTCTCTTCCAACCTTCATGATTCTATGCTTAAGGAATGGGAATACTTTACTTCCTATGGCAGCAGGTTTAATTCTTGTAAGAAGCAGTAAACCATTGACTAGCCTGACTAATCCAGCTTTAGGAACTGTGTTACAGAGTGAATTTTACTGTCCCTTGAAGTCCCAGTGAAAGGTAACAGGTAGTACTGAACCAGGTATTGCACAAACATGAGCATTACCCAGAAAAATGATCATCTGGGAATATGGCAAGGTGAGTAATAAATGGAACAAAAGAAAGATAAGGCACAAGAGGGACATGAAAAAATAAAGGCAGTGTTTTATCCTACAGTTCTACTTTACACAATAGTCAAATACACTTGGACAGTCAGATTTATACACCTTAGTCTGGAGCCTAGGATGTCCTCCTGCAGCTTAAGACTTCAAGCAGCAGGATGCTTACAGCTCAGTGCTTTGGCTGAGTCAAAGTCCACTGATGGCAAAAGAAGTCCTTCCCAGCTAAAATTTGGTTGCTTAGAACTCGATCAGCTCTGACTCAGATTTCAAAATCAAAACACAAACCTCTACCATTGTCATTTAAATAGCAACCAGTCAGTCTAATGTTAGAAACCACTTTGATCTTGGGTAGATTTTTAAGAAGTGAAGGCTTCTACAGCATTTAAAGCATGTTCTAAAGCCTTCTTTTAACTACCAGAGCAAGATGTACTAAAAGCATCTCCATCTGGATAGTTCATAGAGCAGAAAAGCCTGATTTCCCATATTTAACTTCTTTCCTTTTAGTCAAAGAACACAGATTGCCTTTGGATAGGGGAATTCCTAACAGGCTTGCAGTGCTTTAACATAGTCTATAGGTAAAAGAAAAACCACAAATGCCTGCCAGGGAAAGGACCATTAGAATCCTAGAATCCTAGAACAGTTCCAGCTGGAAGAGACCTTGAAGCTCATGAGTGCAGCCTTTGTCCTAGCCCTAGCAACCTGCTAAATGATGCCTCCCAATGCAACATCTCCCTGTCTCTTAAACCCCTCCAGGGATGGGGACTCAAGCCCCTCCCTGGGCAGCCTGTTCCAATGGCTCACAACCCTTGCAGCAAAGAAATTCCTCCTAATGTCTAGCCTGAACCTCCCCTGGGGCAATTTCCATCCATTTCCCCTTGTCCTATCACTCTCCGCTAGGGAGAACATTGAGCTTCCCTGTGCAGGAACATCCAAGCTAAGTTGGAATCTGCATGACTAGACTTCCTCTCACTAGCATAACCCTCAAACTTTAAATGAACTTGACTTTATTTGCTCTTTTCAGCTCTTGGCAGATTCACCCAGCAAAGGGCTTTCAGTGCTTTGCACAGGGTGAAGTCAGCAGCAACATCAGACAAATGAACCCACAATGAGATGACAAGCAATAAGAGCAACAGGTGTCACAGTAAGACACTTCCAACTCATTTTCCTTGCTGTCTTCCTAGGATTTATCTGGCTTCTCTGTTCCCATTTGATCTTTTACAGTGTGCGTACTGCCAGCAGATCCTCCACACCAGTGAGGGGAAGCAGCAGCAGAGGAATCATATCCTTTAGCCTATGAAATAACACCCATCACTGCTCAGGTGCTCTGGGGCTCTGAGCAACCTGCTCTAGCTGCAGATCATAGAATCATAGAATCATAGAATGGTTAGGGTTGGAAGGGACCTCTGGAGCTCATCTAGTCCAACCCCCCTGCAGTGGGCAGGGACATCCCCAACTAGAGCAGCTTGCCCAGAGCCCTGGCAAGCCTCACCTGCAATGCCTCCAGGGATGGCAACTCAACCACCTCCCTGGGCAACCTGGGCCAGTGTTCCACCACCCTTGTGGTGAAGAACTTCTTCCTAATGTCCAATTTAAATCTCCTCCTCTCCAGATGTCCCTGTTGACTGCAGGGAGGTTGGACTAAGTGACCTTGAAAGGTCCTTTCCAACCCAAACTAATCTATGATATTCAAAAGTTGACTGGACAAAAACCTGATCTAACTTCAAAGTTAGAGGCAAATTTTATATTGCCTCTGTTTCAAGTGTAGGATTGGATCCCATGAGCAGTTAAGATCCCTTCCAACATCAGTTACTATGTGAGTCCACATAATATATCTCTTTCCCATTCACTGTATGAACTCAAGGCATTAAGTGGCAGCATTCTTCTGCAGAGCTGTTAGAGGCTAATTACTGGAGAATCTTGGAGAGCTTAGAAAGAAATAAAAAGCAGAGGGCTTTCTACAGCTCCTCAGAATGAAAAGGAAATGGCCTACTTATCAGTGGAATTTAAGATTCTATTACACCCAATGAATTACCCTTTGGATGTTCAATGCACTGCATGATCTTTGTGCAGAGTGCAGAAGCAAATCAGAAGCTATCAGGAAGAAAGCAAGCAGAGAATTTGGCAGGAACTCTTCACACTTCTAGCACATGAGAAGCAAGCTGAAAGATCATGGAATAAACATCCAGCTAGATGTTTATGGTGAAATGATGAGAAGCAGCATGGGAAGTTAGGTGGCAAGATAAATATTAAGGCAAGTTTCAAACTTAACACTTCATGGTTTGAAATAGATGAGATTTTTGATTGGAAAACAGGGCTCTAAAGAGTAATGTAGTATTGAATGGTTAGTAATAGTGAGGTAATGGATTAATTCCCTACCACTTTTGTTTCAGACTCTCCCTAGACTCCACATCCAGATCATTATATACACCTGTTTTTTGCTCACATTTGTTCAGGAACTCTAAGTGTAAATTTCTAAGTTTTCAGAAACATGCCAGGTTGAACTCTGTTAATTATAAAATTACAGCTAAACCAGGCCTCGAAGTAAAATCCTCATAGGAACAAAGATCTGAGTTGTTGTTTTTTTTCACATAGATAGTACTATCCACTATGTAAGTAATAACCATCAACTTATTCCTTGATGTTATCAAGGGAAAAATCAGCTTTGTCCCTCTCCATCAGGATCTGACACAAACAGGACCTTGTCAGTGCCTTCCCTTAAGAAGAAAGCCTTACAGTGCTCAGCCCAGCTCGGGAAAGATGACTCTTGCTTTCATGTCAGGAAATGTGCTACTGAAAAATCTTTAGAAGACAGAAGTCCCTTCCAACCTTCCATGACTTTGTCATCTTACAGGAAAAGCCCTGTCTGTTCTAAATTAGCTAAAGGAATCTTATCCTTTGCTTTCACAAGAGCAAGGCACAGCATTTCCAGGGAAGAAAAACAAAAAGTAAAATAAAAGCTAGTTTCTTAGAACTCTTACAATAGTGTGGCAACAAGGGGTTTTTTTGCTTCAAAAATCCAAATTCCTGGAAGAAGTTCAAGGGAAAATGAAAAGCCAGCAGAAGACAATTCAAACAACTCTTCTTTTCTGGGGGAGGCAGAAGTTTGGAAGCTGTAACCCTAGTTAAGGCCAGGATGTCACTAGAAAGTCAAGGGAACTGTTTGCAAAGAGTTCCTAAGGATAGAAATGCTCTGTTTCATAATTTTTACATGTTAAATAACATAGCTTATAGCACTAGTGCTGCCCTGGGAACTGGATCCTTCTTGCTGTGTTTCTAGCTTTGGTTGGACCTGAAGTCAAATTTCTCTGTAAGAAGCCATATGACTAGGAATGTTTACCATGTTACCTGGCAAATTTGGCCTCTGGAGCAGTTCTTGGAAGTGAATTACTGAGTTATCACAACTAATTTTCTATAGAGTAACATATTTTAATACGTGTAGACTGCACCAAAAATCTTTCTATTAAAATATTACTATGGAAATGCTACTATTTCTTGGACTTGAAAGAAGAGGGATAATATGCCATTGTAAACAAGTACCAGATGGTAAAATGATTTCTCTAATGCCCTGTTTAATTATTAAGTAACCATGAACACAGGAAAACACAGTCAAATAAGAAAAAGAAGAGGTTATTTAGCTACATTTAACAGAGGTCATGATCTCAATTCTATTTTTCCCCAAAATACTTCCTTGGCCAAACCAAATTTAAAATAGAGCCCTTCATTTTCAGAAAATTTAGGTACCAGGAATGAAGAGCAGCTCTTCTTCATGGTTTCCCACATCACAAGCCAGATTCTTCCATCACTATTAATGCTGAGTATCACCCAACACCATGGAAATATTACTTTCAACTGTAAATACTCCCAGCTGCAGTAGCTATTCCAAACTCTTAGCAGCAGGATCTGGATTTGTTATTTCACCTACTGGAAGGTGTTTGAGAAGTAATGCACCTTATCACTTGTGCTTGCTCTCTTCTTGATGCAGTGTGGCTGTAGCTCAGCTTTCCTTCTCATCTCTCCTCCTGAGGGGAGCTCTGTCCCCAGCAAGGTGTCCATTCTACAGCAGTTTAGGTTAGGAGGTAAAGCAGGTGGAGGAGGAAGCAGAAGCAAGATGACAATGTGCTATATCCATATATATATATGCTTTTACCCCTTCAAAACAATTATGTAAATCCTCATCTAACTCCTGAACTCTCTCATCTTCAGATTTTTTTTTAAGTCCTTCTTTTTCTTTCACATTTCTTTTTAACACATACTTTTACATTAAAGCCATGCTTTAAATACCTGTATATGGATGTATATTAGTATTTAAAGCATGACTCTACCTTAAAAAGACAATATGTGGATTAAAAAAGATTTCTCCTTCCTACCTGCATAATAGTGCTTATGCCTGGATTTAGAAAGGAACAATTTCCTCTAACAGAATGATTATGAGGCTCCAGCTTATTAAGAAATAAGTTCAAACCCATCCTTTGCAACTTCACAATGTATTAAGTGTTTGTTCTTAACTACTGTATTTAACACAAGCAAAGAACTGATAGGCTACAAAACCTGTGACTGGCTAATGTAATTCCATCCACAAGCACTTTCTCTGTGAACTTGGGAGAATGAGTAGGACACTTCACATTTTCTACTCATAGCTTGTACAGACATTCCCTGTTCTGTCTCATCAAACCTTGCAAGTAACTTTTTAGAGACATCTAATTACTAATTTAAAGCTGTAGATGACAGCAGCAGAGCACACTGAAAGATGAACCTTACCCAGGCTTAGCCTATCTCCACAGGGTTGTCTAAAGAAAGCAATGCCAATTTCCTCTCTGCACACTGTCTCTCCCAATAGAAAAGTTTAGAGTTTGGGGTAAGCAAAGTATCATTTTCAAGAGGTTCTGTCCCAGCTTGAAATAAAATAGTAGCTGAACAGTTGGCTTACATTTCTGTTCTTTCCAGGCCCAGACTGTGGTGGATGGCATGGTGCTGGTGATAGAACAGAGCTCTGAGATGGATGAAGTTTTCAGAAGTCTGCTCTTGGACACTGCTTAGCCCACACTGAAGGTTTGAAGTCTGAACAAGACTAATGAATAGCCACACCTCATGTTCTACAATGTTAGGTATTGGCAGTTTTCCCTATGTACTTCCAACTTGTTCATATCCCATTTACTTGAGGCTGAGGTTCTCTTCCCCCCATTACCTTCATGAGCCAAAGCAAAAAAAAAAGGAGGCTCAGTAAATTAAGCTTAGCTCCTGGCTTCTTTTGCAAGCTATTCTAGTCTAATTAGATTTTAGCTCTCATTTAGAGTGTTCATTTACAATGTCTTGTGCCCCACCTAGGAACAGCCACAACTATCTGTTTACTGGCAAATGTACCATTCTTCTAAACATTCTTTTACTGGAAAGCAGTTTTACTGCTCCATTTTCTTTTAAAGGCCCCCCCCCCCCACAAAAAACAAAACCTTTNNCCCCCCCCCCCCCCAAAAGCCAACACATTATTTTCATTCAGTATTGCAACTTAGTTCCGTTTCCCACCCAGATTGCAGAAATCATCCTGAAAATAAGGCAATGTGGCATGAAGCCAAATGCACTGGCTTTATTTCCTGACCAAAATCAACAGCACTGCAGTGACTACAAGCACCTCCTGTTAATGTCATCAGTAAGGAGATCAACATCTATTAGGACAAACATTCATTCCTTGCTTTCATGAAGCAGAAAAGTTTTCTCCCACTTCATTACTTCTGTAATTTCTTTTTAATGGACCTCTTTTCTTTCTTTTTCCACTTGCCTTCCCGTAATGGCAATGGAGAAATCAAAGGAAGGAAGAATGATAGAAACACAAGGGGAAAAGACAGAAAGAAAATGTGTTTTTTAGAAGCAGAGAAAATGAAAGCTACAGGAAGAAGCATCAAGGAATAGACTTCTCATAATGTATTTGTGTTGACTCAAGTTTGATGATTCATTAAACTTTCAGAGTTTAATAAAGTTTAAACAACATCTCTCTAATCTTCTACTGACTACATGCCTCCTGCTTTCCCCCTTCTGATGGGATGGAGACATAACTGACATTAAGGACCATAGAGTTCCTCCTTGCTTTCACTGAGTACCATTTCAGTTTAGAGGAGCAGCAGAACACACAGATGTGTGTTCTCTTTATAGAGTGCACCTGGAAAATCCCAGAATCATCAAATTGTCAGGGTTGGAAGGGACCTTCAAGCTACTCTAGCCCCAAGCCCTGTGCCTGCCCTGGGCAGGGACACGTGGCACTAGAGCAGCTTGCTCCCAGCCCCAGCCAGCCTGGCCTGCAACACTGCCAGGACTGGGGCTGCCACCACCTCTCTGGGCAACCTGGCACAGTGGCTCAGCACCCTCCTGGGCAACAACTGCTGCCTAACAGCTAATCTAAATCTCCCCTCCTCTAGTTTGGATCCATTCCTCCTAGTCCTAGCACTCCCTGACAGCCTAACAAGTCCTTCACCAAAGAAGCAGCATGTTGAATTCATAGCAAAGGGAAAAGATGCATTAAATAGTATAGTTCAAATCAAGAAAATCTCTTTGTGATTCTCTTGATTTAATGATTAAGTGACATGGGCTGCTGTTTCTCCATGGGGTCAGCTGTGACAGCTGAACATTTGCCTTTCCTTCCCTCAGTAGGACTGACAGCTCTCAGTTCAAAGCAGAAAATACCTACTGTTCTTCTATTCCCATTTCATCCTTTCAGATGCAATATCAGCTTGAAAAGGACATCATGCAAAAGGAAAGAAAATAACCCTAAGAGAAGGTTTGCATGGCAAAGTACCATCCTTCTCTAAACAGTTCTATAATAGCAGGTGATCACTGTATTTTGCTAGCATTTCTGTCTAGAAATATTCTGTGAAATCACACATGATTTAGGGCAAGGCAGCTCTACCCAACTTCAGAATATGGGAGACATAAGTATGTGTAGAAGTTTCTCCATCCTGTTCTGTTTTCAACAACAGACTGAGAATTGGGCTTTCTGAGTTTCAGCTGCATGCAGCTCTTTCTACTTTGGGAAGACAGATTCTGAGTGCTGTGGAGAAACAGGGTATACAAGAGCCAAAAAGAAGAAGACATTGCAAAAAGCAAACCCAATTACTGAAGGAAAGAGCTGTGTAATCACAGAGCAATTTGTTGGCAATCAGCTTGGAACTGGAAAGGTAAACACCTCCTCCAGGGTAGGTGTTGGAGACTGGGAAATGCACAAAAGAACAAAGCCAGATGCTGCTGATCATTCACCAGCCTGGAAAGCCTATGGAGATTCAAAACAGCTATCATCCATTGTGAGACAATTCCTGCAGGCCCTGGAGAAGTCATTTTACAGAGCTCTGCTCTACTGCAGCTGGCAGCATTAGTCTTCCAAAGAAAGAGGCAAGGTGAGCACTAGTCCACAGTGACACTTTCTCTTCCCACTGCTCAGGGCTGCTGGCTTTGGGACAGAAGGACACTTACAAGCACACTACAGATCCTACTCACTCTTCTGCTGCTGTGTGCACTCTCCAGGTTCCTCTTTCACCTCACAAAAAAGTTCAAAGTTTAGTGCACAATCTGGTCACAGGAAACCCCAGAATAAACTAATCCATGTCTAAGCCAAGGCAGCTCTCCATCAGTCAGTTGGCACTGAATACACACCTCAGATCTGAAGAAATGTAGCAAGAAGCAGAACAAACTCCAGAGATTCACCAAATTCTGTGCCTGAAGCAAGATAAAAGCAGAAATAGCCATCAGAGAATCCCAAGAGGCGTTTGAAAGCCAAGCTTATCCTGCTATTTACAGTCCAGAAGTGTGTCTTGGGGTGATAGAGGAGGGATAAAGTGGAAGATTCTTTATCCTTTTAGTGCAAAAGCATGTTTTCGTGCATGCTTTCATACAGTTTTATCAGCTTGCAATGTTCAAGATGACAAGCTTTACAGAAACTTCTTCATGAAGAAAAGTGGGGAGAGGGAGGAAGAAACTACATGGTCTCTTGCATCCCTAAAACCCAATCTCATTTGAAAAAGCAATTCAATTTCTCTTACTGAATTCAGCCACCAAAAGTGAATTCAGGTTTCACCTCCTCCAAGTCCCTTCAGGAACTAAAATCATTTCCTTTCCTCTTACTACTGGCACACTGTTAATAAAAACCAACTGGATTTTCCTCTCTCCCCTACTTTCCTTCAATTCAAAGAGAGGCAAAAATGAGTCAGTTTCCCTTATCTTGAAGGCAAAATTCTTCCTTTTTCCTTAGCAAAACACCAAACCTCAACAACTTCCCTAAACATCTAAAACTTACTTATTTTTTCCTTGTCAAAAGCCCTTTCTGAAGCTTACACCCTCCTCCAGGTTGCTTTTCTAGTGCATGAGGTATTTTTAGCATATATAAGAAGCAGATTGAAATGAGTTTTATGAATCTGTGGCCTGTGAGCACTTTCCTATGTCCCTTCATGGCTAGAAGGGTCTCTCTGTTCCACACATTGCAAATTATACTTCTGTAAAGCCAAAGTTCAGTTGACATGCATCAGAAATAAAGAAATCCAGTGGGGAGCAGCAGGATGAAGTCAAGCACAGCATTTCTGGAAATGGTTTCAACATAGCCAATGATCACAGAATNAGATCCCCTCCAAGCCTTCTCTTTTCCAGGCTGAACAATCCCAACTCTCTCAGCCTATCCTCATAGGGGAGGTTCTCCAATCCTTTAATCATCTTTGTGGCCTCCTCTGGACTCGCTCCAACAGCTCCACATCTTTTTGATGCTGAGGAGCCCAGAACTGGATGCAGTACTCCAGATGGGTAGTTGAAAAGCAGAGATGCAGATGACTCCCTGTCACTATACTGGGACTGTTCCTACCAGAACCATGATTAAGAATAATCTATTCATATGGGTTCCTGAACACTAGCAAACACAAACCAACCAAAAAAACCTCCAAATAAATCCCACCCCAAAAGGTGATTATGCTCTTCACAAAAACTACAAAGAGAAAGGCATTGAGCAGTCACACATTTAAACCATAAAATTTGGTGTAATTTGCTGCTGGATGAATACACATCACCTTTGCCCTTTAGCACAGTGCTTCCTCCCCTGTTCCAGAACCAGAGGAGCTTTAAAATGTCAACACTCCTTTCATCTTTTTTTCTTTTCCCTTCTTGTTCTGTCTGACACATATTCAACCCTTGTGGCAAAACAGATCTCTTTGGAGGGCTAGAAGCATGTTCCTTATCTTGAGTGCTTTATCTTTACTATGTAGTTCCTCTAACAACTTTGATCCTGTTCCAGAATAAATCATCCACTGCAAGCAGAAAGGAACACTGAACACATTTATAAAGTAGAATTCATTTCCCTCTTTATCAGGAGAAGTGCCTGTCACAATCTACAAGACAAAAATTAGCCAATTTCACAGTCAGAGCAGCCGAATTCTTAAGTGTTCTAAGACAACTACTTTGAGATTTCCAGGGAAATTTTACCACATCCTAGACCATTAATACTCTAAGTGCCATTGCTGACAATGCTGTTAAGAACTGTAAGTTAACTTTCTGAGGGAAATGTGTTTGAATTATAGCTGAGAAGCTGACCACCCAAGTGAGCAGGTAGGACAAGGACCTACACTTCAACAAAAAATTTCTCAGATTAAGACTATAAAGGGAATCCTGTATTTCATAGAATCATTATCATAGACTCATAGAATGGCCCAGGGCTGAAGGGACCTTAAAGATCATCTAGCTCCAACCCTACTGGTGCCACCAACCTCCAGGGCTACATCCAGCCTAGCCTTGAACACTGCAGGGGATGGGGCATCTCCCACATATCTGGGCAATCTGGTCTAGTGCCTTACCACTCTCTGAGTAAAGAATTTTTCCTATTATCCAATCTGAATCTCCCCTCCTTCAGTTTGAAGCCATTTCCCCTTGTCCTGTTGTCTTCTAACTGGGCAAAGAGCCTCCCTCCTTCTTTTTTTGTAAGCCCTCTTTAGGTATTGGAAGGTGGCTAGTTCCCTCAGCCTCTCTGCATCCCACTGTTTCTTAGAACCTAGCACTCTAAGGCTGTCCAAAAATAAATCAATCTTACTTATAGCCTGATTAGCAATGAAAACAGCCTTAATTCTAGCTATCTTTTCTACTTTATTCCTCAACTGCTCAGGAGAATACTAGAGCCACTACAGCACCACTCCCAAAGCAGGCCATAAACATAGAAGTTCATACTCCTTGAGCCCTCTGGAATTGTAAAGCTAGAGTGATCCTTAACAAGAAATGCCAGTTGTTCCCCTTGCATGAGGGCAAGCTGGAATATACATTATACCTACAGGAACTGCCCACATAGGCAGTGAAAGAAACATCACCCTGCATAAAATATTCCACATCTATCTAGTAACTTGAGCTACTGATTCAATGGCTTTGTCTTTAGTGCTCTGTTCCAGGGTAAAACACTGCAACACACAGAATGAAACTGAGTTCTGCCTGATGAAGGGAATTAGGACCCTCTACATATTTACTAATCCCCCTTTCATTTCAACCAGTGACATATTTCCACCCTTAAAAGGCAGTCACTGCTAGGTCCTTAGTCTCAGAAGGACTAGATTATGTTAGAGCTGATAACTGTTCAGGAAGCAAACATATTGCAAAGGGATCAATCAATGGATCTCCACCACAATGCAGAGCTGCTTTTGTTAACAAGCAGAAGGAGGTGATGAGACTGGGGGAGAGGGGCTGGTGGGTGGCTCTTTGTACCTGTACTTCAATAGATCCTGAGGCAGGAACTCTGGAATCCATTCTCAGCCCCAAACTGGTAGTGAGAGCTTTTTACAGCTTCCTGGTTCATAGTCCATGCACAGCAACCACTGAGGGACTGAGAAAACACTGGCTCTGCAGCAAAGGCAAGAGGGAAGAGTCTCTCCATCTAGCTCCAGAACTGTTCAAGAGGACAAGAGTTCCCAAACATTTATTCACAAGAAGACCTACTGCCTGGAGCCACAAATAAGAGGCAGAGAATGCTTTACAGCTGCTCAAACCTGTTGAGAAATCCTGTAATTCCTGGAAAAGTTGTAAGTTACACACATAATATCTCCCATAATCACATTCTTTCCTCTGGAAATAGGTTCTGTCTAACATCTCTCCTTAAATTGTCCTTACTTGTGGTATTTGCCCTTTCTGTGTGCTTCTGCATAAATTCATCTGCTCATCCACTACTTGAAGCTTATTTCAGAACTGCAATTGTAAAAGTTACAAACTGAAATGTTTAAATCAATTCAAAAGACAAAGCCTTGCTCTTGGGAACAGCTACTTTTGTGGTTCTAGTTACTCAGTGTAATTGCATACATCTTGACAGCAATGTTTTTCTTAACTGTAGCAAAGAATCATTTTTATTACAGGGATGCATCTCAGAGATGGGTAAAACCTTCAGGACCTTGAATTCAGAAAAACACCAATGTAGTCAAAGTACTTGAATCCCTGTGTTTTACAACAGATTGTTGATTGTGTCCTGGGATTATAATTCTTTTTTTTTTCTTTAAGAATCCTAGAATTTGGCTCCTAGAGAGTAGTATAAATACTTATTAATTTCATTCAGTTACAATCCAAATCGAAACCCAGCGTAGCATATGAAACATCACTGACTTTTGTTTTGTAGTATTGCACATGTGGAGAAAGTTATGCACAAATCAGCTGCCCTGGTTTTGACTGGCAAAAAGTTAACTTTCTTCCTAGTAGCTTTTTCAGTTCTCTGATTTGCATTTCAGATAAGAATAAAGCTGATTCCTCACTGATGTTTCAGCGGTGGCTGAGCAGTGCTCACACTAAGCCAAGGACTTCCCAGCTCCTTGTCCTGCCCTGCCAGCAGAGGCTGTGGGGCACAAAGAGCTAGGAGGGGACACAGCCAGGCCAGCTGAGCCAAAGGGCTGTTCTATACCATCTGATGTCATGCCCAGTATAGAAACAGGAGGGAGTTAGCTGAGGGGTACCATGGCTCAGGGACTGACTGGGCATTGGTCAGTGGGGGTGAGCAACGGTATTGTGCATCACTTGTTTTGTATATTCTATTATTATTACTGTATTGTTCCTTTTTCTGTCCTATTAAACTGTCTTTATCTCACCCCATGACTTCTTTTTATTTCCCTCTTCTTTCCCCCATTGCCACTGGGAGGGGGAGAGTGAACAAGTGGCTGCTGGAGTTAAACCACAACATCAGCTAATTGAGTTTTCTGCAAAGAATGGTGATAGATAGCACAACTGAGAATAAAAAGACACTTCTCCTGGCTATTACACTTACTTTGTAGGGAACAGAGTGGATCTCCTCCAGACTTTTTTACCTTACTTCACCCTAGTCAAGTTAAAATTTGCTCAGCTCACCTGTTGCTGAGTTTCACAGACAGGTCTGCTTCACAGAGGCGAATAAGTAACTTCAACTACAAAACAGGTCTTGCATTTTATTCCTTGGCCATAAAAAAGGTTTTTTACACTGAAGGTGTTGAGACACTGGGCAAGGTTGCCCAGAGAGGTGGTAGATGCTCCATGCCTGAAACCATTCCAGGTCAGGTTGCTTGGGGCTCTGAGCAACCTGAGCCAGTTGAAGATGTGACTTCAGGAGGGGCTGGACTACATGACAGGCACAGTCTGACAATCCCTTGTGGTCTCCTGTGGCCCCTGGTGCCATAACTGTGCCCACAGCAGNGCAGGCTCGAGGGTGCTATCTGCTATCCTCTTTTTATCAGCGCGCTTGGAAAAGGCGCTGAGGAGGAATGTGGATGGAGCCCTCCCTGGAGCTTCCTTCACGAAGCCTAGCCACGACGACAGACTACATGACCTTGAAAGGTCAAACCCAAACAGTTCTATGATTCTAAAAGAGCTGTTCAGCACTTCTTATTTAACAGAGCTCACCATCCCCATTGTTAGCACTTTAACTGACTTGTTAGCTCAACCTTTATTTGTATGAAGTAAAATCCTAGTGAAGATATTGTCATACATTAGCAGATTGTGTCAATTCTTACCAGGGAAGCAGTAAGTCACATTACATTTCTTCCCAACCCAGCCCCCTTTCCAGATGAGTCTTTAAAAAGTGGTTAAGTAACTTTAATAGCGTTAAATGATCTTCCAAAATAACTAGTTATGCAGAATATAAGCACCCTAATAGTCTAGGTGCATCAGAAGTAGCAGCAGTCATGGCAGATAACTAAAACAGGCATTTCAAATACTTGCTGATGGCTGAAGACTGTTTCTTTCCAAAAGAATCAAAGGAAGAAAAATGGTAAGAAATTGCAGAAAAGTAACTGTTAAACAACCCCCAGAGAACTTTTAGCCATCTCTCACACACTCCTGCTTTTGACACATCAGGCACCAACAGGAATTTGCAAAGATTTACTCATATGCATGGGCGGGTGAGTTTATTTGGTCATCAATTATGATAAAGCAGAACTTCAAAGTTACATTAAAAATCTAATTTCAGGATTACTCATAGGACTCTGAAGTCTAATCATTAGCAGAATTAAAAACAAGAGTAATGGTCATGCAGCCAGCTAATAGATATCTTCAAATAGATTTCAAACCAAATCTGACAGACACAGTGGTGGTGTAAATCAGTAACACTCCATATCACAAACCATCATCCATCTGGTTTGTTTAAAATTATATCAAGGGTTGTTTGAAATTCTATTGGAGTTTGTTTGAAAGGCTATCACTAAGGACCCTTTAACAAAAGTAATCCAAGTTGGTAGTTTATAATACCAAGAGGCTTGAAAACTCTGCCAAGTTTTGTGGGAGTATTTTAGGAAGTTCTGTCCATGTGAAGTTGCAGAGAGATGTTAGGATACCTCTTGTAACTTCGTCTGCCTCGCAATACAAGAGTTATAATTTCTGAAGAAATATAGAGATATCTAGCATAATAAAGG
The DNA here is from genome assembly GCA_013396975.1 of Bucco capensis. NCBI lineage: Eukaryota > Metazoa > Chordata > Aves > Piciformes > Bucconidae > Bucco > Bucco capensis. The sequence goes on along the minus strand of VWZO01022189.1, from coordinate 627,581 downwards.
CACATCTTCCAAGCTCCTTCTCAGGACAGTAATAGCTCTTTCCCTCATGGCGTACAGATCAACACCATTCTTACTGCATCACTACACATAGAAAGGGATCATTTATTCAGATCTTTATTGCCTAAATGGAAAGGACACCTTCTACCTTCAACACACGAAGCCCTCAGCATTCTAAAGGAGGTTACTTAAATCCTGTTTGGAACCAACATGTTTGCTGGGAGCTAGGAACATCTCATAGCAACAGACTGGTTTAAAGCCTTCCAGTCCATCGCTGGCACTGCTTGCAAGGACATTGTTTGCATGGCAGAGGTCCAAAGGAGAATAACCACACACAGCACAGCTGCAACTTGTTATTACATGGAAAGTTAGAAACATTACTGACTTTCATTGTTTTCCCAAAGGGGCCTATATATAGCCTATATATATATAGGCTGGACTTGATGATCTTGGAGGTCTTTTCCAGTGATTCTGTGATTCTATACAATCCCTATTTGCACATAACAAACAAGTGAAACCAACAGCACAGGAATCAGCATGAAACTGCTGCAGAAGTGCAGGTAAAAATGAGTAAGTAATGGGTGAGCAGAAGCTGGTAGCACAGAAGGTGTTCTTCAAGTAACTGCATAGTAACAGGCATGAACATGGAAGGACCTTTCATCTCTTGCAGAACCATTTTCCACTGTAAAGCCTTTCTGCACAATTCCACTACTGCCCATCACCAACAAAGAGAAGGTTCTTGCACAGGATTGCTCTGATCACCTGCAGGATGAAAAGTCTCCATGAGAAGGTGATTTAAACAAGACCCAAGCATCAAATTGTTAAGAAATTGGTGTTATCATCATTGTAACAGGACAGTTAGCACTATTCAAGAGAAGAAAGATTGTGTCAGCAGCATCAAGAAAGTAGTTCATGACTAACACTTCTTCACTGCTAGAGGTGCACTTTTGGCAAAACCTATTATCTCCCAGAGTGAGTGCAGGGCCATGGGTATTTCCCTCTATATTCCAATTAGCCCATGGTAGAGGAGAATTGTGCAAGTTTAGGATACTCTGCACCAGTTTTACTGACAATATGGTTACTAAGTGTCTAACAGTGTTGTTTGTAAAAACATCATTACACAGATTCTTTAGGACTTACATAAGAGATAACAGAAAAAAAAATAGCCTTTTGAATCCACACAGAGTTTTGTGCAACACGTATGTAAGTATTTTTTAAAGTGAGGGGGAAATTACCATGATTTTAAAGTAAGGAGTGAAAATTGGTGAGTTGGTTGCTTTCCTCTGCAAAAAGCCAACACTTGTGTGGATGTTTCATACAGGCTAGATGTACTAGATTTATGGAAGTCACAAAAAATACCAGTTTCACTAAGACAGGCAACAATGTGTTCTACATTCAAGATATTCCAGATATTACACTTCTTCTGTAAGATGGCTCCACTGAATTAAACTGTCATATACCAGGCTACTCAAAAATCCATGCTCCTTCTAAGAGCAAGAGTGATAGCTCTGTGGCTGGATAAAGCACTAGGATAATTGCAAACCAGGATGGATAGAATCACAGAATCCTCAAGGTTAGAAAAGACCTCTAAAATCATCAAGTCCAACCATTAACCTAACATTGCCAAGTCATCATTAAATCATGTCCCTTAGCAGCACATCTACATGTTTTCTGAACACCTCCAGGGATGGTGACTCCAGCACTGCCCTGGGCAGCCTGGCCCAATGCTTAAACCACTCTTTCAGGGGAAAAATTGTTCCTAATATCCAACCTAAACCTCCTCTGGTGCAAACTGAGGCTGTTTCCTCTCATGCTGTCACTTGTTATTTAGAAGAGACCAACCCCACCACTCCAACCTCCTTTCAGGGAGTTGCAGAGAGTGAGAAGGTCTTCCCTGAGTCTTCTCCAGGCTAAACAACCTCAGTTCCTTTAGCTGCTCCTCACAAGATTTGTGCTCTAGACCTTTCACCAGCTTTGTTGTCCTTCTTTGGACACTCTCCAGCAACTTAATGTCCTTCCTGGAGTGAGGGGCCCAAAATCAAATCCAGTATTCAAGGTGTGGCCTCACAAGTGCCAATACAGGAGGACAATCCCTCCCCTAGTCCTGCTGCCACACTAGTGCTGATCCAAGGCAGGATGCTGTTGGCCTTCTTGGCCACCTGGGCACACTGCTGGCTCCTCTTCAGCAGCTGTCGATCCCCCAGGTCCTTTTACACCGGGCAGCTTTCCGATGCTCCGCAGACTCCTGATGTCACCTCAGATCAGTGACTCCCCTCATCCGCGGCGGCAGGTGCCCGCTGCTGATGGAGCAATCTCAGCTCCTGCAGGGTTTCAGCGCATCGGGGCTCAGCCCCCCCAGTGCAGCCCCAGCGAGGGGAGCAGCAGCACCGGATCTGGTTCTTGGGGTGAAGGAGGGCGGCGGCAGGCAGAGCCCGGTTCTGACCCCGGAGGAGGAGGGAAGAACTGTCTCTGCGGCGGGAGGGAGAGGCTGGCAATTCTGCTCCGGCGGGGCGGGACCGAGCACCCCATTCCCAGCCCTGCCCAGCCAGGGACACGGATACCGACTCGGGAAGGAGAAGGGGAGCGGAGAGGAACAGGGCTGCTGCCGTGCCAAGCCTGCCCCGCGCAGCCCTCGCCGAGCCTGCCGGAGCTCCCGCCGGCGGTCCCCGCAGCCCTGTGCCGGTGAGGGACCGGGCTGAAAGGAGAGCAGGAGAGAGGAACGGGAGGGGAAGGAAAAGAACCAAGAGCAAACCAAGCTGGCAGCACACCTCAGGCTGTAACAACTCTTCCTAAGCGGTAGGTGATTCCGTATTGATCAGCAGCACTTCGGGAGCTTCTGAGAGGTGGGAGAGAAGCAGAAGATTCACAATACTCCTCTGATTTGCTAAAACACTACTCTGTGGTCTCCTTTTTTAGTTAAAGATTAGAAAGACACTTCCTCTTAGGAATTGCAATATTAGGATGATACCAAACTAGTTTATGTTTATCCTGACCAGACAGTAACTCTCAGGCAAGGGCAGTTCTAAGGTATTTTTTTCCTTCTTTTGAAGAATGGCAACATTGCATCCTTCAATATGCATGCTAAGAGCTAGAGAAAAGAGATATTATATCCTGAAGGATGCAAATCTGAACTTGAGAAGTTACTTTTTATTCACGTTAAGTGACTGTTGCTGTAGAACTGTAAGTTTAGTCCACATCTAGCAGTTCCTCAGAAGTCAGAGCCTGTGTTCACAGGCTTCACAAGTGGTTGGCTTATTCTCTATTAGACAATGAACCTTCCTTTATGCAAACCCAGTTCTTCCTATTGGAAACCATTGAAGTGCGTAACAGATATAGTATTTGGGTATGCAACCTCAACAGTTAAAGGACTAGCAACACTTATTTACGGACATTTTAATCTATATATATATTTACAGACATCAGTGATTCTCCAGTAGTGACTCACCAAGTCACTTGGAAAGAAATAGACATCTCAGTATTTGAATGACTGGTTGAGTTACATTTTAAACAAGGTAACTGCCTTTCTGATGCAGAAGGATTCAAAGCAGCTGGTTTTACAGTTTGTCAAGGGCTAGAGTAAGGAGCTACACAAGGTGGAATCCAAAAAGCTCTACTACCCCTGTATGAAAGATGTCCTGGTTTAGTGAGTTGGATTAAAGGATTCCCATAACAGAACAAATCCCCAGTGAAAAGGCACCACTCTGGCTACTCACTACAACACTGAAAAATTCCCTTCATTTATAAGAGATTTTACAGCTAGTGGTTTTGTTTATCACAGCCCTAACCATTGACAACATCAAAGCACAAAGGAGTTTTCACCTATGACAACAGTTATTGAATAGGTCTAACACCTATAGCAAAAGTCTATTTTTACAGACAGCTAACAGAGTAGAGAGGACTTCTTCAGCCCTGTCCTGCTTAGTGACAGCAGCACTGAAATGCTGTTTTGTTAAGAGATCACACTGATAACAAACTACATGATGCTGATGATGCTTAGGCTAGCAGGGAAAACTAATACCATATCTGGAGGCTTTAGGATTCCAGTCACCATGGGATTTTCCCCCAATTCCTAGGCAAGAATAATCCATATATGGGAAATACTACCACAGGAACAAGACTGGGTTTTTTCCCTTGGAAAACACTGGCATTTACTACAACTTTAATCAGAAAGTTGAACCACTGTAAGAAGAGTTAATAGAGGTCTGAGCTTACATTTTGAAGGTCAGAACATTCTTTGGAGTGCTTTCATTTTCTGTTAGCTCTTTTGGTTTTAATGCTCATGAAATATAGGCCCAGTTGTTCAAAAATGCCAGAAAGAGGAGAAAAAGGGTATATATCTCCTAATAACATCAGGTTAAGATGCAGACTTAAAAAACAATTTATTTCTTCAGGAAAAAAATGATTATAAAAGCATATCATACTGCAATAGTATCTAGAAAATTGTTTCATTAAGTAGTTGATTACACTGCTGAATATATGTATACAACAACAGCAACTTAGGATGGTTCAGTATCAGGATAGACAAATGCAAGCTAAACATCTGAAGACAGCAGCATTATACAGCTGAAGGGGTGGCATGGCACAGGACACCAGAATAGAACAGAAACACTTAGGCAGACGTCCAATAGGTTTCCAAGTCTCACTTCATGCATCCAGCAATTAAAAGACACTGAAGCTACACCTTCAGACTGTTCTGGTTTAGGTGACTCTACTGAGGACACTGAATNTCGTGGCCTCCTCTGCACCTGCTCCATCAGCTCCATGTCCTTTCTGTGTTGAGGGCTCCAGAGCTGGACCCAGTATTGCAGAGGAGGTGTGAGCAGAGCAGAGTGCAGTGGCAGAATCACCTCTCTGGCTCTGCTGGCCACCCTCTGCTCCAGGTCTCTATTCCTCAGCAGAGATTAGAGCTGTCAATGATACATTCATGAACAGCAAACTTTAAACAAATTAAAACCACCAACTTTCAGGTGGTTAGGACTACACAGTTTTCCTGAGTATCCTCTAGATGGCCTTCAAGTTAAACTGTAATACATCAAAGAGAAAAAGTTTAGCTGCTTTCTCAGGCTGAATAGGTTCCACTAATAATCTAGCTGCATATAGCCAGATACTGACTGCTACCAGATAAGATGAATCTCTTTAGGCTGCTTACTGGGTGTTTGTCCAATTCAAAGGACGTAGATCTACTAAGATGCGTGCACTAGGAGATTATGTTGATTACAGTATTGAAGGTAACTCAATCACTTTCTTTTTTATATGCTACTCCTGGAATTCACTCTTCCACCTGTGGGCTTCCCCACCCACTTCTTCTCAGTGAAGTAGCTACAGTTTCCACTTGTTTGTTTTTCCTTTGCCTGAATTGTTTTCAGAATATTCCTAAATGCTCAGCACAGAAGCTGCTGCACTCACCAGTTCTCCTGCTGACAAGTAATGAACCTGCAGCTGTATTCCTGCATATTAAAACTCTCTGGATTAAAAGCCACATCCTGGCATCTTTTTCTTCTGAAATAACAAGTAGTGTTTCCCTTGCCATGGTTCTGTCAGCAGTTGAATGCTAGGGGATATTTAATACTTTTTCCTGATACTATTCCTGAAGCTCTAGTATTAATCACACAGGCCAAGTGTTAAGTTCCCTCCCCACAAAAGATAAGGCCAAGGGAGGTGGAGGAAAGACCTGGTAAAGCTCAGGGAATTTGTAGTAGAGGACTGGAAAAGGACAACATCATGGGTTTGGCACAAAGCAGGATGTGTTGAAAAGGCCAGGAAACATAAGACTGGATAGAGGGATGCAAAGTCAGTGTTAGCTCAAGCTAAATAATGGGTTAGAGTAGACTTGTTTCAGAATACTTTTTACAAGGTATCTCTCCACATAGACAAGTCATAAGCGAGCAGTAAATCCTGTTTTTCATGCCAAATGGCTTCAAATCAGTATCCCTATGCAGGCACAACTGAAGTAATAAACACCTTAAACTTTCAATTGCTTAAAATGAGGCTGCATGTGTACCATGAAGTCATAAGCTTCCATATTTTACAGAAATCATTTGCTTTTGACAGGTTTGTCCTGTTCCCCTGCAGTGATGTGCATTTATAATAGCATATAATTGAATTTCTCAGTTAAGATGGAATGTGACTGAGCACCCTGCCATGCTACAGCTCTGGGGCTAACTGAACTCTAAAGCACCAAATGCCATTTGAAAGTGGAAAGAGTAAAAGCTCAGCAAAGGTACACTACTACAGCATCACAAACAGAACTGGCTACACAGGTAGGGGTTTTTTTGCTTTTTTAATGGCAAAGGTTTATATGAATGCTATAACAATACTTTGAAATGACCCCTGAGAAATCTGCCAGTGGCAGAATGAGCATGTTTGTTCTGACTGCACGAAGTGAAAAGCTAAGGTTTCATTCCCTGCCTCTCCCCAAATTCCAACAGCCACACACACACTTTGCTCTCACTCTGGATCTATGCAGCCTATTCACTATATTCTTTACAAACATGACTGAACCAGGAGGGGGAAAAAAGTGCAGTAACTCTAGCACTGGACCATCCAGTCTCTGTGGCAATGAAAGTGTGGAGAAGGCTTCAGATGCAGCCTGATTGCCTTTACCCTCCCCAGGAACAATACCTTTGCCAATCACCAGTGGCACACTGAAGGCTTGCACCATTTCCCTGGGCATCCAGCTCCTGAAATCAGTAGGCAGATTACTGATAAGTCAATTTCCTCTCTACAGTGTAGTCTGTAAAGTAGATTTCAACACATCAGCACTAGTGTCCATCTGCTGCATTAGTTCTGGCCCTGGTTTTCCACAAGACAGCATTGANTGCTGTGTGAGCTGGTCTAGGTGATCCTGCTCTGGCAGGGGGGTTGCACTAGATGATCTTTCTAGGGCCCTGCCAACCCCTGACATGCTGTGAAAATTCTGTGCCACCTAATGCACACAACACAGATTTATGCAAAACTAGACAGCTAGATGTCCAAATCTGCTAGTTCTTCACATGAAGGAAGAGTCATAATAAAAACAAGGAAGGAAAGCATTTATAAGTCATATGGGTTGCTTGTTCATTAACTCTTACTGAGAGGGGAAGAGGGAAATTTAGGATTGGCAAAATTTGACTAGTTGAACAGTAAGACTTCAGATTATGTAGTCTTTTCATTCCAGATTACCTAGAAGAGACAGCTCAAGCATAGTTGGAATCCAGACCTTGCTTTGATAGTGGTAGACAGTGTTCTGAAAAAAACCAGGAAGGAACAGCAGGCAGGTTAGCAAGTATTTTATTTACTGTGTATCCAAACTATTCCTTGACTATTGGCTGTCATTGCCGAGCAATTGTATTCTTACAGAGGAACAAATAAGTCTTTGGGAGGAAAATTAGTCAAGCCTCCAGAGTATTAATACTTCCAACACTTACAGAATCATTAAAACAAAATCACTAGATGAAAATAAATGTCTCAGGTACAACGTATTCAGCATAGTTCATCTGAAAGGAAATCTTACTTTATGCCTTGAACTTATGTCAAGGGTTAGGGCTGAGCTGATTGCCAAGCAAGTGACACACACTCTGTTACTAATCCATCTCCCCTCCCAAGGGAAAGATAAGGGAATATGGGAGAGTGATGGGTTAGAAAACTGAAACAGCTTTAATGGAAAATGAAATACATACAGATACAAACCCAATATCAATTACTATTACATCACTGTCAACCCTGATGTTGTAGCAGAAGTCCTAGACTAGACTCAGCAGCAGACAGGAACCAGATTCAGGAGCTGGCTTCTGGAACTAGATGCAGGAACCCTTGGATAATTTCAGATGAAAGGCAGAACATTGAATAAGAAGCTTGACCCTCATAATCCCTCAGTTTAATACTGAATATGACATCCATGGATGGAATCCCATGTTGGGCAGTTTAGGCTCACCTCTCCTGTCCCCTCCTCCCCACAGGTGCCACCTTTGACTTACTGTGCCCCAACATGGGGCAAAAAACTTAGCAGGGACTTTGGTCTGCACCCCAATCTTTGGTACTAACTCTAAACATCAGGCATTAGCATGGCTAGAAGCAGACACTGTCTGTACAAATATGCTGTTAACTGCAGAAAGTGCATCACTGAGAAGAGACTGAGCTGAGAAGTAAAATCACTGAACAGAACTAGTTCTGTTCTAGCTCACACCAGGACAACTTAGTCTGATAAACAAGGCCTTTGCTCTAGCCTAGCCTTTTCCTGTTGAAGCTGGTGTATTTTAGAATCTATCCATAAGAGATCTGCCAGCATCTGTTTCTAGAAACTCACACCCACTTAGCCAGGGCTTAATAGTTTGCACCTGCACTAATGAGGCAGTAAGGACATCCACTTAGCATCTCCCAGCAGATTCTAGTGCCTTGGAAGAATTATCACTGTGATACAATAACACATTACACTTGATGAGTTTCCTTATAGAAAAAGCTCTTTCCAGACAGTAAAAATGAAAGCAAGCATTTCAAGGTGAGGTCAGGGTTTAGAAATTCCAAAGAGCTATCCAAGATCTTAGGCTGATTGTTTTCTTTCAAGTCTGTTCTGTCCTAGTGAGTTTTGGTTCTGTGTAATGAGAATTAAACTATCCACATGTTAAAATACATTTATTCAGTGTTATTAGAGTTCCCCTACTGGGAAGTGAGTTACAAATAAGGAATTAAACCAGTAGCTCTGATTAGGGGTACATACACCCTGAAGAGTCAACAGCCAGTACAAAATGGTGTGTGCCTCAATGAAAAGCAAGAAGCTGCTAGTGCAAATTGCAAGTGTTGTCATGATGACTAACTGCCGAAAGTATTTGGTGCCATCACTACTAGGATGTTAGGAAGCTTAAGAAAAAAAAAAGTGTAGATTAAAAACATCCTTAGAGCACAGAAGGGGTGATCAGTGAATGTCAAAATATGGAGCAAGACTTCTTATTTTCTAGCTGTCTTCCATTGGACAAAGCTGTGTGGCAAAATGTGCTAATTCTAACAAAGAGTGGCAACTGTGTAGGAGTTCAGTGTAAGCTTACTGGGCAAGAATGTGATATAAGGGCCAAAGGTCCAAATACAGACCAATAATAAAACATTTCTGCAACTAAATGTGCAGTCAATTTTACTTCTTAGAAGCAGCTTGCTGTTTTCTATTGTACCATTCTGTTGGCCTGTGTAGGAGAGGGAGATGTAGAGGCATGGAGAATACAGTGTTGCCAGCCTTCTTCGGGCTCTTAGAAGAGTGAAGAAAGCCACCAAATTCCCTTTGCTGTCCACACATGAAAATGGGATTGTAGTATGCCTGATATGCTGCTAAATGCCTACCATAAGTTATTGTTAAGGAGAATTCTGTGTAATCTGAACGTTCTCAGACAGAAACAGCAGCAGCACATGGTGTTGAATGCTAGGAAATGCAAAGAGAGCTTACAGTGTATAGCTGTGGAAAGAAAGATAATGACCGACTGGGATATAACCTTTCCCCATCACCAGACNGTGAGGCCTCACAAGCACAGAGTAGAGAGGCAGAATCACCTCCCTAGCCCTGCTGCTCATGCCTCTCCTGATGCAGCCCAGGATGCTGTTGGCTCTCTGGGCTGTGAGTACACATTGCTGTCATGACTCCCAAGTCCTTCTCTGCACTGCTGCTTACAATGAGCTCTTCACCCAGTCTGTACTCATATCTAGGGTTACTCCTACCCAAATGCAGGACCTTGCATTTTGACTTATTAAACTTCATTTTATTCTGTTGTGCCATGTTGGTTTAATATCTGTGGAGTAATTTCTGTTCTCCTTCTCAAACAGGAGATGTTGAGGCCTCTTTGATCTTGTGATATCTGGTACTAGCTGCCACTGAAGAACTACACCTGACAGAACCTGAAGGCTGTACAGAACACAGCATTACAGAATACAGCATTACAGATTACAGCTCTGGAGCTCATACCCCACAAGGTATGTTTTTCCTCTGCCTACTGTGCTACTAAGCACACATCTGCTTTCATAATAGCAGGCACTTGTAAGTAAAGCTTAAGGAAGAAGGAATTTGACCTCTTGTAAGAAATCACACAAACACTTTGGCTTCAACCCTGATTACTGGGAAATGAAAGAGATAAATTAGCATGAAATACTGGTTTATACATTGAATTATTTAGTAAGTTTCAATATGGTTATTCAATAGTCACCTATTGCATGGTTTGGTTTCACAATGTCTGGAATAACAAGGATGAGAAATCCCATACTAGGTCTCACTGTTAGTTGTGTAAACACTTTGAGCTAATATGTCAACAGTCTCAGTTTGCTTCCTCATTGCTTTTAAGAGATGCACCAGGACATAGCCTCAGGCAAGCACTGTATGAGGAAAATTAGTAAAGTCCTAAAACAGATAGTGCTAAGATGAAGCACAGATTAGTTTTATGATTTTATTGTAGTACTACAGAGATGAAGCATATTTCTTTTCTTTCCTACAGCTTTTGAAATAAAAATCACAAAGCCATCCAACCCATTTTCATCCACGAGTGTAAACCAAGACTGAATTTCCAAGGCCTGGACATCTTCTCTGCTTTTCATTCTGTGTTTGTGTGCAGAAGATGTCAAACAACACAACAGAGAACTCAAATAACCCTCACTTAGCTTTTCTAGGTCTGCCCTTGGGAAGCATTTCGCTGATCACTATTGCCATGAATATATTAGTACTACGTGCTGTGAAAACTGAGAAGAAGCTGCAAACAGTTGGGAATTTATACATTGTCAGCCTCTCTGTTGCAGACCTTATAGTTGGGGCAGCTGTTATGCCCCTGAATATTGTTTATCTCCTGAAGGGTGTGTGGACCCTAGGCTTACCAGCCTGTTTGTTCTGGCTCTCCATGGATTATGTGGCCTCTACTGCATCCATTTTAAACCTCTTCATCTTGTGCATTGACCGGTATCGTTCAGTTCAGCGACCGCTGAAATACCTCAAGTACAGAACAAAAACCAGAGCAACGCTCATGATTCTGGGGGTTTGGATGCTCTCTTTCATGTGGGTCATTCCCATCCTTGGGTGGCATGCTTTTGCTAATAATGGGGTAAGGAAAGTAGAGAAAGGCAAGTGTGAAACAGAGTTCTCTACAGTCACCTGGTTTAAGGTGCTGACAGCCATTGTCAACTTCTACCTACCTTCCATCCTGATGCTGTGGTTCTACTACAAAATATTCCGAGCTGTTCGAAAACATTGTCAAGACAGAGAGCTCATCAATGGATCATATCAAGCTTGCCCAGAAAAAAACACCATACCTCACGGCAAGACAAAGGACAAGCAAAATACTTGTGTCCAAAAGCAAATCTTAGATGAGGACACCCCTCCCAAAGACAAGCAAAGCTCCCCTCAGCCCAAAAATACTGAGGCAGAGCTTCATTTCAGCAATCCTGACAAGTCTTCAAAGGCATTCCCTAGCAAGAGTAATAGGAAAGTCCTTAAATGGAGCTGTTTTCCTCTCCCTGCTGCCCAATCTGAGGCAGGCCTGGATAAAGCAGGAAAGAAGCGTGTGTGTGTAATGACAGAGAATGAAGGGGACGCTTGCTCACAAAACGGTGACTCAAGTGATGCATCAGAAAACCACACTTTCCCAGAGGAGGTAAGCAGCAGCAAAGAGCACCCCAATCCTGACCCTCAGGAAAAGGCTAAGAACAGGACTTCCAGAGGACTGACTTACCTGAGGAAAACATGGCAAAGTTTGCATGTCCATTCCAAAAGGCACATCCAGGGACTGCATCGGAACAGAGAGAGGAAAGCAGCTAAGCAGTTAGGGGTCATCATGGCAGCCTTCATGTTCTGCTGGATTCCCTATTTTGTGTCATTTACAGTAATAGCTTTCCATGGCCATGAACACATTCCAGAATTACACATGTTCACTATCTGGCTTGGCTATGTGAACTCCACCTTAAATCCATTCCTGTATCCTCTCTGTAACCAGAATTTCAAAAAGGCATTCAAAAAGATCCTTCACATTCAGTGATACTGCTCTAATTTTTTGAGCTGGAGAGCAGCTCAAGAGTTCAACTGAACAAAAAAATGGTCCAGGTCCAAAGCAAACATCTTGGGTAAAGCAGAAGACGTTGGAAAACTGTAATTTATGAACAAGTGTTAGTAAAAGTGGGAAATGTGTTTTTAAACACATTTGAAGTTCTAATTCAGATCAGGAATCTGAAGAATTCAGAGGCAACCTCGGAAGTCTTACACTGCTGTACACATTTTACAATTTGAGATTACCTCTTTCATCACACAGAACAACAACTGGAGATACAAATAGAGATCTTCACTGATGATAAATTTGTCAGCTACAAAAAAAGGAAGAAATAGAATAATGTTTTTGTGACTGGTCAGATACGTTTTTCTCTTTCAACTTTATGAAATGTGAGAACACATTGCTTGTGAGCTGAGGTCTGCATGTAGAGGTACTTTGCATAGTAAAAAAAAGAAGCTTCAACTGTTAAAAAAAAAATCTACCTTATTTATTTATAGGTTCCCCCAAATCATAAACTATTCTGAAATGTCAAGTCATATTGTAACCTCTTTGATATCGTGCTTGTTTCATTGATACATGTTAACGTCACTAAAAAAAACCCCAAACAACACTGGGTTTATGTCCTAGAAATTTTGTTGAGCGTTTCCATCCTCAACATACTATCACTATCTATTCAAGAAGGGCATGCTGTTGTTTCTAGACTTACAGAATATAGTTGATTGTAGGCTACACATACTTCTTCCTACAAGTTGCAAATAACCTAAGCATGCAGTGCCAATACAAATCCATATATCCTAATCCTGTAGGAGGTAAACTCTTTCTGCCATAATGGGGCAAACTTATGAGCAACAGCTCAAGCTTGCAAGCCAGAGAATAAAACATGTGAAGCATGTTTACCTCTTCTATCCTTTATATTTAATTACAATTTCTAAATCATGCTGTAAAAGCTCTAAAGTATCTCGGGAGGAATGCACAATACAGAATAATCTAGGTTGGAAGGGATCTCATGAAGACATCAAAGTACAAACTACAACTCACATCTGGATTGGTTTTGACATTACATCGTGTTGCTCAGGGCCATATCCATACCTGGATAAGCAGTCTTGTGTGGAAAAGCTAGAAGGCAGTCTTGACAGAAGCTTGCAGCTCAGGTGGACTCTACCAACTTGGAGCATTCACTTGCTCAGCCATTGATTTAACTGTTTCTAGGTACTACCTAATTCTCAAACCCAGGCAAGTCCTGTTACCCAGCAGGAATAAATCTCCCCTTCTTAAGTGTAGTTCCTCAGCAAAAAAAAAAGTACATAGTGGCATACATCACATGAGCTAACTTATCAGGAAGCTTCCAAGTTCACAGAACAGATACACCACAATCAAAAATAAGCATACAGCTTGGGGGGCAGGGAGGAGAATTGAGGCAGAGGAGATCTCAGCCCTGTACTAGCCAAATATCTCAGGACCACACACTGCCTTGTTTGTGGCACACCAGGGAAGTTTTCATTCCTATTCTTCTGCAGTGGAAGTAAGAGACACATCTGAGCAAACACTGTGGAGTGTATTAGTTTTAAGAAGAAATCTCAGAACCAGATAACTTCAACAGTAGGCAAAAACCTACCACGATGTGGGGTCAAGCCTCAGGAGAATATTCCAGGTGTGGCTTCCTGTAAAATATTTTCAGTGTTTTCCTGTTAACCAGCAAGGTCAGAGGACACACAGCTTTAAGAGAACATAACAAATTTCTTGGAATGTCTTGGACTGGGGTTCTTCTTGTATTAAAGTGTGGTGAGAACAACCATCCTAGCTTGGAAGAGGCAGAAAAATATATTCTCACAATTTTTCTATGTCAACGGTGACATCTAGTGGGTAATGAGAACAACTCTGGGCTTCTGCATCAAATGCTGTGTGTTAAGAAAATTTATCAGAGGGGTGCAATTAGAGAGTGGGTCCTGCCATCTGGTACATGTTCTTTTCCTATGTTATGTAGAAAACATTTTGTTTTGTATTCTAGCTCTGCAAAAATCACTATAGACTCATTTAAAACTTAAGGCTGGAAGGGACTTCTGCGTGCCATCTACTTCAACCTCTGGCTCAAAGCAGAGCTAACACCACAGTTACATCATCTTACTCAGAGGCTTGTGCAGTCAAGTGTCTAGTGATGGAGATTACAATGTCTCTCTGGGAACATGTTCCAGTGCTTAACCAGACACATTATGCAATTTGTTCTCTTATAAAAATAATTTTCTCTACCTATAAAGAGAAAGAATTGATTTGGAATTTTTCCTCCTTTGGTATGTGCTCTTTCCCTTCCTGCTTTTTGCCATTCATCTCTGAGAAGAAATTGCCTCCATCTTCTCCACTTTAGGTTACATAAGACTTCCATAAAATCACAACTAGCCTTGTTTTCTCCACATAAAGGAAACTCAGCTCTCCCAGCCTCTCATGTCCTATTCTGCAGTCTCCACACCATTTTAGTGACCCTCTGCTAACCTCCCCTCAGTTTGTGATCTCTCTTCTTCTGGGGAAGTTGGAGGGGGACACAACATTGGGCACTCCAGGTGCAGTCACAGAACTGCTGAGTAGAGGTGAATAGTTGCACCTGGCCTGCTCCCTGTGTTTTCATTAACTGGGGCCCAATGAGATTATTTGTCATAGCTGTGAGGATGCATCACTTACACTGAATCCTTCCATGCCTTTTTACTAAAACATCAGGACTGTATTCAAACCAGAGCGCCCATGTGCATGCAGCAGTCATCACCACAGCAGAGGAAAAGACAGTTCTTTGTTCATGTCTCTTCCCACACTCCGAGAAGAATATCGAGGTGCTGCAGCATGCCTTAAGAAGAGCAATGAAGCTGGTGAAGGGTCTAGAGTACAAGTCTTGTGAGGAGTGGCTAAGGGAACTAGGGTTGTTCAGCCTGGAGATGAGGAGGCTCAGGGGAGACCTTCTCGCTCTTTTCAACCTCTTTTCAGAGGTTGGTCTCTTCTCCCAGGTAACGAGTGACAGAACATAAAGGGTCTCAAGTTGTGCCAGGGAAGGTTTAGGTTGGACATTAGGAAAACTTTCTTCACTGAAAGAGTAGTTAAGCATTGGAACAGGCTGCTCAAGGCAGTGGTGGAGTCACTGTTCCTGGAGATGTTCAAAAAATCTGTAGATGTGATGCTGAGGAACATGGTTTATTGATGATTTCTCAGTGTTAGGTTAGTGGTTGGATTTGATGATCCTAGAGGTCTTTAACCAGCCTTAATTATTCTATATTTTACTTGAGCCATGAGCAGTGAAATGAGTATACCTTGTCCTTGCTCATCTTACACACAGCCGTGCTCCATGGAAATGTGGGGTGGGCTGCACCTGGGCCAGGGACTGCCATGCACTGCATTCTTTCCTCCCACGGGCCACGGTGGGAAGGTAGGTAGGGTGCTGAAGCTCTGAGGTATGAGGCTGTGGAGTGTAGAGATGTGGTAAAACTGAAGTTCTGGAGTATCGGGCTGAGGTCAAGCTGGGGCACTGGGGTATGGGGCCGTGCCACTGAGGGTAAAGCTCTGAAGGGGGGAGCCCGTGTGCTGAGGTACGTGTGCTGGCGCATGGGGCCGGGACACTGAGGTAAAGCTTCGTCGTGGGGCCCAGGCGCTGAGGCATAAGGTCAAGAAGCTGAGGCAAAGCTGGGGTGCTGGTGCATGGGGCCAGAGCGCTGAGGTAAAGATGATGCCCTGCGGTACAGGGCTGAGGGAAAGGCGGGGCGCGGGAACGCGGGGGCGCCGGGCTGAGGGAAAGGCGGGGCGCGGGGGCGCCGAACTGAGGTGAAGGTAGGACTCTGGGGCAAGAGGCTGAGTTAAAGCTAGCACTCTGGAGTTTGGGGCCGGCCCGTGGCACTGCAGTTAGCATCCTGCCCCGCCTGGCGGGTGGAGCTGGCTTACAAAACCCAGTGGCTCTGCGGCGCCTGCGTACCGACAGCCGGTACGACGCCGTCCTCCTAATGACGTGCTGGAGGCAGGATGACGGCAGTGGGCTGTGCCGCCGTGCCGGGCAGGAAGCGGAGAGCGGGACAGTCGGTGAGCGGTTCCCACGGCGCTGAGGGCGCCCTTGCCAGTCCCCGCCGCTACCGGATTACCGTTCCGCCACTCTAGGTCGGAATACACCCGGAGCTCGGGTCGGTGGGGCCAGCTACCTGGGAGATGGGGCTGCAGTGCCGGAGAGCCTGGCGGGGGCCCGTGAGGAGGGCAAGAGGCTTGGGCAGTGTGTGAAGGGACGCGGGGCAGGGTGGCCCCAGGTGCTCAGTGCGGCCTGTTGGGGCCGTGATGGTATTGAGAAAGGGGTTTTCCTTTCCCTTGAAAAGGGACAGGAGCGAAGAAGCAGCTGTCTTGGAAGTGTAGGAAATAGCGATTTACTTTGTCACCTGGATGTAGAGGAGTTCTTCAAAATACTCAGCTCTGGGCCTCAGAATAAAAAGGTTTCGAAAAAAGCTGTAAATTTCAGGGGATTATGTGAATTTGGTTTAAAGCCTCTAACTTCATGATAGTTTTAACTGCTGTTAAACTGCTACTCATACTTTTACAACAGATAAATTATGTCTGTCAAGGGGAAGACAAATGGTATTCAAGGTCTTTCTGTGGTTTTCATAGACTTATAGAATAGTTTTGGGTTGGAAGAGACTTCTATTGTAAGAGACCTCTAAAGATCATCTAGTCCAGTGCTCCTTGCAATGAACATATGTTTTCACTTACATTCCTCCATTTGATGAGTTTTAAATGCCTGCATATTTAAGAGCAAGTGCTAGAAATTAGCCGAGTGATAGTGTATCCTTGCTGAAACTGAACATTGCTAAAGTTTAACACTTGCTGAAATGTAACACTTGTTAAATTTCCTACTGATCAGAGAGCTCAGGAGGGTCTGAAGTATAGTGGTAAATTTTTTCACTTCAAGCAGGTTTTTATTTGGGCCCTTTTGGAACTCAAAGTTTGTTCCACTTTTGAAGTTTTGGCTATCTGGATTTTTTTGTTTCTCTCTCTGTTTATTATATTCTCCTAGTGCCTGTTATTGCTGTTAGTGACTGTGTGTAAATTTCTGTATACAAGTTTTGCAAAACATGTGAATTTCATTGTTTATTTCAGCATTCTAAAACTTGTTACACCTTGGCTTCCAGCTCTTTCTTTAAGAAAGCAAATAAGTGAATATTTATTTATAAAACCAAAAGGAGAGGATTAACTGTAAGGAAACCATCTACACTTGCTTGTTACATTAACTTCCTAGTGGCTCATGCATCTCTTAGGTTCTGTTTCCAGCTTTGCCCTTCAATGGCTGCAAGACTTTTCTTGGTTTTAGTGTCCCCTTGTTAGCTTTACTTGTCAATTTATAAATTCTTTATGAGTGTTCAGCTCTCACCACAGGCAGAGAGTGAAGACCCGGCTAAATGAAATATTAGTTTGGATTTTATATGCCATCAGAACTTAAAAGGTACTAATAGGCTGTTAGATGGATATGTAGATAACAGAAGGAATGCACATACAGTGTTTAGCCTTTTGTTATGTTCATCTGTGGCAGCCCAATACTCAGAAGTACATAGTCCAGAAGCAGTATCCTTAGTGACAGAAAGAATCATGGAATGTCTGTCAGGAAATCCTATTCTCCTAGGCAGCTTGGGCAAACAGAACATAGATTTGCCTTTCTTAATTTTACATACAAGAAATTGGAAAGACTTTGCTTGGACTCTGTTTAATGATTTTAAAGATGGGAGTTACTTGGGTTTTCCACACTTCAACCCAACAAAACGTATAGAAAAGAAGCTTTGAGTAGTCATGAGCAATGCAATTGATTATCTACTTATCAGGCATTACATCCTTTTCCAGAATTCTGTTTGACACTGACCATTAATCAAAATCATGGCAACTGCCAGTAGTGAGGTTCATCAACCTGTAGATCCAGGCATCTTGAAGCTGCAGTTTGCTCCCTTCAGCAGTGCTTTGGATGCAGGATTCTGGCATGAACTAACACAGAAGAAACTCAATGAGTACCGACTGGATGAGACCCCCAAGGTTATCAAAGGATACTACTACAATGGTAAGCAGAAACTGAACATCTGGCTTAGTAGTTTGGGTTTCTCCTCTCATTCCTCTGAGTGTTTGTATAACATATTTTGGGTATTTTGCTGAACCATTAGAAAACATGGCTGGGTGGGCTGTGAATTCTGGTGTGTCTGTGGGTAACTTGTAATGTATGTTAACGAAGAGGGAAATTGAGCTATGTATTTCAGTTGAAAAGAAGTGTGTTGCTGCTTTTTGTCCAGGTGATCCTTTGGGTTTGCCAGCTCGCTTGACATTGGAGTTTAGTGCCTTTGATATGTAAGTACATGCTGTGGTTTACCTTTGTTCCTATGTGAAGACACTTTCCTTGCATAACAGTAATGCTTTGATATATAATATTACTTGGGCAAGCTTTACATGAAAATAAATACACCTTTTCATGAACTTTGTAACAGTGGAGAGACTACTTTGAGTTGCAATCTTTAATTCCCTGTGTCTGAAATTGTATATTCATCTGAAGGGCCAAGTTTAAGTCTCAAATCACTCACTGTTTGTATATATGTTTATATAAAATACCCTTTCACACACACACCCCCTCCCCCTAGTTCTTCAGCTTTTCTGCATAAGAGAGGATATTTCAGTCATCTAACTTCTGGTTAGATTTCCTCTAGGTCTTTATTTACTGAGGATTCATCATTACAGTTCATCTTTACAATTAGGATCTTGTTTGTTTTAATTTGGTGGATTATAAAGTTGTAAATCACAGAATTTACTTTCTCTGCCTTGCTTAGTCATGAAGTTAGGAGCCTAGAGAGCCCTTGTCCATTTTTAGGTAATTTCTTAGGAGATATTGTTTGGATAATTCTTCTGTAAGAACTTGTAGGTATGATACTGAAAATTCCACAGCAAAGTGCAACTGGAAGAAAGCTGTAATACTGAGAACAGGAATTTCAGATTAGGAGGAAAAAAAATAGATGATACCATGATATTTGAGCTCTCAAATCTTATGACAAATAAAATGATGAAAGGTCCATTTATGTAGTGTTTAATTATTCCTTCTACTCTAGTAATTTTCTGTACTTCTGTTTCAGTACTTCGGGTTGTCAGCTGAGGTCATCACGAGGAGTTCCCTTTGAACTTTAAAAGTTTTTGGAAACTACATCATGAGCATTTATTCTGTAACTTATGCATTTGCTGTATTTGAGCTTTAGTAGTGGTCAGAAATATGAGTTTGGGAGAGTGATGTTAAAGGAATCCATTAAATCAGTCAGATCTATAAATTAAGGGAATATTGTAGGGGTTTTTTACCTGATTTACCTTCAAAAATGGGGGAAAACATATACTATGTTTGCAAACAGCTACTTCTCCAGCTGATGATGTTACAAACTGTAAAAGCTGCTCAATCTTTGTCTGGTTTAGGCTTTGGGATGCTTTGTGACATAGAACTTTAACTCTTTATGTGAATAAAATGCTGACCTCTACATTTCAGCCTTCATGACTCTTCCTTAGTGAAAATTAGTTTAGATTAGTTTAGTGAAAATTGGTTTAGATGTTTTGGTGTATTGGGTCATAGGCTGGACTTGATGATCCTGGGGGTCTTTTCCAATCTTGGTGATTCTGTGATTATATTTGTCACGGATAGTTTATATTTGAACAGAATTCTTCAATAATCAAGCTGTGATTTAATGCCACTTCACTTGGGGAGAACACAGATGCCCAATATATTTTTGAAGTCAGAATTTAGACATGTATTCGCACAGGTTCTTACATCAATCCATGTTCAATAAAGCATTATGATCATAAAATATTTTCACTTAGAACTCTTGTTAATTTTTGTTATTCTGCCTCATCATTTGACAAGTTTTGGGCAACCTTACACCATAGGATAGCTCCTGCTGCTACCACTGATCATGTTAAAGGTGATTTTGCTATCCACTTACCAGAGGTTTCTTTCTTGAGTTCAGGAATGCTTCCATACCAGCACGTTGTTGTCCTGCTTTTGGAACACTCTATAATACCAACACTTTGGAGACTTTCAAATCCTGTGATAAGAAATTACTTCTGGAAAAAGAAGCAAAAGAGGTAAGATGAAAAGTCAAATCAACTGGTAGAAGGTGTTTGGAAATAACCAGTGAAGTGCTTTCATGATTTATTTCGTGATACTGGAGATACTGTCTCTGCTCTTCTCTATAGTAGCCTCAGGATTTAACTTATTCTGGAAGGAATAGTTTGATGTTTGCATTTTGCTGTCCTTCACAAGAAAGGCTAATGTCAATGATTCGTGTACATGAGGAGATTGTTTCTGATGAGATTTAGTTTCTTTCATTTGAAACCCCATCCATGATCTGTAACATAATGCTCCTCTTGGTCCCCAGCTTCCATAATTTTGTGTATTAGAGAATGCATGTCTGTGTCTTACCTTTAGAATCCTTTTGGCATAGATAACAGCATGGGTGAGGTTAGGAAAAGATCACAGTGGATTGCTAGCAATGTTCATTTCACTATTAAAGGCAGCTAGGAGAATTAAAGGTTTCTGCAACTATTGTGGTGCTAGCTTGTTGTTCTTTTTTTTTTTTTTTCCCCTGCTCTTTCTCTTCCTTGTCCCCATAATCAATGGCAGATATGGGAATCAATCAAATCTGGAGCTGCTCTTGAAAATCCCATGCTCTTGAACAGGTTCCTGCTGCTGACCTTTGCAGTGAGTAATGATAACACATCTCCTACTTAGAGCGTTGTAGTGGAAATGATGAAGTAGTTTCTTTCAAGAAGAAATACTGTAATAACATTAGCATGTTCAAGGTATCATGATCATTATCAGACATCTTAAAATGGCTGAAAATATTATTTTTAAAGAGCTAATAAGCCATTCTCATGTGCATGTAGAAAATATTTTAGGATGTGGTCTTTAAAATGCTGGTGCCACCTCATATTCTGTTCTACAAATATATATAAGATTATCTGCCAGCCTTGCAGGTATTAGTAGAAGTAAAACAGCTATTTCATGTTTAACAAATTGAAAATTTTAATAAGTAATGTTCAAGCTAATAAAAACTGAAGTGTTGTGCATACATTGTCTGTTTAAATCTTAAATAACAGACACAGAGAATAGAAGTCTTCTAGTGCTTTTAATGATATTCTAAAATCATGACACAGAAGCACACAGAATCATTAAGGTTGGAAGAGACCTCTAAGCTCATCAAGTCCAACTATACCTAGCACTCTCACACCACTAAGCCATGGCCCTAAGGAGAGCAGCTAAATGTTTCTTAAACCCCTCCAGGGATAGTGACTCCAGCACCTCCCTGGGCAGTCTGGCACAAGACTTAAAAACCCTTGCAGGGAAGAAATTTCTACTTATACCTAAAACACAGTGCCTTGTGAAGAGAACTATGGTTAATATGGTTAGTATCATCAACCATCAGCTATGATTGGAATTCCAAACTGTAATTTACTTTCATTTATAAATTTATAATCTAATGTAACTTTTTTTCCCATAGGATTTAAAAAAGTATCATTTTTATTACTGGTTTTGCTACCCTGCTCTCTGCTTCCCTGACGGAATACAGATAATTCGGAAACCTGTGTGTCTTGGTGATAGATTCCCCTTAAATCAGGTATTGAAAATATTAGATGCTATGATGTTTGGAGCACTAAGCAGTTTTGTGGGCTGTAAATCTTAATGACAATTCTATGATTCTAAGTTCATACAATATCTTGAATGGCTTTTTAATGGCCTAATAATCACTGAGAAATAGTTTGGGTTTTCTTCAGTGAAAAACACTTAGTTCCCTTCTCCTCTGGAGACCCTCATGAGTTCTGTAGTAATAAATAGTATAAAAATACCCAACATGATCCAAAGACAGAGTTTCAGCTAAACATTGAAAACACATAAAATAAATTGAGTGGGACTCCATTCTTTGGCTAGTCACAGAGGGACACATTTACTTTCTTATAAAGCTACAGTGACTACCAAAAGGAGATTTTTATCATGTTTTAGTTTCTGTTGGTAAATCAGTTTGCAGCAATGATCACGATGCTCTTTTTCCATTGACAAATGCTGGTTTAGCAACTGAATTTTTAATCTGAGTTGTTGTGGTCAGAATGAGCTGCGCAACTTCTGCATCTGCTGTTCTAAGATTGAGTCAACTAGGCCTTCCCAGATGCTAAAACACTTTCTTGGTTCTGTATTAGATTGCTAAAACTGTTGGTTACAATTGTCTTTTTGCTTTTAGATTCAAGCACTTCAGCAAGCATATGATGAACTTTGCCAGGAGGAAGGAGTTACTGCCTTGCCTTATTTTTTAATCAAATATCATGACAATTCTGTTGTGATTTCTCTGCTGAAAAAGTGGGATGATTTCTTCCAAGATCAAGGGGGAAAGGTAATAAGATTTTTATGTCTTTTTTTATAATCTACAAGTGATTTGAGAAGTATATATAATACTGAGCTGGGCACAGTAGTTGGCCAATGAATAAACTGGGTCAATAGCTGAAGGCCAGCAGTTGAGATTGGTCTTTGTTAAGTGTCTCTGGTTACAGCAGATTAATGGTCAGCTTGAAAACAAAGTTCTTTGTGCTCTTACCTCCTTCATTATCAGAATAGGAACCATGTAAGTTTATGGAAGAGTTA
This sequence comes from Bucco capensis, assembly GCA_013396975.1. Lineage (NCBI taxonomy): Eukaryota > Metazoa > Chordata > Aves > Piciformes > Bucconidae > Bucco > Bucco capensis. The sequence goes on along the minus strand of VWZO01022189.1, from coordinate 604,955 downwards.
GCATAATGATAAAATTTTCTAACCACTTTGCTTGCAATGCTGTGATAATGAAAAATGCTTCTTTTATTGTTTGTGTGCTAAACATCGGTTCTGATGCATTTTATGTCTCTGGTTGTGGTAGCAGTAATCAGGGAATACTATATGGGAATTTTCAACTTCCAATGTTTGTTTTGCCACTTGCACACATTATAACATGAAAGCTTTGGATAAAATTTGTTGTGACTCTGTATATGAGGAATGTTTGAGGTAATACTATGTACATTTGGAAGATAGGTGAGTTGTGTGCCAGAAGAGGCTGGGACATTTCTTCTGTTGAATACAGAGATCATACATGTCCATTAAGTATAAAGCAAGTACTGTCTATGACTTTCAGTTAGGGAAGAATGATATGATCCATGAAGGAGGTGTCATCACAGCAGGAGTTGCCTGGCTTGGTTGGCTTGTGTTTATTTACATTGATTGTTTTGGATCATGTCGCTCAGCTGCTGAAATTTTCCTAGGCCTTCCTGAATGCCTCACTGTATATCTGGTGAACTTCAAATGTCCTTTTATCTTGCATGTCACTGAAGTGTTAGAAATCAAAACTCTGACTTGTGGTGAAGAGCTAATAAGTGAAAAATACCTTTTTTTTTTTTTCTTTCTCTTGAGGACGACTTGTCACACCTTATAGAAGTAATGTAGTTCTCTTTTATAATACTTGACCTTCAATTATTTTCTTTGCTTTTCCAGATTTGTTTTTCTGAAATTTAAGACCTAGGTCCACAGTTCTTTGTAAAGTAAGAATGTGAAGGCTGAGATTTTAAATGGTAGTACACTTACAGTAGTGGGTCACAGATGAAAGAGAATTAGAGACATTCCCTTTCCTTATATGACCATCCACTCATTTTTTTGTGGACCTGTCAGATCAGTTTCATTGTATCAATACTGCCTGTAGAGTTTGTTTATATTCCAGTGAGTCAACTAAACTTGCTCCTCTGGTAGAAAAATATGTTTTTGCTGTTGCTGAGTTAATTTTATGTTACTTTACAGAATGGAATCAGCTTACTAAGGAGCCTGCTTGAGTCAGCAGTTGCAAAGCAGCAGCAGTGTCTGGCTGGGAGGAAGGATGGGGATTGGGTCCTTGGTTCTTCTACCTGCATCCATTAGATTGGCTCACCTGCATTTCACACTGTTCTAGGGACACCCCAGTGAAGTGGCTGAGTTGAGACCAGCCACTCTTGGTCCACCTGTAGGAAAAGAGGCAGGAGGGAAGAGCTCTGTAGATGTGAAACACTTGTATCAGTGGTGACGGCTGAGGTCAGATTTTCAGCAGATCCAGAGGCAGGCAATGGCATCTTTCTAATCTGTCTTCTGGTTCTGTATTGACTCTGAAGATCTCTATTTAGATGCTTCTGTTATGAGCATATTATTACAATGGTTGAAGAGGAGACAGAAAGTCCAGTTCCTTTGTTTAAATTCCATCTTGAGGACTGACTTAAGTGATTTTCATGCTCTTTTTCCTTTGGCTTGACATCTTGCTGGCCTGTCCTCTCCACTTTTTAGTCATCCCAAAATCATACAGCTGTTGTTTTGAGAGCAAGCCTTCAGTTGTCAGGCTTCTCCCATAGCGCTGTGTTTAGGGAAGGTAAGGAAGGTGCACACACTGGAGTGGAAAGTGAATGTCCAGAAAAAAATCTCAAAGCTATGGCAAACACTTGACTGAAATCTAGTGTGAGCATGTATTAAACATCTGTAAATACCTAAAATGTGGGTAAAGGTCTTCTCTGTACAGACATTTTACATTAAAAATGCCAGATAACTTTTACTGTGAACTAAATGTCAGTGTGGATGATGAGTTCTCATTCGAAGTGATTTTAATTGCAGGTGACAGTTGGAGTTTATGATCCATGTAATTTATCCCAGTACCCAGGATGGCCACTGAGAAATTTCCTGATCCTGGCAGCATATAAATGGTACCTATTTTATTCTTTTCCCCAAAGATTACATGTTGATTGTTATCAAATTAGGTATTTTTCCCCCCCATGGCACTTATCTTACCCACCTGAGATTTAACTTTTAATTTTAACATGACTGACCTTCAGTTATTCTGATTTTTGCCACTGTATCTGTTTTTTACTTCTGTCAGTCACAAGTTCCTGTTATTCCTAATGCTCATATGCATGCATGTTCCTGGAAGCACATGCTTCAGACCCTGCCAGTACCCTCTAGCTGCTTCAGGTCTTATTTATTTTGTATAATTAATTAGTGCCAAATAGTAGTAGACCTGAATTTAGAAATCAGTACTAACAGAAAAAGCCTGATTCAGAACCTGCAGGAGACTGCATCTGTGTGAAATGGTGTTTACAAGAAGTCCCTTGGCTATTCAGTAGGCTTTATGTCTGTCTCTCTCTTTGTCTTTTAAATGGCAGGGGCAGGATTCTCCAGTCAGTTGAAGTGCTCTGCTTCAGAGATAGGACCATGCAAGGGGTGAGAGACATAACACACAGCATTATCTTTGAAATCAAACTTCCAGAGACACCCCTTGGCCCAGGTAATCCATTTAAAACAGGATATTATTTCCCTTTTTTTTTATTCTCCCTCCTCAATCGCTGTGAAGATGGAAAAAAATAAATTATTACTACTAAATCATTGTGTATGGTAAGTTATTTCAAAGGGAATTTCAATTGTTTAAATTTCTAATCAATGTCTATAAAGGAAATAGTTTGCTCTTCAAAAAAGAAAGAGAGCATATTCTTTAATTTTTTCCCCTCCTTAAATTGTGTTTCTAGTTTAAAGAAGAGTCCTTCCAGTGTCATGTGAAATACAAAACCCAGGCAATTAGCAATTAGTCTTTTTTTTCTTGTTGAATTTGTAGAGATTCTCTCAGCTAGGAAAAATGCATTTGATACAGAATTTGTGATGCAAACTTTCTATGTATTTCTAAACTAGTAAAAACCTGCTACAGAGTGGAGTTGTTCCTTCAGTGCCAGAGTGAGGTAGGCAGAGGTACTTTAAAACCAGAAATTTGTAATGAATAAATAATAAGTTAGAGAATAATCTCAGACTTAATTTCTGTGTACAGGACAGTGTCACAACATTTCTTCATCCAAGAAATCCTGAATGCTTTTTTGTGAATTGTTGAATTATTATATAATTAGAATGTATCAGTCTCTCCTGGGTTTACAGATGAGGTTTAGGGAACATGAAGAGGTGACTGAACTGAGCAAAATTTGCTGAGTTCAGAACACAGCTGTCTGTTTGGCTTTGATGCCATTGCTGTCCTAGGTTTGAAGCAAGCTGAACAGGCAGAAGCAGCACATTGGACACCTGAGAGCAAAGCACTTCTCCAAGAAGCAGTGCTTTCAAGTTGACCTGAAACAACAGAAGTTGTATAGCAAATTGTACTGGGTTGTTAAGAAACAGATTATTTCCTTAAAAGTTTAGAATTTCCAGCAAGGTTAAATCTAAAAACATTTCTTTTTTTTCTATTCTGTGACACTAAACCTTTCATTCCTTTTCTTTCTTTTTATTCATATGTCAAACAGATTGTCCAAAAGCTGTTGGATGGGAGAAAAACCAAAAGGGAGGCATGGGTCCGAGGATGGTGAATCTCAGTGAATGCATGGATCCCAAAAGGTTTGTCCATTACCTTTCCAATCTTTACATGGCTCTGTTAGGTAAGAATATACAGTAACACCTATACTGTAGATTGTTTGAACAGTCCTACTGGAGGTAAGGACCTTAACAAAGCAGAGTGCACTGCATGCAGCTGAAACATTTGCCATTTTTGACTCTAGCTTAACATTAAAATTTGTTGTATTTAAAACTGAGTGGAATGTAGGTCACAGTGTGAGAGGCCTGTGGTTTTTACTGAATTCTGTGACCTGCATGTGGTTAAATATATTGTATATATTTATAAATTGTGTATATATAAATAAGCATGGAGAAAAGTTGAGCTTTTTGGAATTGTTAGAGTGTGACAGGAGAGAGCTCAGAAAATGTGACTTTAGTAATTTTTATCATTCTACACGTAATGGATTAAGAACAATCTGGTTACAAATCCTGGTGGCTCATCTGCTTTCACTGGCTACATGTGTGTTCTTGACTTTGAAACACTGTAGAAGTATTTTCATCTAATGATTTAGGTTAACATATTTTAGTGCCCACATCTACACGTCTTTTCAATCCCTCCAGGGCTGGCTGGTGACTCCACCACTGCCCTGGGCAGCCTGTCACAATGTTTAACCACTCTTTCAGGGAAGGAATTTTCCTAATATCCAGCCTAAACCTCCCCTGGTGCAACTTGAGGCTGTTTCCACTCATCCTATCACTTGTTACTTGGGAGAAGAGAATGACCTCCACCTTGCTTCAGCCTCCTTTAAGGGAGTTGTAGAGAAAGTTAAGTTCTCCTCTGAGCCTCCTCTTCTGCAGACTAACCAACCCCAGTTCCCTCAGCTGCTCCTCATCAGACTTGTGCTCTAGAATCTAGAAGATTTATGCAAAGATCTTAAATCCTTGTTGAACAAGTAAGTTACTGGATACTGCAAAAGTTACATTTATGGGAATGAAACTATCAGGAATCTGAGAACTGTGATGACCTGACTTGAAGAGCGTTTTAACAGCCTGTGTTCTGATGAATACAAAAGCCTGACAATAGCGTGAACATGGCTTTCCTACCTCATTTTCCTTCCAAAACCTCCACAAAGAACTGACCACTTTTTTTAGGGTGCAAGTGTAATATTTTATGTTAAGGATAGATGTAACTGGATACAGGAAACCAAACTTTATGGACAAAAGGTATGTGCTCAGTTTAACAGGAATCTTGGCGGAGACACTATTTTTGTTTCTGTACTTGCATCAGTTTTGTTATTCAAATTTTAATTGTAATTTGTTACCTCTTTCAGAAGCCCTTAGAGACTTGTTCCAGTTCTTAAGGAAGGATGTGGCTTTGGTAGATTTTTCCAGCAAGTCTGGAGTGGCTAACTGGCACCTTTTCTGTATATCCTAGTTTTTCAAAGAGAACATTTTTCAGCAAAATGTTGTGATTAATAACTATCTTATCACATGTCTACAAACTATTTGTTTTTTAAACTTCCCCTTTGCTAGCTATCTTTCTATTCTTGTTTTAATAGTGATTTTACTCTCCTGTTTTTAAGCAGTGCAGTCACAGCTTTGATAAGAATCTTGGTTAGTGATGTTCAGCCAACCATACTGGTTACAAGAGGAGAAGATGAGAAAACTGAGTACCAGGAACTGTGTGTGTATTTTTACAGAATGGCTTTTGGTATCTTTTTTTGAATGTTTTTCCTGTGCAACATGGTTAAAAAATGATGGTTAGGACCCTTAAGGACATGCTGCATGTGTCCCAAGCAAACAGACAGCATTAAAAAGGTTTTTTTTTCCCAGTCTCCTTGCCATACACCTTATTTTCAGGTGAAAGTGTGTTTGGGGGACTTGATTTTTCTGTATTACCTATGTGTTGAATTATTGAATTCTTTCTCTACTTAAAAAGTGTTTAACTTCTTTAGTTGAAATAGAAGTAATTGCTTTGTTGGAGAAAGAGGAGAACACTCAGAAGTTTGGGCAGTGAGTGACTTGAGAGCAGCCCTGAGGAAAAGGACTTAGGGGTGCTGCTGGATGAGAAGCTCACCATGAGCCACCAGTGTGCACTTGCAGCCCAGAAAGCCAAGCGTGTCCTAGGCTGCAGCAAGAGAAGCATGGCAAACAAGGCAAGGGAGGTGATTCTCTCCCTCTACTCCACTCTGGTGAGACCTCACCTGGAGTGCTGTGTCCAGTTCTGGAGCCCCAGGACAAGAAAGACATGGAGATGCTGGAAGGTGTCCAGAAAGGGTCATGAAGATGATCAGAGGGCTGGAGCACCTCTCCTATGAGGACAGGCTGAGAGAGTTGGGATTATTCAGTCTGGAGAAGAGAAGGCTCCAAGAAGACCTTCTTGTGGCTTTCCAGGATCTGCAGGGGCTACAAGAGGGCTGGGGAAAAACTTGTTAGGATGTCAGTAGTGATAGGACTAGGGGGAATGGATACAGGCTCGAGGAGGGGAGATTTAGGCTAGATGTTAGGCATAAGTTCTTCCATGAGGGTGCTGAGCCACTGTGCCAGGTTGCCCAGAGAGGTGGTGGCAGCCCCAGCCCTGGCAGTGTTGCAGGCCAGGCTGGCTGGGGCTGGGAGCAAGCTGCTCTAGTGCCAGGTGTCCCTGCCCAGGGCAGGCACAGGGGTTGGAACTAGATGAGCTTTAAGGTCTCTTCCAACCCTGACAATGCTGTGATTCTCTAAGTGTGTTGCTACTTATTTCGTGGTCTAGGTTAGCAGAATCATCAGTGGATCTTAATTTGAAGTTGATGTGCTGGCGCTTAGTGCCTACTCTTGATCTGGAAAAAATTGTGGCTGCCAAGTGTCTGCTACTAGGAGCTGGTACCCTGGGCTGTAGTGTTGCAAGGACCTTGATGGTAAGTCCTGAGTTAATCATCTGCTATTTCTCATAAATTCTTTATGTGTGTTGGGTTTTTTCTGAGTGGCTACTACGGCACATAAATGAAAAATTGTATTCTTTAAAGTACCCATAATGCATATTAGTTGATACTATAAACTGCAGGGAAGAGGTAAGAACTGTAGCCAGTGGGAATGAGTTCATATTCAGCTAATAGTAGAGTAGTAGACAGTAAGAAAACCTTAGTAAAATAGTAATTTGTTTTGAATTTTCATGAAAAATGATTGAACAAGAAATTACAGAGCAAATGAATAAGCCTATAAGATCATGTGCTTCACTATGAATTTGAAGTAACTGTGCCAATAATTCCTTTCAGGGATGTTTACCACATCCCACTGAATTCAGTGGGGTTTGGAGGGATTACTGTTAAATGATATATTTGGACAGACCAAATGTTCTGTTCTCTTATTTCAGTGCAGGCACAAGGTTGCTGCTGTGAATGGCTTCACAAGCTTTTGTAGCTTGATCTTTCTAGAAAAATGGGTCATAACTCCCCTTGAGTTTCTGACATTACTTGAAAGTATATTTTCTAAGCCTATTGTGCTTATCATTATTTCAACTGCTTGCTTGTGCAGGGCTGGGGAGTCAGGAAGATAACATTTGTGGACAATGCAAAGATTTCCTACTCCAACCCAGTCCGACAGCCACTGTATGAGTTTGAAGACTGTCTGAGTGGAGGGAAGCCTAAGGCACTTGCTGCAGCAGACAGGCTACAGAAAATCTTCCCAGGAGTGGTAAGATCAGTATTTAAAATGTATTCCTTGGAAGAGAAGCAGTGACTTTACTAGAACTTGGAATAGTTAGTTAATTAAGCATTCTTTTGAGTGGGAAAAATACTACACAAGTGTTGTGTTGGTTACTGACAAATCTACAAGAATTTTACTTCAAGTACTCCATACCTGTTAAACTTTTAGACAAGAAATCTTTGTAATAATGAAGTAAAATCATGAGAATCATCTTGTAGTTCATCAGTGATGAAGTTAATATTTTTCCTGTATAGTGTGTCCTAAGGATCTTCCAGTAATGGCTGGGTTTAATGATTTCCCCACTCTGCTCTTAAATGTGAGTTTAGACACATTAGTTGTCTGTGATAGGAGCAGAAGGTCTTGAAGGCAGTAATAAATGTATTGCTGAGATTTTTCTATTATGTTTTACATCCAAAATTTGCAATCTTATTTGCTTTTCTATATTAGAGACAGATGATTTAATTAACTTCCAGAAAAGGGAAGTAGAAGCCTGGGGAAGATATTTAAACAACAGACTCCTCTCCTGGGGAACCTAGTGGTGATAGCTTAATATCAAAATGAAGTAAAGGGAACAAGAGACAAGAATGAATTTGATGTTGTTTTAGAAGCTTTGTGCTTTATCCTCTTAGACTTCAGGGATGTGCATTATGTGAGCATTATGCAGTGCACATGCTCTGTATTTCAATACTGAAAACTAGTATATTTAAAAGAACAAATACATAAGCAACCCTTACAAATATTTGCACTGAGAAAAACCAGAACAAAAAGCACATAACTATCCTTGGGTCAAACTAAATGAACCTAAAAATGTTTAGAAATCATCTTTCATAAAGCTTGTTCACAACACTGATCATCAACAACATAACAATCTATGTTTATAATTCACAATAATATTATGACTAGTAACATAATCAGGGGCATTTTACATGCAGAATTGCATAGTAAGTATACATAATTCATTTTTATTACACTCAGTGGTTAAGACACTGTTTGTCAGCTGAGCTCTGGTAACTATAGCTACCAATTCTAAGACAGTTTCAATTCCAAAACAAAAACTATAAACAGTTGAGTACTAGACTACAGGGAGGGCTACTTTGTCAGTGTTTCCAATAGAACAAGTTAGCATCAGGTGTCATCACATGGCACACTTCTGTTCAGCTCTAATATATTGAGCACAGCTACCTTCTAAGCAGTCAGAGCCATGGTCTAACAAAAAAATACAGAAAGGTAATAGAAAAGTAAATAAAAATGAGATATAAAGTTATGGTGGCACCACAAATTTCAATATTTTGATGTCTGTTTGCTTTGGGGGGGGCGGGAAGCACTGGAGCCTCAAACACAGCTTTGTTCAGGTATCTCTGAAAGCTGGAGGAGTTACCCTGTTGTTAGCAAACTTAAACACTGTGGACTAAACATTTTTCCCCTTGGAGATGGGGGGATGGAGGGAAGGAGGAGGAAAAAAGGTACATCCTTTGACATGATTATTGCAGATACTACCCAAATTGACTTCCTCAAACTGCTACATGTGCCAAGTGTTTATCTTCAGGGATATTTATATTTAGAATGTATACTATACCTTTCTGATTAGTTGGATCACCTGGATTTGATCTGTGCTTGTAATTGGTCTATACAAAAGCATATTCCACCCATCTTCCTTTCCTCTCTTCCCATGTAATTTGTTTGGTTCATGTAGCTTTCAAGTTGTTAGTGGCTTACAGCACAGACTTTGGGAAGGCCTGTGCTTTGGTAACTTGTATGAAGGGTCCATTTTATTCTCTTCTAGCAGATGGCTGGCAGATTGTGTTAACAGATTTCCAAATGAGTCAGTTAATTGTTTGCTTTGTATATGCATTGTGTATGTACTTGTTTGGCTCTTTAGCCGTTTTCTGCTCAATATACCTTGCCCAAATATGGAGCTGGAAGAGGCATATGTTTCTGCAATAGGAACAAGCTCTTTCAACATCTGCTTGGTGCAAGCCTTCAGATGTCCAAGTACTGGAGTGACAAGTCTCAGAGGTGACTTTCTGCTATATCAAGTTCACATATGACTGCTTGAATGACATGAAAATCATTTGAGACCATTGTCCTTCTCAAAGAAAAAGGAGAATGTGTGATGCTTCACGTCCGTCTTACTGTAATTGAATCAATATTCAGTATCAGAAATAGGAACTACATTCTGTTAACATTGTGTGTGAAGCAGCTGCAAAAATAACCCAGGACTGAGGTTTTATATGAATTTAACAGCATGAATCATAATCCTATGTGAGATCTGGCTGCTTGCTTTTGTAGTGATATTTGTAATCCCTGGGATTAGGAGCAGTTCATCTATCTTCTTGTAGTGATTTATGAGACCTGATAAGGCCTTCTGAGGGACTGGACTTTGTTAGTTCAGGCCACCTGAGTATGGTTGGTCTGCTCTCCTGACCCAAACCAGTGTGTTTGCATTGAGTTGCTCTGTTCTGGGTAGGTACAGCAACCGAGACTGCCATTCCCTCAGAAACTTCAGCACTATGCTTTAATTCCCACCACTGATGTACAGAGAGATGAAAAGAATAAAAATGCCATTTTATCAAACAGTAATTGAATTTGTACACTGCAGTTTGGTATTGAACTTCATAATCATTCTGTTCAGTTACAAGTTTATCTTTCTGCCATTTTTGTCTGTCTCCATCTAGAGCTCAGAAGGCTATAACATGAGCATCCCAATGCCAGGCCACCCAGTGAATTTTTCTGAAGTGACAATGGCACAGGCTCGGAAGGATGTGGCTAAACTTGAAGAGCTTATTGATGCTCATGATGTTGTTTTCCTCCTGATGGACACTAGAGAGAGTCGGTGGCTTCCTGCTGTCATTGCAGCCAGCAAGAGGAAGGTATTGTACCCTACCTCACTAATACCCTTCTCACTGTAGTTCAGCTCTTGTTGATAATTGTAAGCAGTTTGTGCAGTTTGACATGCAACCCTTCCTGTCTGGTTCAGTCAGGATAAGGGTGTTTTAATGATCCCAAAACTTTTGCCCCCCATGTATCCTTAGCTAGCAGTCCACCACTACATTTGCCTTACAGTACTCAAATCATACTTTGAGAACAGATTTTGTAATTTCTTTGTGGCATGATTTATCTGACTGCATGACAGTTACCTCCTTTTCCTAAGATCACTTTGATGAAAGGAGATGGAATTCAATACCACTGCATAAGCATAGCACTGAAATCTCAAGGCATCTGAACTGAAATGCTCAGTATCTGTTTTTTAACCTACTTGATGTTGATAATGAGAGGTCTACTTCAAATGTGAATTTGAAGTGGCTATCAAGAAATTACTTGAAACAGCAAGAATCATGATGAACCCACGAGCTTACTAGTTAGGGTGGCTAATTCTTGACAGCTTCCCTCAAATTCCCTCTTTTAAAGAATTCCTACCTCTAAGAATGAAAAATGACAAACTGTCCCACTAAAATTTCTAGCTGAAATGCCTGCATATGGTGCAGTGCATTATATTCCTTTATCTCTTGCTGGCTACACTCAGTATTGTAGATTTGTTTTTGCTTTTTGCCAAATCTAAATCATTGCCTGAAAGTTTAGTAAAATCTGCTACTTTAAGTATTGATTTTATGATGGTTTTGGTCATAATGTATAAAGCTTCAGATTACTCTAAGCACTTGTCACCAACTGAAGAGAAAGGGGGAAATAATGCCAAGTATCATTGTGCACCACAGCTGCTTCTGCTCCCCATGTGACTAAACAGATGCATATGAAGACCATAAGTAATCATTAATTGCTTTCCTGGCTGAGCAGAGGGTTTTTTTGGATAGCAGACTGGTGTTTTATTGCTTTGTCACACAGGAGTGCGTGATGAGTCATGTTTGAGACCACAGTCAACTGAAAAGACTACATACAGGGTTTAAAATGACATGAAAACTCCTTATTGTTATCTAGGGTTGTAACTAAATGTTGTTGTACACTGGGAATGCTTTAGCTCATAGAGTATAGGATTATACAGAATATTGAGCACATTTGCAAAGCAAATTCTGAGCTGGAACCAAAAGAAGTTTTTCCAATAACAGTACTAGTCATTGTGAGTATTGGGCCACATTTGGATATATGAATGTTAGTTCATATCAGTGCATTGCAGCTTCAGTAACTTCAGTGAGACACTGACTGTTAGTTACTGTGAACCTAGCTTCAGATCTAAGGAAGCACAACACATTCATGGAATTCCTGTTCCTTTTGTTGTTGTTGTCAGCAAACCTACATAGGTTTGTGTAATAATTGGAGGAAGTCCTAAATTTGTGTCAGCTTTCCCTGAAAGACACAGAAAAGGTAATGGTTTGTTAATTTCTGAAACAGACTTTTGGTTTGGTTTTGTTTTTTCTATATGCTTGACAAGTAGAGTTTTGCACCTATCAGAAAAACTGTTGTTTATGGCTGGGGAAATAGATATGCAGTAAATGGGTTATTGGTTCATCTTTAGCATGTAAGGTTGTTTTGGGGTTTTTTTACATTTACAATTAATAAAGCCTTGAGGCCTTTTCTTCCCCTCCCCTTTTGGCTCACTTAACATCTGTTGTTCTCTCTTTATTGTTCACAGTTGGTCATCAATGCTGCATTGGGATTTGACACATTTGTTGTCATGAGACATGGACTAAAGAAACCAAAACAGCAAGAATCTGGTGATTCATGTTTCAGTGCCTCTGGTCCTTCTGATCTTTTGGGATCATCACTCTTTTCAAATATCCCTGGCCATAAACTGGGCTGCTACTTCTGCAATGATGTCGTGGCACCAGGGGATGTGAGTAGAACATCCAAATGGTGATTATAGATCTCTTTTTCACAGAACGGTTAAGGTTGGAAGGGACCACCAGAGGTCATCTAGTCCAACCTCCCTGCTTGAGCAGGATCCTCTAGAGCACATTACTCAGGGTTGTGTCCAGATGGTTTTTGAATCTCTCCAGAGAAGGAGACTCTACACCCTCGCTGGGCAGCCTGGGCCAGCGCTTCCTCACCCTCACAGGAAAGAAGTTCTTCCTCATGTTTAGGTGGAACTTGCTGTGTTCCACTTTGTGCCTGTTGCCTTGAGTCCTATTGCTTGGCCCCACTGAGAAGAGTGTGGCTCTATCTTCTTGACACCCTCCATTTAGATCCTTATACACATTGATGGTGTCCCTTCTCAGCTTCCTCTTCTCCAGGCTCAGCAAGCCCAGCTCCCTCAGCCTTTCCTCCAGCATCTTTTCCTGTGACTTGTATTTTTATTTCCTTGAAATGGCTTTTCATAAAGGGATTTGTTTTCTGGTGATGTACCCAGGCTTAAGAAATAGCTCATCTTTTATTCAGAAGATCAAAGAACTCAAGTGCACAGAACTAAAGCTGGCTTGTACAGTAGGGCAGCTAGTTACTTTTGAGTGACTTTTCTCCTCTTTGTGGATTGTCTGTCTTTGCAGTCCACCAGGGATCGGACACTGGATCAGCAGTGCACAGTCAGTCGACCTGGATTAGCCATGGTAGCTGGAGCACTTGCAGTGGAATTAATGGTTTCTGTTTTACAGCATCCAGAAGGGTGAGTCTTTGCTGGACTTGGTGTTCAAATTCTCTGAGAAATAAGATTTATTTAATATAATCTCTTGGAGAAGGAGGAGGAAGGACATTGGGTAGACCAGTTCTGTAAAAGTGAATTATGCCTGTAAATTATAATATTAGTGTCATTTAGCAGTGTTTAAGAGAGAAATTATTGCTCAAAGCTTTAAGATTTTATCTTGGAAATTGGCAGTTTCCTCTTTCTGACTTTAAAAGTAGAGAAGTACAGCACTGAGAATATTTCAAAAGAAGAGAGTATTCCTGTTAGTGGATCTTGTCATTCCTTTGCTCAAGAGAGTGCTTGAGTGTAATGAGGAGCCATCATAACTATGGATGCTGTGTGAAAGGCTTTAAGATAAGCCAAATATTCTAAGCTCTTATTTAAAATTAAGTAGGTTTGATGCAGAAATGACTGTGAAATTCTGCACCCTTAAATTTAGGCTTATTTTCTGTCTTTAAAAGCTGTGGAAGAAAAAGTAAGTTAGGAGTTGGGCATAACTGTGTTGCAGCTCTCTGAGACTAGTTCTGGAAAAGGGGTTGTATATTTCCATGCTGAATCTTAATTACTATGAAACAGACTTTCCAGATAGGTTCCTTTCCAGATTCTGAACTCTAAGAAGCTTAGTGGAAATTTTGACATACAAGAGTATGCAGTCTCGTTCTCATTTTCCTTCTTGGATTTTTGTCAGGGGTTATGCTGTGGCCAGCAGTAGTGATGATAGAATGAATGAGCCACCTACTTCTCTTGGGCTTGTTCCCCATCAGGTAAATCATTTGTGGGTAAATGCTTTTGGTTAAAAGCTGGGAAACTTATATAAGGCAAACATAGGGGGAATGGATACAAGCTGAAGGAGGGGAAATTTAGACTAGAAATTAGAAGGAAGTTCTTTACCCAGAGGGTGGTTAGGCACTAGAACAAGTTGCCCAGAGAGGTTGTGGATGCATCCGTGGCAGTGTTCAAGGCCAGGCTGGATGCAGCCCTGGGCAACCTGGTCTAGTGTGTGGCATCCCTGCCCATGGCAGGGGGGTTGGAACGAGACGAGCTTTAAGGTCCTTTCCAACCTGGCCATTCTATGAATCTATGAAACATCAGACTTTATCTCCTTGATTCCATTCTGCAAGTTTGTTAAAACATAGATAAAAATATAGATGTGTCCCACAGGCCAAGGTAGTTGTGTTCCTGGCATTGTGCCTTTTTCTACTTGTGGACACATGATTCCTGCTACCTATTTAGCAGGAATCTGTTGGGAGCAGGCACTATAACAGTAAGACATAGTTTACAGTCTAAGTGATCAACCCCTACTGCAAAGTATTTTCAGTGCTCTATCTGTTAGCAGAAACAATGCTCTGGAATAATGAAATTAAGGATCAGTAGTAACAGCATAGTTTAGAAATGCATAGCAGTTAAGTTTTCAGATTATATATTATTGACAAGAGAAGGGGGGAAAAGTGTTTAACTGCTTATGCCATGACTTTTTGTTTATGATTGAACTTTGCACTCAGAAAAATCAAACTCCAGGTGGTGCTGTGCCTCTATTTATGTTTATAAAGGGTTTCTTTTAGATAGTTGAGCCATGATTTGTATGTAGAAAAGCAATAATATACATTGAGTCTAAGTTTTTTTACAGATGATGTTGATGGTCACTGTCTTAGAACAGTTATTATCTCTTCATCTAGGATGTCTAGTTCAGGTGGCATTTTGGAAATAGGTTTCTGTAACTGTAAAGTAGTAGTAGTAGTGTAATTTTTTTTTCATCTTCCAGATTCGTGGATTTTTGTCAAGATTTGATAATGTTCTTCCAGTCAGCCTGGCATTTGATAAGTGCACAGCCTGCTCAGCTAAAGTGAGTCTGGGTTTGTCTCTGCATTATTTCTATGTGCTGGTGCTGAGGACTGCTGTGTATCAGACATTTCGCTTGCTTCCTTAGGGCTTGGGAATCTGCTTTCTTGCTTAAGCTAAAGTTCTTTTGCCCTTCTTTCTGAGATGCTTTCCAAACGCCTTTGGCATCCTATCTCCATCTAAACATTCTGGTCAGCTAAAGAAACTAACATGGACTAACACATTTCTGAAAAGTTTATCACATAAATACTGTCAAATATCCTTCAGCTTTGTATGAAATAATACAATTGGTACTGGTTTTAAGGAAATAATTTCTGATGTCTGATGAATAAATAAATCTCTGCAGCTTTTTTGGAACTTAATATCATTAGAAATAGAATCACAGAATCATTAAGGTTGGAAGAGACCTCTAAGATCATTAAGTCCAGGCATACCTAGCACTAATACAAATATGTGAAGCTGTATAAATTTCTGGTTTATGATACAAAACAAACATAGAAAGAACATTTAAGAAAAAAAAAATGACTTCCATAACATTTCTTTATTGCAAAGACTGTTTCATTTTGGTGCTGGTGTTGACAGTCCTGAGTCACCTAATAGATTTACAGCTGTTGCTTGGCAAGCTATGTCTTGGCAGAACACTGGGACAGCCCACCAGTGTGCCTGTGTGAGGCCTCCTCTTTAGTCTTGGATTGATTTCCTCTACTATGGCCTTGAAAAGCTTTTTCTGGCAAGTTTTCTATGGTCAAGTTCAAAAAATTTTAACTGGGATATCTTAGTATGAAGATTCAGAGGCTGTGACTCACGATTTGGACTGCTTGGGAGTGCCATTACTTTAGTTCACTTTTAATGTACCTTGAAACTTACTACAACAAGTTCTTTCCCTTCTTTTCAGTGCACTTGCCCTTCTTTCAAACAGTGATCAAAAACTCCTGAGGCAAGATCATTTTTTTGAGGCCTTGCACAATTTCTTCTTTCTCAGTACTCCTTTTATTTCTCTAGGCTATCTGGGTATCTCTTACAAGATTTGAAGGACTACTAACATCCATTTTCTCCTCAAAAGCTGAACCACTAAACCTAGAACTGTTAGTTTTAGAAATATTTAGCTACCCTCTTGAATAGCTGAAAGCTCAGCAGTAGCAGAAACTTTAGGATGGTGGAGCCTGAGAAGTGAAACTGTTAGAATAAGCTTTTTGCTTTGTTTTATCTCCCATCCAGGAGACACCAATAGAAACCCAATAAAAACATCCATCAATAGAGAGAAATGAAAGGCAGGTATCACTTTTTTTGTCAGCAAATCATTTCCTCTTGGAGGTCACTTGAACAGAGCCCTGTTTTACATAAACAGACTTGCTGATTTAATAAGAACTGCCTTGGATTGGAGCAGCTGTGCTATTCCCAGTGAGATCACTTTTCATGTGGTTTGGGGATTGAGTTACTTGTGTGCTGCAAAGGTTGCTTCACTGGCCCAGGGATTTCCTTACAGTAGAAACCCAGGGTTTGTTTACTTTGCTAACTTTCTATTTATTAGCAGAAGAGTGTGTCACCCTGCATTATCTGGAAATCTGATGCTAATACTTGGAAATGACAAACCCAATTACAATTTAATTGTACTCTATATGATGGGGCTTTTTTTTTCATGCAGCCATTAGCAAAACTTCATCCTGATCTGTGCCAAATTCAAACTTCTAGCACAAGAGAGAAGTGGCTTTTCGGATGTAACTGAGTTTGCTGCTACCTTATTCATCCTCTTTCTTATGTCAGCATTCTCTTTCTTCAGCTCTTGTCATCCTGTAAGTCTTAAAATATGCAACTAATGAATTAGGAATTAAAGAAAATTCCAGTGCATTGTTAAACCATCCAGTACAGCTGGATGATGTAGGAGAAGCTGCTAATGATCTGCATGTTTAGAGATTAGATTCCATTTCATTTTCACTCACAGACATGACTTCATTTCTCTCGGTTTTTTTTTTTTGAAGCTGAAGAGACCAGACATCCAAGCAGCCAGCTATTCCTTACCCAGAATTGTTCTAAACAGGCTGCATGCCAGAAAAGCTTCCCACAGGCAATTGTTCAGGAATTTTGGGATGGTCACAGCAGGAAACAAATCTATTTTTGTTCTGGGCCAAATTTTCCTTGTGCAGTTTCCCCTCCTCTGTCTTATTCTGGTTCTGCACAAGCATGTGCTAGAATGGAAAGTGTCCTCTTTCAGAGCTAACAGCACTGTGCTGCCAGTTGAGCAGCAGGTCTGAGGAGCAGTGTAAGCTCCTCTGATGCACTTCCTCTTCCATGCCAATCTTAGAGTCAAAAATTCTTCAGTGTAGGTATTTATTTGTAAGAACTGCTTTACTTATAGTATAAGAATATTAAGCTTATTGCTAACTGTGCTCATTAAGCTGTCTGCTTACCCTGTTGGGAGCAAAATGAGGCTGTTTTCTCATAATATGGTAAGAATCATTGCAATCTTGTAGGAAAGTCGAGTGGGTCCTGTGCTATCTGATGCTTGCAGACAACTGGCTAAAGCCTTGAAATACAAATGTTAAACTACATATTGTAATGCAAAACTGCCAATCTTTGTATTTCAATGAGGGTAAAGAAAATTTTTCTGTTACTGCTCCTCCCTCCTCCTCCTGCATCATGGAGTGACCCAGGAGAACTCAGATTCAGAGTTTCATGGCAGAAAAGCTTACTGCTACTATCAACTTTGGATATACAGGTGTTCCCTCTGTTTTTGGGTATAGCTCACAGATCTTATTTCCTCCAGAGTTTGGATTTATCATCCCTGTGCTAGACAGCTACCCTTATTTTCCTTAAAGATACTTCTTTCCTTCCCCTACTAAAACCATTCTAATGTGTAATAATCTCCATTATCAAATTAAAAAACAAAACAACCCAACCAAACAGAAAAACACCCTGCATCATCTCACTTTGAGATTCTTTCTCAACTTTCTATTCAGTATGCTGAAAAATTGAGCTGCTGAAGTCACAGTCTTTTAACCAGAGTAATTTTACTGACTTATCTTTAAATGTTTCTCAATTTCCTCACATTTCCTGAAGGGGTAGACACTAGGATCAGGGATGGTATTCCAGTCTCTGTTTTCAGTCAAGCTATTTCCCTACCCTTGCAGATGTTTTCCCTTTTTAACATCCCAGGAATACATGAAACACTTCTGCTCTGACATTTACTAAGTGCCTGTGTTGCGTAAGTTATTTAGGAGTGCTTCAGTTTGGAAATCTATCATCATGTAGACATAACAATGCTTTTACTGTTCTCATCTGCTAACTGCTTTGTGTGCATTTTTACTTTAAATGGTTCCAATCAGTTATGACAGTAACCTGCACTGCTCAGTAACTTACTAGGTTTCTTCAGCTGAGGTCATTTGAATTTGGTTTTCCTGAAGAGCCTTCCTATTTGCTCTAGCTGCATTGAGAGAAGATGTTCATGTTTGTTTTCTCCTGGTAACAGAATATTGTATGAGCTTTCATCAAACTCTTTGTAATCTTCCCCAGGAGGGTGCTGAGCCACTGTGCCAGGTTGCCCAGAGAGGTGGTGGCAGCCCCAGCCCTGGCAGTGTTGCAGGCCAGGCTGGCTGGGGCTGGGAGCAAGCTGCTCTAGTGCCAGGTGTCCCTGCCTATGGCAGGGGGGGTGGCACTAGATGAGCTTTGAAGGTCCCTGCCAACCCTGCCAGTTCTGTGATTCTGTGATTTTTTTTCAATAGTATACATTTCTGAATTCAAATAATCTGTGCCTGTTAAATAGAGATGCACAACTCATGGAGGGAGAAAGCCTTGGTCTGTTCTGTACTAAAAAAAGCTAATTCTCCCATAGCTTGCAGAAATAGGGAGTAAACAAGGAGAAATGTTTGTTCTTCAGGAATGAACACTGCAAAAATATAAAATCATGTTTTAAAAGTTATTTCTGGAGCTGGGCTGTAACATGAAGTCCATGTAACTGAGTCTATTTATAACTTTTATTTCCTGAATTTACATATGTTAACATTTGACACTTCTCTATGTACAGTGCAGCCTCTGTGTTAATATTGGATAGGTTTCATTCAGGCTTAAAGAATTCATCATTAATATACCTAGGCATACTTTCAGCAAACTGAGTTAATTGTTTTATTTTTCTTATTCTTAAAGTGGCATCAAAATTTGCTGCTCTTATTATAAAATGAATCAAATATCATGTAGATTATCCAAGTAAAAGGATACTAACAGAAGGAAGCTGTGACGTACCAAGATTGCCACATGTCACATTAAGAAATGATGACCATGGTAATGTGGCTATTATAGTGTAATTTTGTCCCTGTAGATGAGGGCAAATGTGATCAAGAATCCCAGCAGTCTTAAAGATAACAGTTTCATTGCCCTATTCTGTGAACAGAGAAGAGGGTGTGAAATCAGTGGTTTATTTAGTTTTGTGCATTGGAGGTATCCATACAGACAGGATGGATGATCATTGAAAAATGGAGCTTAAAAACCCAACAACACTGGAATGTAATAAGGTGGGAGAGAGCTGTCTCTGTCCTAGACTTGAAAGAAAAACAACCACCACCACCAAACAAACCCAAACCCCATGATGTTAATGAAGTATCTGCAGTTCAGTGGAGGTTAGGTCACTGTTATGGTGAGATTGTGAGGGTTAGAAATGGTGAATGTTTTGCAGCTGGTATTCAGAGTTGAGGGGTGGAGGTTTATTGTCTTTTTAGTAGGTAAAATAGGTTGTTAACCTAAACAGCCTCCAAAGTCAGCAGAAGAGAGAAAAGCAACAAACCTTGATGCTTTATCTTACAGTACTGAAGAGAAGTAAGGTTTTCCTGCTCTTAGCCATTCTGCTGTTTCTTCATTTCAACTTTGAACATACCTGTGAAATGGCTTCTGAATTTGTTTTGTTGTATTTTCGTAAAGTAAGATAAATGTAGCAAGTATAAAAGAATTCAGGAGACTTCTTTTTGTTTACTCTCAGTTGTAATTTAGTTGGAATTACAGCAGGGACTAATTTCTTACTGTTATTACTTACTGTTTCTCTTCAGGAGAAGAAACTAAGTGTGCTTCTTGACAGCAAATCAGTAAGGCATTATTCTGATTTAGCTTATGTTGTTAAGGTATTTATAAACCCTGTCAGTTCTTAATGCAGATAAAAAGTTTGATCAGTTTATGTCTTGTGAGACTAAACCACACACCCAGATATTTTCACGAGGGTGAGGATTTGTCTTGCATTCAGGGCTCTGAGAGGAGAATGCATTTTCAAAACTTCTGGCTTCAGGAGAAGCACATCTTAGCCTCTCAGAAGCTAGCAGCTGTATGTGCAGTGTCCAAATGTGTATTTTGAGTGTAGGTGTTTGCAACTGTATTTAAATGCTGAAAACTGAAGGTTTGCATCTTTCTTCTGCTGAGCAAAACCCATTTTTATTACCTAACCCCTTGCCCTAAGATAATTGTCTTTATTCTAGCCAATCCATTTGTCTTCATCACATTAGACTTCTTCCTGGATGGCAGATGCAGCTGTTGGGCATCTTAGAGAGATGAAGTACAACTTGGCATAGAAAATGTGTTTAAATAGCAAAGGAAAGCAACATTCTTCCCCAAATCATTCTGTTTTATGGTCTTGTCTTCATGGCACAAGGGACTAGGTAGCTAAGGTTTGCTGCAGAGTGTTCTTAAGAGGCTTTCTTCAGTATTGTGTTCTTTGCCTTGGGCATGTTGAACTCTGCTGATTCAATGTTTACAAAGGTTTCTTGAGAGGGAGAGAGAAAAAAAAGAAGGGAGAAGTAAAAAAGCAGAGAATGTACAACTCTCTGAAACTTGTTTCATTCCCACTTCCTTTTGCTCCAGAGAAATCAGTAATTCTGTTGTTACTACTTTTGGTTTCAGGATAGTAAAGTTTCTAGATTAAGAATCTCTTTCTGGTAGTAAATAATACACTTTTCCCCTTCAGAGAAGAAACCAAATGATTTTGTTGTTCTGTATTTCTTTCATTTGGTGAATTTTAAGTGTTTCCTGATGTTTAAATGAAATAGCATGTTGATTTCTGCTGACTGTGGCAACATAGCAGATTAGATAGTAGAATCAAAGCTATGTCGCAGAGAATCTCAGAACTTGATCCAAGAAGCAGCTAGTGTGACTTAACTCCTCCATGCTATTGACTAGTTTACTTGAAGAGAAGTTAAATAGCATTGGAAGTAGTAAAAATAGATCCCAGTAACTGTTCAGTGATCATAGAATCACAGAACTGTCAGGGTTGGAAGGGACCTTAAAGCTCATCTAGTTCCACCCCCCTGCCATGGGCAGGGACACCTGGCACTAGAGCAGCTTGCTCCCAGCCCCATCTTAAGGGATCTTAAATGTTTGTAAGATAATATTCTAATCAGTTGTGAGAGAGTATTGTTTATGAAGTCCAGAAATAGAAATCTGTTCTCTGAACAAAAAGGAAAACTAGAATTCATTGAAATCTTTTAAGTGAAAATACTCACAGAATTTCTGTACCATGAATGAAACCATGAATGAAATTAACTTTCCCATTTTTAAGTGTAACTAACATTACTGGTTTTAGGGGGAAGAAGAAACCTACCATTGATTCCTATTTCTGACAGATTTTGCATTTAAATGAAATTCATTGGGTGCTGTTTCTGGACTGTTTCTTCAAGGCAAAAGCAAGAATTGTGCTATAGGTACCTGTCCCTCTGTGTGGGCAACAAACAGGTTATCCAGCCACAACTTGTCAACCTCAGATATGACTGAGGAAAAAAACAACAACAAAAAACAAAAGGGCTTTCTGCAGTTGCTAATGACTAATGCCAGTATGAACTGAAGCCAAAAATGGTGTAAGTGCTTATGAGCTAATCAGCATCAATTTTAGATAGGAAGTAGCATAGGGATAAATAAAGTTGTAAATATCCATCTAGTGTAAAATGTGGAGTGAGCAAGAGTTGGCTGTTAGGTGGCTGAAGGATATATCCATGTTTTAAAAGAGGTCAGGACAGATGATCTAATGAGATTGTCTACTTGAAAACTGGTTTGTTCCTCTGCTCTCAGTCTCTATAATGGAGATGTTTATTTTCTTCTATTCTCCCTCTCTTTTTTTTGATCCCTTTCTTTTCACTTCTATTTACTAATGTTTTCAGGCAGGGAATGCCTTAAACTTGTCCAGTAGAAAGTCCTTGTATTACCTGTAATCTGAACATGCTACTATGTTGAAAATAAGTGGTGAGAAATACTTCAGAATGGTAAGAGCAGCTAAAAGAAAACTCTCACAGTTTGGTCTGTGCTCTTACTCTATCAATTCAGATCAGGAAAAATGATGACTTGTATCTAAACTGCATCAAGGTTATTTTAGAGAAGCTCAGAATGTGTGCGCCATTCCCAAGAACTTAATGTTGGCAAGACCATGCTTAAACTGACATCTCTTAAACTGCTAAGAGCTCTACTTCAAAAGAAGAAACTGAGAAGTCCTAAACTAAAAAACTCTTGTTGAGCCCTTTCAGATCCAATTCTTCAGTAAGTTAATATCCCCATTTTCTGTCCATTGCAATTCAAAATCAATGTAGATAATAGCAACAGGTTCATTTTGTATCACTACATTTCTCCTCTAAATTAAAACAGAAATTTCTTTCTTAAATGAATTTTCAGCATGTTGGATTTGGAGTAATTAAGGTTTTATACTGATTTTCTTTCATTTTTAATAGTAATTACGGGAAGGCAAGGAGAAAATATGTATGTAGAAGGTGTTTTAATTATTTGGACATGAACCAAAAGTGATGCCATTTTTCCCTTGTGGTTTATATCCTTCCAATATTTCCAGGCTAGCCTTCTTCAGCATGCACCTGGAATACAGCCTTCATCAGGGCTTTGGTTTATGATCTCGTTCTTGAAACTTCAGAGCTGATGTTCTGAAGTTGTGTGTGAACACCCAAATGTGTAGAACTCTTCTCCCACACCATTTGGACAATTCTTGGAGCGTGATCAAAAAGGTGGAGGATCTTAAGAGTGCTGGTTGTGCTCATGTAACATTGTCAGGCTTTTCTGTTCCAATACTGTGAACTGAGTCCCTGAAAAATCATTACTTGATCTTCAGACACGTTCAGATTTGTTGCATTCTTCATTGATGTAACGACAGGATCACCTTATTAGGCTTTTCTTTACAACTTTTTAGGCCTGTTTGGCTGTAAAAATGGAGAAGTTCATGAAAAGGTAAGAGTCTAGGAGCTGAGAATTTAAGGATATCAGAATTATGAGTCTCATGCTAAACTTTTGAACATTAGTGGTGCTGCATGTGCACTTGCCTAGAGCCAAGATCCAGTGGCTCGCCTGCCTCTTCTTATTCTCCTCTCAAGAGGATTTCTCACAGCCTTGTAGTCTTTCACTAAAGTTCCTGTTTTAATAGCAGATACGTTGAGCTTTGAAGAGTTTAACTGGCAAGACTTCCACATCTTCCTTATTTTCCAAGCATCTCTTGAAACTGAAATGTGTCTTTTTAGCATGCTAACCCTCACAGAGGTTTTCTATTCATTCTGCCTTGCCCCTGATAACTGGAGAGTTAACAGGATACAAATACATAACTGGATGTGTAAAATTTCTAAGTGAAACATTGAATGTTTTGGTTTTTCTGGCTCTGAAATGTCTAATGAAGTATCTGTCCTCTTCTAGAGGGAGGCAGGGCAGGGAGGGGAAGTATGTTGTCTCTCTCTGAGTGGAAAGTGTTGAAAGGCAGGAAGAGTGTCAAACACAGCAGTGGCATTGTTGTGGAGGTAGGCTACCCAGAGATCTTACTTAGTGTAAGCAATACAGCTGGTAGCATTCATTTCTTGTTTTATTTTTCCTGAAAAGTAAACAACACTATTTCAAGCTCTCATTTCTTGTTTTATTTTTCCTGAAAAGTAAACAACACTATTTCAAGCTCTCCTACAGTTAGCTCTGCTAACTGCTCAGAAAATTCAAAAGCCAAACCAAATGTAAATACTACTAGAAAGGTTAAAAATGATGTGACAGACATGAGGCACAAACTGTGAGCCAATTTTACCTCAGTGGCCAGCTTCTTGGGATTAGGAGATGGATTTTTGTATTTTTACTTAACCAGATACTAACTTATGTGCTCTAAAGCAATCCTGGAGCCAGATTCTCTTTCTGAATGGCTTTCTACCCAGCAATTGAGACTTCTTTGTGAAGAAAGCTATTAAATAGAATATAACACCAAGGCTGCACATCTGTTTCTCATTTCAAAACAAGTTCTTTTACACTAAGCCTCTCTTTTTTTTCCTCCTACCATGAGATTCAGCTTTTTTCCCCTCCAGTAAACACACCAGAATAAAGAGATTGCTAGTAAAATGGATTACTGTGTATCATTTACACACAAAGTTTTAGCAGCATGTGAATTTGTCCCTGTTGTGATAATGTGCAGCCACAGATTCATTTGTTCTGTTAAAATGTCATCATGTGAACAGTCAGTTGGAGCTCTGGCTCTGTACAGTGGAGACTGGAGCTGAGGGTATAGCATCAACCTGAGAGGAGAGTTACATGAGCAGAGAAGAATGTGGGTTTAAAATGTGGGTTCTCCTGACAGGACTGGTAACAGACTTGAAATATCAAAGACATGCTGCTTTCTAGTTCTCCTCCTCAGCTCTCTGAAGTGACCTGCAAGTGAGGAAAAAGCAAAGAGTTCCTTCATAAATCTGTATGGCTCCAGCTTGCCTTGCTAGGTGGAAGAATTACATCCTTCTGTGGGGAAAAAAAACAAGTTTGGGAGGAGTTTTTCACATCTGATAGTAACTAATTTGAGCTCAATAATAACAAAAATGATAACATCTCTCAAGTATTTTCATAGAATCCTAGACTGGCCAGGTAGGAAGGGACCATAAAGATCATCTAGTTCCAACCTCCCTGCACTGAGCAGGGATGCCAATCACTAGACCAGGTCACCCAGGGCCACATCCAGCCTGGCCTTGAACACTGCCAGGGATGGAGCAGCCACAACCTCTCTGGGCAACCTGTGCCAGTGCCTAACCACTCTCTGGGGAAAGAACTTCCTCATAATCTCCAATCTAAATTTCCCTTCCTTCAGCTTATAACCATTTCCTCCTGTGAAGCTGTCACTTAGAATGATCACATTGGCACCACCTCTAGTGTTAGCAGCAAAGAGAATGTTAAGAGCTTGAAAAAGCAAACTCATGCCAACCATGAGCCTTTAGACTCTGCTGGACATGATGAAAAAGGAGAAAATTTCCTTTCCACACAGCAACAAATGGCACATTTATTAAATCTGGAAACATTGTTGAGAATTATTTTGTGCCTATCTGATGTCTGGCCTGGCTTTATTCCTGATGACCTACAGAGTGGTCTTGTGTGGTCTCCTGGCACAGGAGTTTGAGATGAGTTTTATTTGGTCTCCTTTTTCTTTTCTTATGAGGTATGTTCAGTGGCCACTGAACTAATACGTGCCACATCACATTTGTCAGGGGACAGCTGTTACTGAATTTGTGTAGTATAGGTTAGATGTGGGCAAGTTAATGGTGTTTAGCCCTTTTGTGGTATTTATTGGAAAGTTTTAATCATCTGATTTGGGAAATGAAGTCCCTGAATGTGACCAAATGTTCTTTCAATTGCTGCCTGTATTGAAGGGATTTCATTACAGCACATAAAGCCTTTGATGGTGCCACCACTGCTCAGATAGCAAATGGAGTGAGGCTGCCAGCTCATTCTTCAGCTCCCTGATGCTTTAGTCTCTGGGCCATGGGGCTAGGGTTTCTGTTTCAGAAGTATTTAGCAGAAACTTCTATTCATAATGCTTTTCTCATTATGGAAAGCAAGGAATTATAATCAGCAATACACTTCTTCAAAAGGTCTTTTGGATTGCTGTAGGTGCTAATGTAAGACAAATATTTTGTCCTATGATACTTTAGATTTCAGGGTTTAAGATGCTGTCTGTAGTCAGATTTGTTGCCCTAAGCTGAGTTTGTCATTGTAGCACCATGGAAAATCTCCTAGTGTAATATGATGGAATTCTTGCAGGGGGGAATAAACTATTAAATCTTGCCCTAACATGGGTAGATGTGGTCATATCATTTCTACTTTAAAAACCAAAAAGCTACAGTTCTCTTGATCCAAAAATAATATACCTTCAAGTCATATTTGATTACTATTAATGTTTTAGAAGACAATGGGTGACTTCCTAGTCTCTTCCTTGCTAATCACAAGACAAA
This sequence comes from Bucco capensis, assembly GCA_013396975.1. Lineage (NCBI taxonomy): Eukaryota > Metazoa > Chordata > Aves > Piciformes > Bucconidae > Bucco > Bucco capensis. The sequence continues at coordinate 579,119 of VWZO01022189.1, read as the reverse complement.
GGGCGCTTGGATTTAATACAGATTCTTCCAGGTGATTGATTCATCCCAACCTACTGTGGATGGCAGTGTAGTCCTGCAGTCTGCTTTGTGTGAGCACCTTAGAAGCCAGTTGTAGCTATGGCAGGGAAGCCAGAGAGGTTCAGGACATCTCTGAAAGAAACCAGGGAAGTTTATCCTGAGCAGTCTGGCACCCTGAAGTCATGTACTTGCTGAGGAAGCAATACCTGGAAGCTTTCACTTCAGACTTGAGGCACAGCTCTTTGGCAATGAGGATCAAGGCATAGTTAGCTGAGTAACAAGTCAATCAAATTCAAAGACTGTTTGATAGACTTGTTGTGTATAGCAAGGTTGCTCTCAGTTCCCTGCTCTGTTCAAAATATTTGCATATCCCAAGGTATTATACATCTTTTGGCAAGTTTTACCTCTGGGAAGAGACCAAAATATCTTCTTGTTGCTGTCCCTGCATTTCTTTGATATGCTGTAATATCTTAGAAGGTGGCTATGGCTTCATTGTGTGTTTAGAGCTGTGATCTGGCCTACATCACTACAAGGGCAGCTCATCAGCTCTGTATTGTGCTTCCAACAAATTAAAGCAATAGCATCACATTTGATGATGCTGAGAGCTTTGAGGGCTACATTCTGGCAGGGCTCTGAACCCTAATTCAAGTTTATAAGTTGATATCTGTATGCAGTGGTTCACAGAGCCAGATGTTCCTGCACAGCTGGTTGTTTTACTGGAATTGTGAAGCACAGAATAGTCATTAAATGGATGTGTATATCCACAGTGCAGTTCCCCTCTATATAATGGGTAATGTTAAGAAGACACATCTTTAATGGACTGCTGCAGTTTAGGTTTAGATTGGATATCAGGAAAAATGTCTTCCTGGAAAGGGTTGTTAAGTGTTGTCCCAGGCTGCCCAGGGACGTGCTGGAGTCACCATCCCTGGAGGGGTTGAAGAAACATAGAGATGTGGTACTTAGGGCCATGGTTTAGTGGCATGGGGGTGATAGGAAGATGATTGGGCTTTATGATCTTAGAGCTGTTTTCTAACCATAATGATTCCATGATTCTGTTTTTGGCAGGCATTCAGTTGCATGAATTAAGCCAATCCATGGACTCTTCTAAAAAGCTTACATCTTTTCTATATGGTGTGATCCTGATGATCCTTCCTCTGCCTCTCTATCTTCCATGTCATATATACTGCTCCTTTTGTATTAAAATACTGTGTTTCTGCAGTCCCTGCATGCATCCTGCTCTGCAACACACATTTCTATAGGAAAGTGTAGATGAGGTGCTGAGGGGTATTTTTAGTGGTGCCCTGTCAGTACTGGGTTCATCTGTGAGACTGGTGACAGCAGTGTAGGGTAAGAAACAATCTGTAGTACAACTAGGAACAAAAATAGCAAAGCGATGGCTAGTGGGACTGCTCAGTCATGAATTCTTCCCATTTGCTTGCTACCTGCTTTCACAACACTTGTAGAATCATGGTCATCTTTGGCATTGATCTTTCCTTTCCTCAGTCACCATCATACCTGAGTGAAATCAGCTTACACAAGGCTTATTTAAGCTAAAGCTGCATGAAATAAAATACTTGTACTCAAGGGTTTGAGAGAAGCATAGGCTAAAACCTTCCTCATCATTCTCTTGGGAGTCTATAAGGTTCTCAAAATAAAAGAGAAACTGGGAAAATCACAGTAGGAAAATAGAGACTACCTAAAGATACAATAATCTCAGAAGCATGGTTCTCTGGAGATTGGGAGGATGTTGCACTTGGACACTGACTCAGAGAATTTTTCAGTCATTCCCAGCATGGTTCTTTCCCTTTACTTATACACTGGAACAATCCTTTACTGTGTGTTCTGTAACTCAAGTGTTCCTTTCATGACTGCAATTAATTTTTACTTCTTGCCATACCATCTGTCTTGTTATAAGCTTAAAAATACCTTTTAAACCAGAAAATCTTAAACCTCACTTCTCTTCCCAACTTTAGAAACGGAATTGGGAGAAATTATCATTGTTTTCTCTGTAACTTTTGCCTGTTTACAATATACAGTTACTTTCTGGGTTTTCAGCAAGCTTATACTTCTGTTTTGTGAGCAAAATATGATAAGGAATCCCATTATGGGCATTGTATTTGAAATCCTTCTCTCTTTGTTTATTGGCAGGTCCTTGACCAGTATGAACGAGAAGGGTTTCATTTCCTAGCTAAAGTTTTTAATTCTTCACATTCCTTCTTAGAAGACTTGACAGGTCTAACATTATTACACCAGGAGACACAGGCTGCTGAGGTAAGAAAATACAATGTGGATGTTGAGGTAAGCAGGTGACAGTAAAAGGAGCTTGGTTTAATGTTCAGCTGTATAACTATGTGATTAAATGAATTGCTGATAGAATTGACCAGTGTTAGCTGATTTACAGCAGGCTTTACAGAAGCCATGTGCATATACAATAGTGAGCTGTGTCCTTCTAATGTTAGAGAATAGAAATAGTTGGATGTGAAAGATCATTCTCTCTTAAGAACAGATAGGATACACGTTAACAGCCAGTTTAAAACATGTTACACTTATTTATGACTATTATTCATTTTATGCTTGTCACATTTTGTGAAATGACAGAAATCTTTTAAGGAAGAGTTGTGCCTGAGAGTTCTGCTTCCACCTCAGGAAGATCCCTCTGTGTTGTATTAAAATAAAGGCTGTGTTTCACTGGCAGTGTAAACTACAGTGTGTGCAGCCATCCTAGGCAGCCAGGCTAGCACAGAGCAGTGTGTACACTAAGAACCACAGCAATTGCACAGCTTCCTAGGTGACTTAGGCATTCTCTGAAATGAATTGTAACTTGGTGTAGCTGAGTTTTTCAAGCATTGTTTTTCAAGAAAACAAGCAACTTGATTTCTTTATGCCACATAAGACAATTACCATTTTAGGCCAAGCTGAAATGTAGTTATTATTCTGCTTGCTGGATTATAATACAGGGAAAACCATACTCTTTATTTGTCTAATGAAACAAGTTGTGGAATGAAATTGGGGTATGTTTTGTTAACTAAAAAGTTGTGATACCGAATGCCACATAAAAAAATGAACCAGGTGTCTCTGTTATTGTTAAATTGTAATAATGATTTGTAATCCTTACTCTGTCTGCACTGTTCTCTATCTATAATTCAATTTTAATGTAGTCACATCACGTGATTGTCCCTAACATTGGCTTTGAGAAGTGATTATTCAGTTACTGTAGCCTGTGTAAATGGTAGAGCTGTTTTTTCAGCTGGAAGTGGCTCAGCAGTGTTGCTTAATAAGGTTTGGGGGGTGGAGGAAAATGATAACTTGGCTCTGTTTCATGTTTTAACCTTTTAAAATAATTGGAACAGATGCTGGAGAGCTTAAACTATGAAATACCTGATGCATTCTTCAATCAGCCTGGTGATACCTAGAAAAAAGTTCAATATGTATGTGAGAGGGATGCCAGAAAGCAAAACAAATGCCCTTTAAAAGGTGTGTGTGATAGTAATAAGAGTGATTGTACTCTGATTGTCATGCCTGACTTCTAGGCTGCTAAGAAGTTTCTAGGCTGCTAATAACAGCATTAAAAACAATTACAGTCACCCTACATAGTCAGGTATTCTCTTACAGATATTCATGAATACACTTCTCTTGCAGCTTCAGAATGTATACAGGTGTTTGTGCAGAAACTCTTATTGATTTGCAAAATGTAATGTCTGCTGTGAGCTTATTGCAACTTACTGAAGTTCCAAGTTTAACAGAAAAAAAGGAACTGGTGTACTTTCAGAAATATTTGGGTTCCCCAGTGAGATTTATGCAGAGAAGTTCATTGCTTCTAGGTGCAAAAATTTACATGCAAAATACTTGCAAAGGTCCTGTATTCAAATTAACCCAAATCCCATAGAACCAGTGACTTTTCTTCATTGCTTCCCTCTAGCATTGCTGTATGGTTGTAAAACCTCATCTGATTTATCAAGGTTAACTACTGTAACATTCATGATAAAGTTGGTATTTATGAAAGGGAAGATCTAGCAGGCAGAGTAGGTGCACATTCTGGAGCATACTTACTTTCTTCAGTTGAAAAGACCTGTTCTTAAGTCACATTTTGCTGCTGTTGACTCTGAAGAGGTAGTTTTGCTGGCCTCCTCAGTGATAAGGACTCAGTACTCTCAGTACATCACCTGGGGAAGGTTTGAACATTTGTATGTGTGCAGCAAAGTCCTTTCTTTTTGTAGTTTCTACTTAATTGTTCTTGCATTTTGAGCTCATTTTTCTCACACAGTGAAGCTAGTGCAATTTATATTGCTGAATTTAAAGACTGCAAAAAGTTTACAGGTTTCTGGCTACTTTGGAGCTGCTTTGGGCAGAATGTATACTCTAAAATGGAGGAGGCATTAGATTTGTTACCATCAGTGCTCTTTAGGCTGATTTAAAGTATTCTTGGTACATGACATTCTCAAAACTGCAACAAAAGTAGTGAGAGAGGTTTCATAAGACTCATTTGATGGAATATTTGATGCTTCTGTTGAGAGGTTTCTTGCCTTTCTGTACTCAGACTTTTCAAAGAGATTTTGTAGATGATTGTTGGGTTTGGAGGCTGTAAAAATGGCTTCTAGTAATGGAAGATTTTCCTTTCCTCTCCTCTAGTAAAATTTGACCAGTGCTGCTCCACTGGAAAGAAAATAAATTGCTAAAGTCATCCAGCCTTAAATTTAAGTTTACTTCCATCTCCTGTGGTGACATCATGATGGTAGTGTAATTCCATACATAAAATCCCTGCTATTAGGCTAATAAACTGGCATCTGATAGGGAACCTATTCAATCTTTTCCTGGTTTTTAAAAGGATCACTCAAAATATTGAGTCTTGAAGAACATTTAACTGAATGGTAAATGCTCAGAATATTTTCTTGTGGTCAGACCTGGAGGTTTTGTCATGCTGCTTTTCTGCTTCAGCACATTCCATCTTCAGTTAAATCACTCACTTAACTTGTGTCTTTTCTTTTTAGTTCACCTAACATGTTTAGCTGCTTTCAGGATGTGTATGGGTGTCAGAGCTTTAATGAGCTTAATGCTAAGCTAAAGTTTTAAATGCTGCTTCTAAATTGTGAGCTGCTTCAGTGTTGACCTCAGTAGTAAGACCATAGTGACATACTTCATCTTTTTCAAATTACTAGTAAGAGTAGAATAATAATTCAATATGCAATGAGTAGGAATCAGATTTAGTTTGTGGTTCATATTTGGTGCTAATTGCAGGGATTTGATTCAATACAGCACCTATTTCTTTAGCATGAGATACACCAGCAAAATGCTCAATGTTTTACATGACTTCTTCAGCATGACAATTTATTCAGTAAATAACAAAATTAGCCAGTGTTCTTACTCTGTCTTGCAATGACAGTAAATTCCAGGCATCTGCTTTTCCCACATCTGGCTTTCATTTATGTTCTGTGGAACACTTTTTGGGTTTTTTTAGTGCCAGTTTGATAGTTCTGTACAGCTTCAGCAGGAGACTCTGATGACATGCATGGCTTTGAGGGCCAATAGAAGCTATGGGAAACTCCCACATCAGCACTTAGACCTTGTTTCCACTGGATACAGTTCCCTTTGGGAGCTGCCCAAGCTCATGTTCAAACTACACTTCTGTTTTCCAGATCACTTTTTCTCCTTACTCCTAACCTAAACTTTTTAACTTGACACTTGGTCAATGTGGAGTAGAGTTTAATAGATGGGTTGGAAACAGAGATAGCCTATGCATCTCCTGAATCAGAAACTGGAGACAGAACAACCACCAACTGAGTGACTTCCAGTTCAGAACTGGGCTGGGCTGCCCAGTGATGGTTGTGGATCACAGTGCATCTCTAAAACCAGTGCTGGCTTGCTTGCCACATATGCTAGACTTAACCCTGCCAAGTGTGTTGGGTTTTGCTGGTGGGGAGAGCTACTTATGTTTAATCTAGTCTATGATTGCTGCTTTCCTGATAGGGACTTGGCTGCTCTGAGATAAAGATGAATTTGTACTGATGTGGCACACTTCTGAAGTGAAAACTGACACATCAGTACAGCCTAGAGTCAGGATTATTCCATAGTTGGGGAAGAATCATTCCCATTTGTAAGACTGTCTAAGAAACTTACTTCTTCAATGGCACTCATTTTATTGTTGCCCTTTTGCTTCAAACACAACTGCCACTGTTCTTCAAAGCCCAATTAAGCACAGTAAGCAGGCTGAGCCTTACTTGAACATGTGTAAGTGCTCTTGAAGTCACTGGGAGGGAAGCATCTGTTGAAAGGTGTTGACAGAAGCATCAATAATAGTAGTTTTTGCATGAATTCACTATAGTTGAATTTCTTTTCAAGACCTTTTTCATCTATATCCACTTCCAGAAGTACAGAAACTTAATTTAGCCCTGTTCTTAGTAAGCCTCAAGTATAAATGAACTTCCTCACTTTGGATTTCAATTCCTAAATTACTTAGATGCCTTAGGAAGCTTTATTGTCCTTTCTGCAAAGAAAATCATAAAGGAAATAGAGGAAATCAAATTTTCACTTTGTTTTATGACTGATTAAATCACAAAAACTGGTCAAACTCTTGCAATCTAAGAGGATAATAAAGAAATTAGGGGGGAACAAAAATCAAATCCAGACCAGAGTTCCTATTTCTGAATGTGATTATAAAGGTCAGATATTGGTGCCAGCAGGTCATGATATCTGTGTTACTTTGCTCCAATAATTTTGTACTTCAAGTTTTTAATCTCTTACAGTGTGGGTTATAGTATCTGTAGTTTCTAGAACAATTTCTTGTGGTCAGGGAATGAACCTTCTTTGCTGTTTGCAAATCATCTTGCTGTGCTGCAAACACTGCATATTAGAACTCTTAGCCTATAGAAGGGTAGGATTCATGTAAAAAACATAAGTCATGCTAATAAAATACTTCTGAGCTCTTTGAATAGGAGAAAATATAGAAACTCCTTTTTAATTGTGATTCTGCACTGATTTCAAGTTGGTGTCTGCCCATTTTATTCAGCCATTTCTTGGGGCACAATGCTCAGTTGTATAATAGGCAGCTGGTATTAAAAGTGACCTTTGTTATCCAAATTTGGAAGAAGATTCAGAATTTCCAATGTGCTTTGCTATTAAAAATATCCTCCTTGTTTCAGATTCTGCATTATGTTATGCAATGTAGTCGATGCTAAAGCAATAACATAGGAATAGCCAAATAAAATCAAGCAAAAGAGAAAAACCTAACTTCAACACTTATTACAACAACAAGTTCTGGAACTTAATTTTTTTCTGTTAGCCAAGTAGAATTCAGAAGTGAATTTTACTCAATATTACGAAAATTTCCTACAAAAACCCACTACTGGTGGGTAGACCAAAATTAATATTAAGAGCCTTTTCTGTGTCTGTGAGATTGTTGTTTTCCTTCATATTTTTAATCTGGTGAGTTTCAGGAAAAATTCAGTTTGACAGAGTCTGGTCTGCCCTGGAATCTCTTTCTTAACAGTTTAAGAGATTAATCTGTTTTCTTTCAGGAGGTGGGATGGTTTTTTTCTTCTTGAGTTTTCTCATGATGTCAATTAGTGTCATTATTTTTCTTCATTCATCAAACAATATTTCCCAGATCTTTAAATAATGGTAAATTCTTTTCTGCAAAAAAAAAAAACAAAACCAAAACCCAATTCTTGTTGAACACAGTCCAAAGAAGAAAAGAGTCTTGGTAGATTTAAAATGGATGTAGTTTTCCAAAGCTTTCTGGTTGTTTGGCTGTTACATGCCCAAAATAGGTTTAGTAACTCTGTCCTTCACACCATGTTCTGCTGAATCTATTGTATTTCTGCTGTTGATATTTTGCCAGGGAGAAGTAATTGTTACATCAGCAGCACAAACCAGTTCAAACTGAGTTTGGTAGCCTCTGAACAAGCCCAGGAGTGGTCTTTATGCTGATACCTTATGCNTTCGTTCACCAAGCCTAGCCATACATACATGTATGCTGCTCTTGGAAGAATTTAGAAAGATCTGTGCAATGTTTTCTCTGTTTTTTACCAAACCATGGTCTCTTTGTCTTTGCCTTGGTAACTTGACTGATAACTTCAGTTAGTATTACTTCATAGATTTTGGGTTTATCTTTTCCGATCACCTGCCTTTGTTATCGCTCTGCATCTCACTGGAAGAGAATATTTCAGCTGGTTCATATCACCTTTGCCATCCAATGTTAGGACAAGAGGGAATGGGAGCAAGTTGGACCACAGGAGGTTTAGTATTAACCTGAGGAGGAACTTGTTTGCAGTGAGGGTGCCAGAGCACTGGCCCAGGCTGCCCAGGAGGCTGTGGAGTCTCCTTGTCTGGAGCCATTGCAGAGCTGCCTGGACACATTGCTGTGTGAGCTGCTCTAGGTGATCCTGCTCTGGCAGGGGGGTTGCACTAGATGATCTTTCTAGGGCCCTTCCAACCCCTAACATACTGGGATACTGTGATACCTTTGAACTGCCAAATCCTCACATCCCTCTTATGGTAGATCAAGAGATCATATATTTCTCTTTAGAATACCATGATGGTATTTGCTGTTTTCAATGGATTTGGGATTTCCATGGCTCCAAGGGTTTAGCCAACAGCAAGATAATAGAAGTGTACAGAGTGCACTATGTCTAGTCCTTCTGTGTTCTGTTCACAAGGACTCAGGTAGTCCCAGATTTCTGCTAGGGTGGATAAGTAAGGCTTGACTATAATCGTGGTGATTGGTCACATTTTTTAGTGAAGAGAGTAACATATCAATAAAAATAAAACCCTTGCCAGAATCCTCTGTGGCTCAGGGTAATTAGGTGCAAAAATCCCTGGATTAAAGTTTTGGAGAGTAACATTCTGACATTTTGGTAATCTGCACTGCTTTAGAGGTTCATTTCATGGTTCTCTCATAAAAAAAGTAATTGTTTAACTGTGATTAGGATCTGATTTTTTTCTGCAACTGCAGCACTAACTATTGGTCTGTGATAAACAAAAGAAGTATCAAGTGATGATGAGCTTGTTTCTGCAGAAAGAATGTCTTAATGTGTCCCTCTGCTCTCTGCTGCTTTGGCTGCTGCTCCACATACTAGTGTTACTGAACTAGGGCATTTCTATGCTCACAAATAAAGTAATGAGACATAAGCTTCTTAAAAAATCAAATTCTGTCAAGGGGAGGGCAGGGAAGGTTAAGGCAGCTTAGTGGTGAACCTCTCTGCCCCTCAAAATCTAACTGCTCTCAAAAATTACTGTGTATGTGAACTCTTTTTATGTGCTAGCCAAACTCTTGATACCTTGCTATAAGGAAGCCCAGACCTGTATCAGTTTGAGTAACAACAGGAGAAATAATGTTCATAATTGCTGAAGTAACCTCAGGAAACTCTTATCTGTCTTAAGAATGCAGTCCCTGTACTGGAATTCTGGGGAAGACAAGATAGTTAGCAAGAAACTAAAGTTAATGAATTAATGCTTAAAATACTGAGAGGGAGCAAGTGCATATCTGGAGACAAAACTATGATCCTCTTGTTGTAGGGCTTTCAACTTCCTTTATTTTCCTTCTCAGGATGCTGACTTTTCCTTTGTTCCTGCTCTAATCACTTGTGCTTCCTTGTGGGATTTGGGAATAGATAGATGGTGAGGACAAGAGTTGCATTTACCATAATACCAAGCTAGTTTTTGCAGAGGAGGCCTTATAAAAACAAAACTATATTTTGGGCTAGGCCACAATTGGGAATGAGGTGTATCATTACTAAAACAATATTTGGCAAATTAAGATTATAACCTGCATATTGGGAAGGGGAGGGGTGATGGGAGGAGAGGAGTAATTCTCTTCTAGAAAGACTTTCAAACTATGCTGACTCCCTTTATCTTTAAACAAAAAATCTCCAGTACAGAAGGGAGAAGAAAATCATTTAGGGCTTAAATCTCTTGCATCACAATATATTTTGTTACCATGAAGAATGAGTGGGCTGTTCAAGATGCATTCTGTTATTCTCCTGTGAAGAATAAGAAATTGCCCAACACAGACAAACATGCTGATAAACTGTGGTTTATAATTAAGCACATAAATTATCCAGTGTGCATCTCAGTGCAAGGGAACAGTTGCAGAGTGTATGGGCCCCTGCAGATCATTCAAGTAAAAAAAGAGAGAGGAAAGAAGTTTGCTGCTGGACAAATTACTACCAGATGCAGATTTCAATAAACACATACTGCTGTAGCCTTACCCAAAGGTGCTATGAATTTCTTGAGGCAACTCTGCCTCTGCATTCACTAAACTGTTGAATAGTTGAATGTTAATTGAGTTACTGGATTATGGATGAACACTCTCCATCCTCCCCTGTTTTTAGCATACCCTGTTCATCATGTAGACCATTCAATATTGTCTGCAAGAGTATTTAATTGTTAACCATATTTGCATTCTTCTGACAATCTGTGTTTCCTCTGAAAATGTCTCTCCAAATTCTCTTCAGACATTTGTGTTAGTGCCAGAGAAGCTGTGCTGTCAGTTACCACATACACCAAGTGTCAACATGTCATTTTGACTACCAGACCTTTCCATACAAACAGCAGTAGCTTTTTTTCCGACTTGGTAAACTGCTGATTTTCCTGTAAATATAGGTAAAACTAATGAGTGCTAATAAATGAAACTGATTACAGTGAAAAGAGTTGTTGAAAAATCATGCAAATTTGCCACAACTTCTCTTCAATGCTCATTCACATAACCATCAGAGGAAATTAAGCTCTTTGTAAACTGCTGCTCAGCTTAAATTTTCAGTGTCTTAGGGTTTCTTTCTTTATGAAGTGGAGAATCATTTTACTGACATGATTGTTTCAAGATCTACATCCATAAGGCAAATATTGTTGGCTAAAGTTGACAGTAAATTTGTAGAGATTTCTGAAACAGGCAAGTTTGAATAGCCTTTAGTATCAATACTAACCTAGCTCCTACTGGCCTGGTTCTGAATATTTTCACTGTAATGAACCTCTCCACTAAGTGCTGGTATTTCCTTTGCCTTACTCTAGTTCAGGTTCTCCTGGAGTTTCCTTTTTTTATAACATCTTTTTGTGGAACACATTATAACTTGGCTTTGAGCTGAAATCTGCTATGCAGCATACTTGGTTTGATGGAATTGGCTGGAGTCCTGGAGAGACCACCTGATAGCTTAGGAGTGATAAAAATTCATGACCAATTCTGTAGTTAAAACCCAGACTTGATTCCAAGATTAGCCTATTTGTGCCTGAGAAGATAAGGATTACTGATCTTATCACTTCAGTGAGAATTTTTTCTTGGCAATGACTTCTTTTAGTTGATTTGAGGGCAAACTGATGGAAGGTCATCTTGTAAATGAAAGTTGTGTCTGACCTCATGAAGAGACATCCAAAATGTCTGTAATATTTTGCAGTGAGATGATAGAAATCATTTTGGAAAACTATTCTATATGTGCAAGCACATTAGTACTTTGTCATCCTAAAATATGGCTTCTCTTTAAGTACTTACTAGATGTGAAATAAATTTCTGTGATTTTAAACTACTGACTCAAGCCAACCTGACAATGAGCTCAATCCTCTGCAAATTAAGTGTGAAATTATGTAGGTTAATCAATAAATACAAGAAGTACTCACTTAAGGAAAAGATACACACTCTGATTTAGATGGAGATAACTCTTAAGATGCTTATTTATTTTGTTATAACTCAAGTAGAAAGAAAAGTCACAAAACTAGAGAAGGGATATACAAGTAAACCTGTAAAGAATTAAGTCATTACTGTCCAACCTCTCAAGGGGATAGGAGTTCAGAGATGAAGTTCTAAAAGGGTTTATGTTGCTGAAAAGTTTATTTATCTAGTGTCTACTGAGACAGAGTGCCAACAACAGCAAACTCAAAATGCAAGTTAAAAAGAAAGAGAAAACTACTACTGGAAGAGAATATGAAGGCATAACAAAGCTATTCAAAATTATTACAGTGCAACAGCTGGTTTTGCTAATGTTTCTGGGTTATTTAAAAAAATAATCATCTAAGTTCTAATTCCCTTTGTCTTCTCACTTTGAGTAACTGTAGTATATGAAGTTAGCTATCCTATGACTCATTCTTCCCACAAAAACTCTTTCTTTGAATAGCCCTTGTAAAAACATGCATTTCATATTAGTTGTCTTCGCTGGCAATTGTGGAGACTTTTTTCTTCCTGGGTGAGTGATTTATATCACATCTCTGGATCTGCCTCTGCCACACATGGTGCATACCCGACTGATGGTAATACAGCACTGGGCTGCTGGGCCTCTGATTGCTGGGCTCCTGTTTTTGAAGGGATACAGTTGGCTGGGAGAGTATAGCAATCACTGAAAGCAGTTTAACCTCTTTCTTCACTGACAATAGTCTTATAGCTAAGAAATTCTGATATCTTGTACGTGTTTTCAGGGACAGTTAGTCATAACATTGAGGCTTGACTTTAAGTCTTCGTAGAATTAAGAAACATAATGGACAAGTGAAAGGCAAATTCCAAAGATGTTATTTCCAGCTTCCCAATGAAGTGCCTTTGCACAAGCTTGGCTCACTATAAGAAATACTAAAAAGAGTTGTGGAAGCTAAATGACTGAGGTTCATTCAGATAGTGGATTAAAGAGCATCTGTTGTAGCTTTCATCCATGAATGGCTGCTGGGCAGTCTGGTTTAACTTTACCATGATAGGCAGTCATGGCAGTCTGCTAAAGAACAGCCATGGCTGTAGGCTTTCTTGCTACTTCACAATACATCCATTTTCTTGGCACAGTGGAACAGGCAAGCTTCTCTGAGAGCATTCTGTGCTGAATGATAGATGCTCTGTGAGTTTGTGCAACTGTGCTCGTATGCAATCATGCCAGCAGCACACAGAGATACTGAGATGTCATCATCCTCTCCATCTGTCTTTGTTTCCCCAAAGAGAGGAGTGGATTAATTGGGGGCAGCCTTGGGATTGAGTCCAAACTGTAAAAGACAAGCTTGTGCTTTTGGATAGGTAATAAGGCAGTAATTTAAACCCTGCCTTTCTTGGAATGACAGGGTTTGGGTTGGCTGTGGCTACTATTTGATGTTTCTGCTTGGGTTTACAATTTGGTTCAACTTGTTTAATACATTTAATCCTAGAATCCCAGCATGGTGAGGGTTGGAAGAGACCTCTGGGCATCATCTAGTCCAAACCCCCTGCCAAAGCAGGGTCACCCACAGCAGGTTGCCCAGGATCATGTCCAGGTGGGGTTTGAATGTCTCCACAGAAGGAGACTCCACAAGCTCTCTGGGCAGGTTGGGCCACTGCTCTGGCACCCTCACAGCAAAGAAGTTCTTCCTCCTGTTCAGATGGAGCCTCCTGGGTTCCAGTTTGTGCCCATTGCCTCTTGTCCCATTGCTGGGCACTATGGAGAAGAGTCTTAGCATTGCTTAGATCCCCTCTCAGTCTGCCCTTCACCAGGCTCAACAGTCCCAGAGAAAATTGCTTCTGGAGTAAAGTGCTTATTTAGAAACATTATTTTCTTGTGAAGGGATGAGGTAATAGAGTAAACCATGCAATGTTTGATTCCAGTATCAAAGAGAACTTCACAGTCTCAATCTCTGTTGTAGGTTTTATTATAGTTTAGAGTGGTTTCTGATTAGCAGATCTGTTTCAGGAAGAGTATAAAGAGTACTCTAATGTTGTATTTAAATATGGGCTCTGATTAATACTTCAGGCATTCCAGAGAGCTATAACTTTAAGACTGTTGTTACTATAGTGAGATGCTATTGCAGACATCACAAGGCTTGTTATACATGGAAACATGATTGCTTTGGATTAAAGAAGTTGCCAAAGGCTTGAAGGATTTATAGGTGCTGCTGCTTTGAGTTATGTATAACTTCATTATTTTGTTGAAAAGGTTTAGATCTGGAATTAATGAAGCACAATAAATGCTGCTGAAATGAATCTGCAGGTTTGACAGCCTCTAACTGACACTGAGCAAATGATGGATTTGATTGGATTCTTTAAGTCCCCAAATGGCTAGATAATTTACAGAAAGTAATAAAGGAAGCATTTGCACAGAGAAATGGAACTAATATTCTTTATAACTGTAGTGACATGCATCAGAACTGAAACAAACAAGGCATCAGTTTAAGTATAATTGTTAAATGAGTTGTTCAGGTGGATGTGAGAGAGGAAATGGTCTCTTGTGTTGGTGGAGGAGGTGTCAGTGCTCTGGATCCTCGAGACAGAAAGTGATGAGAGCAGGCAGTATAAAAAAGGAAGCACAAGGATGAGTGAGTGCAATGCCAGTTCACTGGCTATGTGTGTCCGAGTGGTGCAAGAACTGAGTACCACCAGACATCCAAGCTGTGCTGTGTCCTGGGGACAAAGGGATTGACAACTGCTGAGGACTGAAAGGGGTTTGGAGCATGTGGAAATGCTAGGTAGGCTAAGGTCGTTAGTTTGAAACGTTCTGACTTAAAGAGAGACATAGAGGAGTTTAGAAGAACAAAGATTGCAAGCCTCAGGCAAAGAGGAAGTGGGAAAATGTGGCTTTAGAAACAAAGGAGTTCGGTTTGGCTTCTTTTTTTCTGCAGCATCTCCAGAATTTAGTTATGGTTAGTGTAATTAGGACAACAACATATAAATTCATAACAGCACTGTGGTGTGCTGGGCTGCTGCAAGGTCTCTTTCCTTTGTGAGTTAGGAGTTCAGGGAATGCATATCACATCCATTTGAGCATTCCATTGATCTCAGCTGTATAAAATTGGTTGCATTTTAACGTTGCTTCATCAACCCAGCAGAGTGACATCAGTTACTTTTTCTAGACAGCTGCATTCCACCCCATTATTTGAAGTCTGTAGTACTGCAGAGATGTTTCAAAGTGGTTATTAGTCGAACAGCTGGTTAACTGCAAATTAGTTATTGGGTTGTTAGCATTGCTGGGCAGTCATCGTTTGCTCCTGTTACCATGATGCAGGCTAGTGTTATGTGTATGAATGTGTTAGTTAATCTAAATGAGAAATGAGCAATAACCCATGATGAAAGGCTTTTAAGTTTTGACATAGTCTTACAGCATTTGTTTCTTACAAGCAGTGCTATAAAAAGAAAATATGTAAGGGCAGAAATTGTTCTGGAGTTTCATTTGACTCTCCCTCTGTAATGTGGCTCAGGAATTTAGTTATGTAAAAATATGACTAAGTCCCTTCTGCCTTTGAGGTATAGACCTGGAGGAGATCCAGCACAGGATTGGATTTCAGTAAATTGGAGAAGTTCTTTCCCAGTCTTTTTAACTTTGAATTTAGGACAAAATTACATCAAAAGCTGGAATAGGTTCCTCATCTAACTACTCCATAGTCAGGTGGGGTTTTTTTCTCTTTAAATAGTGTCTGATTACTAAATTAAGCTCTCAGCATTAATAAATCATTCCCCTGCAGAATAAAAACCTATCATTTTTCATATATGTTGTCTTTTGCACCTTTTGAAGTGTAGCTCTTACAGCTGGGGAGTGAATCCCTGGGTAGATACAGCAAAGAGAGAGAGAGTAAAAAAGAATCCAGGTGCTTACTGTATAGTTTCTTAGGGTAACATTCTTAACATAGGCCAGAGTATTTGAAAGTGATCTATTAACTCCTGTTAACAGTATGCTATTTGGGTTATTTTTTTAATGTAAAGAAAAGTCAAGTGTGGTTTCTGTCACAGCCTGCCCAAGTGACTGGGTTTTTTTCAGCAGTCTAATACACTGTGCAGAGTAATCCCTTTGAGACACACCAGTGGAGTAACATAAGTAGCTAGAGCACTGTTGGAAAACCAACCCAACCCACCTGGCTATGCCTTAGCATTTGGAGGGGAAAGAAAGGAGGGTCACAGGATGTTAGGAGTTGGAAGGGACCTCTGGAGATCATCTAGCCCAACCCCCCTGCCAGAGCAGCAGAACCTAGAGCAGCTTGCACAGGATGTGTCCAGTTGGCTTGGGAATCTCTGCAGAGATGGAGACTCCAGCACCTCCCTGGGCAGCCTGGGCCACTGCTCCACCAGCCTCAAAGCAAAGAAGTTCCTCCTCCTGTTCAGCTGGAACTTGCTGGCTGCTAGTTTTGAGGTTCTGCAGATCCAGCCCTTTGGAAGGTGTTTTCTAGTCTGAAGTGTTGCATACCCTCTTGCAAAGCCAATGTTGTGAATTGCATTGGAATAGATTTACTTTTAATTTCCTGGTCCGTGCTCTCCAGGCATCACAGAATCAAAAACCTGCTAACAGTCCCTTCCTTCTCTGTGTCTTTGGAGATGGAGTGTAGAAGGCAGGAATGGAAATGATCCCCTACCAATGGATGTTAGTGGCAAATAGGAAAAAGCTGTTAGGCTACAAAACCCAACAGCTGCAATCTCTCTTGTCTTGCAAGCTTTCAGCTGATTTTTCTCACTGTATCCCACCCAAAGGTATTTTCACAGCTTTTTGGACAGACATAGCTCTTATTCTCTCCCTTGTGCCTATATTGACATAGTCACAGATGATGTGACTGGGAAAACCACTGGGTTGGTTTTTTTTCTCTTAAATGCTTTCCTGGTTTCCCTTTTGCTGTAAGGATTTGTTGTTGTTGTTGGGAGATGGAACTATTTCATTCATAGGGCACAACTGTTTTCTTTTAAATATTCAAAATGTCTCATCCTTCTATTGTTTTCCCAGTTTACTATAGAGTGCTCCAGTCCTGTTCCAACAGTTTTGTTTAAGCCTTCTGTTGCTGTTATTTTTAACATTTTCTCAGTATTGCTTTAGTTTTCCAAGATGCACCATCACTGTCATTTTAGCAATGAAATTCTGATGCATTCACTTCCTTCAATCTGAGCAGTAGTTTGCTTTGTGTTTAACTGCACCAGAGCCCTTTCTCTCTCCTGTTCTGTCATCCATCATCTCTCCAGTTGATTCTCACCTGTTTGCTTTAGCTTTGAATGCCTGCTTGATAGCATCTGTATGTTTTGAGTTGAAGTGTGCATCTGCCTGATTAACATCTTTATGTTAATCTCTTCAGCTTCCAGATTTACAGACTTACTTCATGTTGTTTAATGGTAAACTCTCGGCATAAACACTTCTAGTTTCCTCTTGTATTATTTTATTACAGTAGCAGTAGTAAATTGACACAGGAATGCTTCTAAACAATTTACTTTTCACTAATGGACTTGGGCTTCTATCAGATGGCCATACAAAAATGCTGTTCATAAATGCTATATTCTTGCATTTTTCTGAGCAGATTGTGGTGTTAAAAAGAATTCAGAATTTTTCTTCTATCTTTTTTCTTTCACAATAATCTGAGTAATTAAGTGATGTGGTATTTGTTCTCTGTGTGCCTGCAAATGCTTTCATTTTCAACCAACTACTTGACAACTTCAATGAATTACATTAGTAGCTACTGTGAAGCTGGTAACTGGTTTATATTTCAGTTTATTTTGGTTTGTATTTAAATATTTCAGTTAGTTCTTTACGAAGACCAGTACTTAAGATTAGGATCAAGTCTTGCATTGGTATTTCAGTTGTTCTCTTTACTGTGATGCCATGTGTGCTGTCTCTGGAGTCACAGCACAATTGCCTTGCCTCAGGGTTTCTCCTTTTTTACCTATGAAATCAGTTTAGTATCTGGTTGAGTTCCCATTCTTCTTGTACAAACATGCTGCTTCCAATAGCTCCATTCCCAATAGCTCCATTCCCAATAGCTCCATTCCCAATAGCTCCATTCCCAATAGCTCCATTCCCAATAGCTCCATTCCCAATAGCTCCATTCCCAATAGCTCCATTCCCAATAGCTCCATTCCCAATAGCTCCATTCCCAATAGCTCTAGTCTCTTATTTTACATACAAAATCAGTTTAGTATCTGGTTGATTTCCCATTCTTGTACAAACATGCTGCTTCCAATAGCTCTATTCCATTCCCAGTAGCTCTGTTCCCAATAGCTCTAGTCTCCTTTTTTACATACAAAATCAGTTTAGTATCTGGTTGATTTCCCATTCTTGTACAAACATGCTGCTTCCAATAGCTCTTTTCCCAATAGCTCTATTCCATTCCCAGTAGCTCTATTCCCAATAGCTCTGTTCCCCATAGCTGTAGTCTCCTTTTTTACATACAAAATCAGTTTAGTATCTGGTTGATTTCCCATTCTTGTACAAACATGCTGCTTCCAATCGCTCTATTCCCATTGAGCAAGAAGAGCTTGTCAGTTCCTGTTTATCTTGACTGTTAACTATCAGGTGTAATTTAACAGTCATTTTGGGCAATATTCTTCCAGCCCATTGCCCCTTGTCAGCAGCCTTCCTCACCCATGGGACACTGTGTGCCCAGAGGATTGTTCTTGTTCTCATGGATGTCTGGTGCCAAGTGGTGCTGCTTCTGAGATTTGACAATTAAACATAAAAAGCCACATTTTAAACACTAACATTTGTCTAGAAAAAGCTTTCTTTCTCTTTTTTTTTTTACTATCTTACTTCTTTCTGCCCCAGGCTAGTATTTGTTCTAGTGTAAATTCATGGCCTCATAAGGAAAATTAAGGCACATGACAATACCTAATCATTAGATGCAGAGCAATCTCTGTCTTGTTTTGTTAATGTTCTGTATGGATTGTCAAAAATAGTTGTCTGCCCTCACTGGGAGTGAGTTCAATCATCTGACAAACAAACATCTATATTTTGTGCGTGCCTCCTAAATAATGCTATTATTTCACTTGAATTCCATGAAAAGAGTGGAGCCTGTGAAAAAGCTGGAGTAAATCCATTGTGTTGCAGTTATGGAGTCCTTTGTGTTCAAACTGTTGTCAGCCTCTTAAGTCACATATTTTTGTACTTTTGTGGAGCATGTTGATGTTAAAAACAATTCCCATATAGGTTTTCACCACCACCCCCACACACAAACAAAAAGCAGAAGGAACTCCTTCTGTTGCTGTTTCTGTGCTCGATTTGGATCTCTCTACATCTTTATATACTGAACAGAATAGCCAAGGAAGGGAAATGAGCAGAGAGAAGTTTGTCATTACTGCTCTCACTGTTGGCTTAGAGCACATTTGAAGTCTAGTTTTTATCTCTGGCAATCAAATATCTCTTCACAGAAAAATGCTGGAGGTTCTTGGAATTACAAAGATGTTAAGTCACTAGCCAAATTTTCCCTGGCTGAATAGTGACAGAAGCTGCCAGTTGGGTCTGAGTTTTATGTGGTGTTTTTTCTGAAGAGAACTACTGTTTGCTCTGAGATCATCCCAACTGACTTCAACTGGGATTGCACATTCAAGTTGAATTGTTGTTTCCAGAGTTAGAATGTTATGGAACACTGATCAGATCAGAGCTGAAAGTTG
The DNA here is from genome assembly GCA_013396975.1 of Bucco capensis. NCBI lineage: Eukaryota > Metazoa > Chordata > Aves > Piciformes > Bucconidae > Bucco > Bucco capensis. The sequence continues at coordinate 559,828 of VWZO01022189.1, read as the reverse complement.
TTAATCTTGAAATTTTGCAATGAAATTAAATTAAAGCCCAGCATCTTAGTAATTTTAGCAGAATGTTCTAATCAGAAATGAAACTCAGATGTTCTCCATGGAAAGAGGGAAGTCCAGACAATGGGTATTGTATTCAGGTTACAAGCCTTGTATTCTTTCATTTGGTGGTGGGTTGGTTTTTTTGTTGTTGTTTTAAATATCATTGTTTACATTGTAGGCAAGTCTTTGCTCATTTTAAGGAATGAAACTATTAGTTTAAAAGCATTTTTTTTTTAAATTTGTATCCAGAAATATTTCTCTTGAGTTCTATAAAAACTCAGGGCCTCTGGAAATTCATTGCCCTCATGAATAGACTCCTGGTAAGTGAAAAATTTTTATGACCCTCTTAAAATACAATGGCAAGCATTCCACAAATAAAAAATACATTGATTTGGGGGAACATTTGAGTAAGTATTTTAGAATAATTTGTTCTCCAGTGTTTATTTCAGTTTGGTATTTTGTAAGTTTTAACTTAATCATATGAAGAATTCCCTTGCAGAAGTGGAGAGAGTAGAGCTTTGGAGCATGAGTCAATGCTGTTCCCATTAGCAAGTGCAGAGAGAGGATGAAATTTCATTGATTTCCCTGCATTCTGGCAGAAGAGCCTGAGTAGTTCACTTACACAGGCCAGCTGCTGCCTTTCTACTTCTTTCTGCATTTTTCAATTATTTGGGTGATTTTGATCACAAAAAAACCCCCGTGTTCTTTCCTTTGTATTTTTCATTAACTTTTTTCACCTCTGATTCTGTTTGGTTTGGTTTTTCTTGCTTCTTTAGGGCTAGTTTGGTGAATAGTTGACCATAATAATAGTTAGATTGATATTGGCTTTTCCTAGCCTGTGTGTAAACTGTTGCAGGTGACAGTTCACATTTTACTGGCACACTGGTGTGACAGCAGCAGTTCTTGGTATAGCAGAAACCCTCAGATTGTCACTATTGCAGAAATTTTGGTTTGAAGAATTGGTGGTGAGGAGGAACAGACATCACTGGACTGCTCCTTGCCCCGAGGGGATAGCAGTTGCATGCCTGTAAAAGCTGTCATTGTTGCCTTGGCACAAGATTTACATTCTACTGCTCCATCTGCAAGTAATCCAGGAGATCCTGTTATCTCCAGAAGTACAACTTTCAATTCAGATCATGATCAGTTGCTGGAGTATTTTTTCTGGTTTTGATTCTTGTCAGTAATATTTCATTAACCCTGAATGAGCTTACAGGGAAAATGACAACATTCAGAAGCATCCAGCCTCAGTTTCCACTCCTCTGTCAAACCTGTCTATGTCACTTCTGTCCTCAGCAAGTTTTTCCTCAAGTCTTTTAATCTGTTAGGTAGAATTGAGAACTACAGAAGCATTGTTGACTCTGATTCCATGGTTGCAGTGTTGTGCTGCCCTGGGCACACTGGCAGATGTTGTTCTGGGGCTAGGAGTGGGAGATGGGTCAACAGAGATAACTAAACCACCTTCTGTTATCTCCACATCAGTAAGAGAAATACAACACATAAACATGAACATCAGTGCAGAGTCATAGCCTGGTTGGATTTTGCAGGTTCTTTTTTATTGGAGAGAACCTGGCAGACTTTCAGAGAATTATAAGGTGGAAAAATACAAATCAAAGATACAGTGATCTCCTTCCAACTAAAACTACCTTAAGCAAGAGCAAAAAGTCACTCTGGCCAAACCCAGATGCTCCAGAACAGCACAAAGAGAGCATCCAGATGCAGCAATGACAATCTGGGCTCTGATGTTCATGGGGCTAAGGAAGGGAACAAGGTGCTGTGAAGCAGGCCAAGACTCTAGACACTGGGATTCACCCACTGTCTGTGTTACAAAGATCCTTACAAGGATTCCTTACTTTTTTCTGTTGTCTGAATCAGTATTATTCCTAACTTGGAACTGTAACAGTGATTTATGTCATCATTCAGCACTGGCTTGGCCTCAGCAAAAAGATCAAAGAAATGAGTAGAAGCGTCAGAGTAAGAGTAAGTAGGTGTACAAAACAGGTCCTTCTTAGGTGTTCTAGGAGGCTAAAATGTTACTGTCTACTCAGGCTTGGCTAGACTCCATGATTTCTAATTAATTAACAAATTTTACAGATATTTTATTCTATCAACATAAACTTTTGCAAATGCTATTAGTGAGGAGCTAGTGTTTGTACAAAACTTGCAGAAACAGAAAGAGGGTCATTAAAAACCAAAACCCCTTTACTACTATGTTGCTCTGTTAAAAAATGGTATATTGAGGTTTCAGTTGCTAAAGAATAGTTTTAGGGGCTTACAAAACAATTTACTCACCCTTGATAATCAGATGCTTCTGTTCCAACTCCCAGCCTGGGATGCTGTCAAGAGCTGTACAGCAAGTGGCTTGTTCACACACATCCAAGGACAAGTCTGTCATGATGAGCAGTCCCTTTCTAGTGGGGCTTATGCAAACTGGGACATCTCACATCCTCTCTGCTGACTGGGAGGTGAACTGGGGAAAGCTGTATTACTAAGCAGCATGTCAGCAGTTCCAAGTGAGTTAAAGGAGAGGAGAGCAAATTGAAACTTGGATATCATCTATATTAATAATACAATACTGAAACTAAGGACTTTTCCAAGTTGCTGTTGTAGTAGCTGCAGTTTACTCAGCTGTATCTTAAAACTATGTGTATACTGATAGGAGTTGTAGTTAATTTTGCAAACTCCTTTAAAATTTCATTATGTAACTGTCCAACTATTTCCCCAAATAAATGCTGGCAAAATAGATTTCTTGCTGCAAAGCAGTTATGCACTTTTGTCAAAAAAAAAAAAAAGGTGATAAGTGAATTATCACAGAGAAAGCAACACATGACAGAATGCCAGTATGGTGGGGACTGGANCAGAGCTGGACACAATACTCCAGATGTGGCCTCCCTAAGGAGAGTAGAGGAGCAGGATTTTGTTTTCCTCAAAGTTCCTGACAGTACAAAATGAAAGTGCAACCTCTGTTTGAAATAATTAGCAGTGATTTGCTAGGGGAATTTTGGTACTTTCATGTTGTGCTAGCTTTTGATCCAAATTTCCCTGCACTGCCTTGTTTAATTCTGGCCAGCTGTATGAAAAGGTTCTCTTAATCTTCAATACAGATTGTAACTCTTCCTTTTTGAGTTCACCACCATAAAATTCTGTCAAGCTGCCAGCTTTCTTCATTAAAGCTTGCTTTATTATGGTTTTTTGGCCTTTTACTGATTGTTATGCACAATGAATCCTTGATTATAATTTGCTGAAACTGGGAATCAGTTGCAAGAGTAATCCAGTTCTGTCATTACAAGAGAGCATGTTTGTACCTGCTAGGATCTTCTGAGAGCTTCCAAGGGTGAGGAAAAACCAGGATTGAAAGGGAACAATTTCTGGTAATAAGACAATGAAGCATTCTAATCTGACAGTGTTTTGTGTGAGGTTGTGAAGTGTGACTTGCTGCATAATAACTAGGTTGGAACCCAAATTTGTGGTTGTGACAGGGATGAAAGCACAGTTTCATTTGTCTTTTCACATCATTTGTTTTTATTTTGGGTTTAGAAAGGAATGTGCATTTCTGGCAGAAAAGGAGCAATCAGTAAGCCTTGAATCCTAGCCAAGTTTGGGTTCTGCTCTTGTATGGCTTTTGTCAGGGAGTTCAATCTCAGTTCCAGTGTTTTTTCACCTGTAGAGTTTTGAAAAATTGTGAGACAATTACTAGCTTTAAAATGATTTTAACAGTGATTATTTCCCAGGGGTTTGTGTGTCATTTATTTGTGTGTTTTGGCTGTCACAGAGTTGAAAGAAATGTCAGCTTGTCTTAGCTGCATAGTTGAACTGTTATGGACAAGGAATAGCAGGAATGGTCTAATTTAATCTGATTTTTAGCAACACATTAATGATAATCTAAAATACGTACATAAGAACTGTGATAAACTTTAGGCACTACTCCTTTAGATCAGTGAATGTATGCAGCAGCTTTGCAACGCTTTGTTTTCCCTAACTTAGGGCTGCCCTCTCTGCTAACCACTCCATCTTTGAGATTCCTTTGAGCAAATCTGCACCTGGAAAACTTTTCTGGGAACTGAATCTGTGGAAGTTTGGTGAGGTGAAGCTGCCTAATGAAATAACTTCATTTAAACTTTTACGAGCCTGAATTTGGCTGAAAACAATTTTAGTACCACAGCTGAGAACTGGAGAGATGGAAAAACTGGGTGTGCAACAAATTCCTGCCTTGAAGTTAACTCTTGGTCTGCAGTGAATCATACATACAGTATGTCAGAACTTTGAGTTGAATATAGTCTTTCTCTTGCTCTCTCAAATTAAGGAAATGCTTTGTGCCTTGTGGCCTGAATTGTGTGCTGAGATTATATTGTAGGCTATGGACTAAGCAAGATGGAATTAATATTTATGAAAGCTGCAGAATTTCAGGTCTCTCCATAAAACTAATCAGAATTGCTGATGATGTAATAAAGAGTTTTCAGTCTGGCTAAACAAGTGGGAAATATGGACTGGAATGAAACTAGAACTTCATCACTTTCTGTCCTTCCTTGCTGTAGTGAACCCTAGGGTTCTAGTGAACACAGAGTTGAAGTCTACAAGTCTTTTGAGGGTAATTTAAATAACTTTGAAATTCAGAGTTACCTGAAAAATCCTTTCTCCTTTCATACAAATCTTTGGGTTTCCTTTTTATGAGTTGGGTTTTTTTTTTTCCCTGTGGGTTTTTTTTTGTTTTCTTTAGGTTGTGGTTTTGGGGGATTTTTGTTGGTTTTGGGTTTTTTTTTTAAATACATTTGTTGATTTTGGAAAAAGTAAAAGGCATTTCTTGTGAATCTAATATTCTCAATGGCAAGCCCTTGCACTGCCTTTGCCAACAGTTTATTTCATATGTATTCAGTCCAGTTTTCTTTTCACATATGTGCAATAAGAGTTTGGCAAGGGGTAAACAAAATATATACAGTGAAGAAAAGAAGACTTGTCTCTTCTTAAAGTGAAAAGGTTTATTTTATGAAAGAATCCTTTCCTTGAAGTGAATAATTAAAGCTAAAATAAATAAGATCTTATGAGAGATTGCACAGTAATTATGTAACTTTTAAGAAACAAGAGTCCATGGTAATGAAGTCTTCTCATTTTACTAGTTTTTCTTGGAGCAGCAGAGTACCATGTGATGGTATACCACAGTGTGTGAGAGGAGTTTGCTGGTACAAAATCCAAACATCACAAAGTCTTTTCCAAAGACCAGATGTTTATCAATCCCATCTTAGGGAAGAGAGCAGAAAGGTTCTTGTTTAAAGGCTGTTGACTGGAAGTCCAGTGCAACTTCACAGTAGCTTTCATATGGAGTGACTGAGCACTCATCTCTCACCCCGAAAGGATTTACTTCTGAAGAAAGAAAATCGCTTAGGTGACTATGTAGTCAATAAGCAGAGCATTCCCCATCACAACTGTGAGAAAAACTAGCTAGAGGTATTTCTATTTCTGTAAATATTTAGCATGGCTTTGGTTCACCATGGCCCCTGCAAGGCTTCTTTAACTCTTGGAGGCTGAGAATTAGTACTACCTTTGCTAGTTAGAGTGATGGTGACAAGAATTCCTCTCTCCTCTTTCCTGTCCTCTTCACTTAGCAGTTTTTTTTAAGAGGTGTTAAGAGTAGAGGACAGAGGGAGATTCCTTTTGATTAGGGTAGTAGATAAAATATACAGTAAAGACATGGGAATTAATTTTGTTCCAAGAAGAAGGGCATGCAGGCAGTGGGCCCAGCCACTATGTGTGCTATGACACTGGGCAAATTGCCTCAGTTTCTCCTGTCTTCCTAAGTTGTGTCTATATGTCTGTTAACTAAGTTCCTTGGAGCAGATGTTCTATTGTGTTTCATTATTGTTCTGCACAAGGCAGATTGGCGTTCTAGTCTTTCTGAACAAGACAGGGGTGCAGCTAAACTGACTAAAACCAAAAATCCAACATTTCTTCCCAATGTATATTGGGTGATGGAGCCCTGGCCCAGGCTGCCCAGAGAGCTTGTGGAGTCTCCTTGTGTGGAGAGATTCCCAAGGCACCTGGAGGTGATGCTGGGCAAGCTGCTGGGGGTGAGCCTGCTGGAGCAGGGAGGTTGGACTGGATGATCCCCAGAGGACCCTTCAAACCTTCACCATGCTGGGATTCTGTGAAACTATGTTAAGGTTACTCCTATGCAAATATTTGGTGGTTTTGGAGGGTCTTTCATGCGAAGCCTTCTACCACAAGCCCTTCTTTTCTCTTCCAGAGAATTTCTGAAGGACTATGGCTATCTGAGAATGTTCATTCAAGCTTTACTGTTGTGCTGCATTGATAAGAAAGTCAGGTTTTTAGGCATGATCTTTTCATTATTGCAACTGCAATGCTAATTTATTCTAGCTGTTCTTTCCATTGTGCTTACAGGGCAGGGAGTTTCCTGCTTTCCTGTTTAATTCAGGTATTTGTGTTAACGCTTGAGTGCTTAATTTATAATTTAACAGTATTTAGTGGTATTCCTCTTTTATGTCATAAACTCCAGTGAATATAGTGACTGAGCAGTCATTGCCCCATTTTAAGGTCTGTGTTTTTAATAATTCAAAACAATATACTTTTTTCCAGGCATCTTTACAAAATACAGCTCCATAGGATTTGCTCTGTTGAAATGAGAAGGGAATTGGAGTAGATTAGAGCTGAAGGATTTCTGTGATGCTTACAGTGCTATTGTGTGTTTTTGGAGATGAAGGATTAATTTGAGAAGTGAAGCTTCTGGGGTATCTCTTAATGTCTATCAGAATTTCCACATGATCTTCTCTGAGCTCTGAAACTCCTGGAAGTTACTCAATGCCAGTCAGCATCTTTGGGTTATAAATTAGTTCAAAATTAACATGCTTGGATTTTGACAGAAGTTCATATAGTCACTTCTTGAAAGCTCTTGCTTGTGCAGCAGCCTTCTCCCAGCTATCCCCTCAGTGACTTCTCTTGAGAAGAGACTTCCTAAGAAGAGAAATTCAAACTTAATAACCAAGCACGTAGATATTACAAAATGTGATTCCTAATTGTGTTGTCTTACATCAGTTGTCATCCCTCAAGTGTAACTGGTTTCACAGTGTTCTCACATTACCCTCTTCAGTCAGAGGGGAAAAAAGGAGTACAATTTACCTTCAGCAGAAGACAGCCCTGCACTGACTGACATGGCCACTGGCTAATGCAGGTTCTTAGGGAGCTCTGTTACATTTAGCTGACTACCAGAGAAAAGAAACTTAAGCAGTGAAGATGTAGGTAATAGATTAGCTGTGTATTTGTGCTTTGTTGTGTTTGTTGCTACAGAACGAATTGAAAAGATCAAAATATGAAAGTGGTTTTGGAAATGGCTTAAATCTATTTTTCTCCATTCAACAGTCAAATTTCTTTCCAATGTATTAANTGCTGTGTCTCACCTAAAAAAAATCCCTAGTGCAGGCTCGAGGGTGCTATCTGCTATCCTCTTTTTATCAGTGCTTGGAAAAGGCGCTGAGGAGGAGCATGGATGGAGCCCTCCCTGGAGCTTCGTTTGTGAAGCCTAGCCACGACATATTAAAATACTCATCTTCAGATATTTGAACTCTGGGATAAAAATAACACTAAGTACAAATTTGGACAGTGGCTTTTGTATGCACTTTGCTTCTGAACTGTGCTAATATGTAGGGCTGCCTCTGGCATCTTTCACTGCTATTCTTTGAAGAGAAGTTGTGTTGTTGATACTTCAGCCAAACTGATAGGGCTTGATGTTTGCAGAGTGTTGTATCATGACTTAAACAATGTATTGTGAGTCTTCAGAAATGTTAGACAAGTAAACTAAACCTGAATGCAGCAGGTTATCTTGCCCTCTGCATGGTTAGTTGATACAAGGGACCTAGCATTTTCTGAATGCTGATGTTGTTATTCATCAAGTATTTGAATAAGAGAAAAAAGAGGAGGGATTTGGCTTCCCTTCACAGCTGTCTTCCAGCTCTTCAACAAAACAGTAGCCCTTGCTTGTCTTTGTTTCCATGGGTGCCTAAGAGTCATAAGAAAGCAATTTAAAATATCAACCAAGTAAGGACATAACAACTGGAAAGTAAACTTACTTGCAAGACTTGCAATTAAGCTATGAAAAATTTTCCTAGCTGTATCTGGCTAGTGTTCCAGAAGAAGCCATGGTGGAGGACAGGCATCCAAGCAAAAGTGAAAACAATGCTGCCCTCCCTCCTCCACCTTCTGTTCACAGTGGCTTTCTAGGTGTGCAATTCTGGACTGCCAGGGGGTGATGTAGGCTTCTTCTGGTTTGTTTGGGCATTTCAGTCAATTGGCTAACTACCTGTGACTCAGAACTGTGTCTGTGGCAGCATAGTCCTTGTGAGTGTGGTATCACCATGGCATTCTTTGTTGGAGGGGTTCTTTTCATTATGCATCCAAAGAGCCATAGAAGTAGTTCTCTAGCTGCCTGCAAAGGCAAACCTCTGAGTTATGTAAGATGCTGACCAAAATCAAGCATATTAGAATGTTTTTGCCCATGGTAACTCAAGCCTCCAGTGTATATGGTGTTCTGAAAATGAAGAGGTAAAATCTTCTTTGAAAAGAGGAATTGGTGGATGTTGGAAATATTTATGCTTTCATGCTGTCTTTGTTTTAGCTATCTTAAATAGAAAAATACTTAGCCCTCAGGGAATAGTGCAAATTGTTTTCTGGGGGACTTTACTACATGAATGTGTTGGACATTTTGATATTGGAGCAGAAAAAAAATCAAATGTCATTTGACTTAAAAACTATTCTTTTTTTCTGCTTGGAGGAAAACAGTCTTAAATTGAGAGTAATTGAGAGCATGTCTTTGGACTTGTTAGCCTTCACTAAATAAAGAAACCTCTTAACTGTTTGTTTTAACTAACTAAACCTCTTAAGTGTTTATTTTGACTGAATTGTTCTTCGCAATCAAAAAAGTAAAGTTATACCTGTCCATTGTTTCCTTTACTGTAGTATTTGTCATGGTATTGTTTGGAGGGAAGTCTTTGAATAGGTATTGAAAACTGGTTTCTAATTAAGATGAAGGTTAACTTGAAGCAAAGGGGCCCTTTGCAAAGCAGCTCTGATTCTATGCAATACAGGCTTCATTCGTGTGGGGCTGAACAAAAATGGTTCTGCTGTTAGGAAGAAAAGCTTTACAAATCAACAGTCTCAATTGTCATCCATACCACAAGAATGTGGTAAAGTGTCAAGGTTTTTACTTTCAATTACCAGTGCAAATGGAGAGGGCTTCATCTGCCTTCTGAGAGAACTTTTCATAGAATCCTGACTGCTAGGTTTGGCTTTAGAAGTTATTACATTCCACACTTTTACACTTGTATCTCATTTAATGAATATTATTTCTCTAATTGGGCCTGTGCTGACACATACCCCCCAAAAAAAACCAAAAGCCTACTTTTTGTTATACTTCAGCTTTATTATTAGAGCTGTCTCTGGTTTACTAGACCTACTGTTTTCCCCTGTAGCAAAGCTGCTGTTTCTGTTTTTTCAGGACAAGTAGCTTTGGAAAATAATTGCTGTTCCAAATTCAAAACAAACAAAGTCTTACAGGACAATATTGTTCCCATCTCTGTCTTCCTTTCTGAAGCAGTAATTTATGCTCACAATTCTAGTGGTTTCTACTGCTAGGAAGAGACCAGGAATGTTTATAATTCTTGCATTTCCACATTAAGAGAATATATTATGTATCTGACTGAGGCTTCTGTTTAGGCATGGTAGGACTGCCTGGTGCCTAAATCTCTGGAAGCAGAGCTGACCATAACCCTTCTGTTCATGCTTGTCATCTGTTTTTATGTAAGTTAATAACTATTTGCCCTAAACCTAGGTTTTGCACAAATTTGCCTTCAAAATAATTGTGCTTGACCAGATTGTTGTTGGATTTATACAGCTTGTTCACGTGTTCTGCTCTGTCCTTAGAGACCATGTAGCTTGTAACTGTGTTGGACAAGTCTAAACTATGTTGAAACCATGTTTAGTAATCGACATACAAAACCAGTTTTGAAGAAGCTGAAAACCTCAGAAGGAAAAACTTCCCAAAGAAGTTTTGCTGTTGAGTTACAGATAGAGTAAGAAGGTTCAAGTGTTTCTTAATCACTTTGAAAACTGACTCAGATTTTATGATTTTTAAGAAAAACTAAGGAGAATCTCTTGACTGAGTGGTAGCAATTTTGGTGAACTCAGCAGCTGCAGAACTTCACAAGCTCCATTCTGCTCTACATAATCTCTTCTCTTGCACAGGATTTGTATGAAAAAGCCATCTGCTTCAAAACAAATATTAGGCTCTGTTGAGAAACATGAAACCTTCATAATTTGATGTCTACAACTACTGTAAAAAGTTAGCAATTTAGAATCATAGAATCCTTAAGGCTGGAAAAGACCTCTAAGATCATCGAGTTCAACTCACTGTTAACCTACCACTGCCAAGTCACCACTAAACCACCTTCCTAAGCGCCATCTCTACATGGTTTTTTTTAAACCCCTCCAGGAATGGTGACTCTACCACTTTCCTGGGCAGCCTGAGCCAAGGCTTGACAACCCTTTGGGGGAAGAAGTTTTTCTTAATATCCAACCTAAACTTTCCCTTGCACAACTTGAGGCTGTTTCCTTGTATACTGTTGCTTGTAACCTGGGAGAAGAGACCAACCCCCACTTTCCTCCAGCCTCCTTCCAGGGTGTTGTAGAGAGCAAGAAGGTCTCCCCTGAGCCTCCTCTTCTCCACACTAACCAACCCCACTTCCCTCAGCTGCTGCTCACAACACTTGCTACACTTCCCCACCTTTGTTTTCCTGCTTTGGACATGCTCCAGCACCTCAGTGTCCTTCCTGTAGAAAGACAGACATTGGATACATCTAGTTCTTGTATTCACTCCTGACCTTTTCTTTTGTGAGAGTGGCTGTTCTAGTGAACTGCACCTCAGAGAGTACATTTGGAGCTGTGCACTTGTGAGTTAACAGAACTAGTTGGTGCACTGACCAAACCTGACAATTTACATTTATCCTCTAAGTGGTGAATGTACCACATTATTTGGCAGTTCAGTAAGATGCTAATGCAACATCCAACAATCAATGACATTTGAGAATGATTTGGGAATGTTTCTGAGTTTCCCCTTCAGAGTCTCACAATAGGAATAGTTGAAAATGGGTTCTATCTGCACCTGCTGGAAATAGAATAGGAATTAAGTGACTTTTTCTAGATGAACTGTGAAGGGAGCTTTAAAATTACAATTGGCTTTAAACTCTGCAAGGCTTGGTTAAGATGCAAAACAGTGAAAAAAAGAATGGCTGTTGAAGACTAGTGTGTGATACTTAGTTTGTGCATGTAAATGCAGTGTTAATGCATAAATTAATGCATACATTAAGGCACAATCTGACAATCCCTTGTGGTCTTCTGTGGCCCCTGGTGCCATAACTGTGCCCACAGCAGAGGGAGCATTAAACTCATTGCCCACGGGAAAGTGTGGGGAGTGATACCCATGTTCCTAGAATCCTTGGATGGGTAGGATGAGCTCATTAGCCTTCTGGCAGTCATCCTAGGAGAAGGACAACTCTGATTCCAAACCCGGGCAGATGGAGCTCGTTTAGCCCTGTGAGGCCTTCCAGCTAAGAGGTTAAACCTCCATCCTAAGGACTTGGCTGCCAGCATCCAAGCTTGCTAGGCCCTGGCAGATGAACCTTAGGACTAAAGGGTGGGTCCAACTCTGCACATGCTGTGTCTCACCTAAAAAAAATCCATAGCTCAGGCTCGAGGGTGCTATCTGCTATCCTCTTTTTATCAGCGCTTGGAAAAGGCGCTGAGGAGGAGTGTGGATGGAGCCCTCCCTGGAGCTTCGTTCGCGAAGCTTAGCCACGACGACAATGAATGCATACATTAATATAGTACAGTGACTGCTTTATAATCAAGTAAAATGATGAAAGATTCTTGTTTTTCTGAGCTAATTTTCTGCGCCTGTTGCAGTATTGTGTGGTGTGCTCTTGCAATAAGTAAATCTAAATCATTTCTGTGTGTTTTCTGTGGTCTTGCTTAACCTAGCAATACATAGGCTGTTTTGGAGAAACAAATCTAATTGACTTCAGCTACTTTTAACTATTTGCCTCAGGCTACTAAATTAACTTTTCCATCCTCTGAGTAGTTACCCTGCAAGAAGTCCCTCTGTTTCCTGTTCTTAATTCTTGCCTGCTTGTGTGGATTGAGCTGTGTGATTTCACATTAAAGTGAGGTGGTGTGTGTTCCTTCCCAGTCATAAGACATATCACCCTGTTCCAGGAAACACCACCCACTATTGTTCCCAAGACTCTGCAGATCTTATGGACACTAGGTAATGTAATTGTGATACAGTAATTAAAACCAGAAGGTCTTTCACTCTCCACAAAAAAAGAAAAATCAACCCTGTATTATGTTTTTTGTAATATATATTCTAATTTTAAGACCAATTAAATATTTATCTACATAGCATTGTTAGAAGTAGACCTAGATACATTGAAACGTGATCTAGAAAGCTTATATTGTTGATATCTCAACATGGACTATTTGCTTGTTTTTGCTCTGAGACTGGCTGTTAACACTAAATATTCTTAGGATAAACAAACAGTTGTTATTTCAAGTTAGTAATTCCTTATTGAGAGAGACATCCCTGCAGCTTTTCAGAATCTTGAATATTATTCACTGATTTCTTTCTAACCATCAGGGTTTTTTTTCAGAGCAGTTTACACCTCTGGCAACTTGGGTTTTATTTTGCATTTGAAGTAAAAAAAACAAAACCCTGCTTTTGGTTAGTTCTCAAATAAAAAGCCTTGTCATAATGGAAAGGAGATGAATTAAGTATTAAGAGCAGAGAATATGTGCCGCTCTCTGTGCCTGTACTGGAGAGAGTAAGATGTGGAAATGGATATTTATAGAATACTTGGAGCTTCCAAAAGACTGCAGAAATTGAAAATCTGGAGAATTCATGCATATAAATAATCCAGCAAGATATAAACAAGATTACAAGGAATGCTGGACTTGTAGTAATCTTTGAAAAACAAGTTCATGCAAGACTACTAAGAGCTGTGGAATGGTTGCACAGTTGATCTCCTCACCTATGCACCCTGCAAATACATCAAATTGTGTATATATAAGAAATGGTTGCTGCCTTTTCCTCCCTCCTTGAAGCCTTAGGTATCCTTGTGCCTCAGTTTCTCATTCTATCTGTGAGTGTAAAAAGACCTTTGATAATGGCAAGTTGTCATAGTATGTTGTGTACTGAAAATGTAAGAACATGGTGATAACAAGTCACAGTGGAGAAAAGTCTGACTTCCACTTTAATTATGACTTAGTACTTTTAGAAAGTTGTGATAATAATACCCTCAACATTTTTTTGGCTCCTTGGTTTTCATTGAAGCAATAGAATTAATTTCTGAAAAATAAGTATTATAGCTTATCTTGAAAAGGATTCTTTTCTCGAGGGGAAAAGCTTGGTAAGTTCATGAACTTCTTCCAAGAGTAGGATTAAGATCTTGATGTCCCAGGTTTCTCTAAGACATTATTCCATTAGTGAAGATGAGAAAGAAAATGTGAACAATATTTCAGTAGTGCTAAGTCTTTACAAGCTTCTGATTCAAATGCTTGCATTAACAAGACTATTGTATAATGAATTCTGTAGAACATGTTGCAGGGCTGTGTTACCTCTGCCAAGGAGCATCATGGTGCAGTTCAGCTGAAAAGATATGCCAGATACTGAGATGAGCCTGTGAGTCTGAAAATAAATATTTTGATTGGCCATGTCTTTAAAATTGATTTTATGAAGGCTGACATTTATCCAAAACTGCTGCACAAACACTCTGGGATCTGATCCTTCCTTGTTGAAATAAATGCCAAAATTCCAGCTGACTTCAAAGAGAGCAGAATTAAGGTATTAGTCACCAAAAGACACTGTCTGATTTTATCTCCTAAGCAGGAGGGTCATGTGTGATGGCTTATTTGTAAGACAGAAAGAAGGTCCTGAAGGGCAGTGGCAGTTGGGAAGCGAGTTGTCTTCCTTCCCATTGGCGCTAAAGGCACCTCTGAGTTTGCTGGGGGAAGGCAGCCTAGTGTTAAAGATCATATCTCCTGCTTCTTAGATTAAGTCATCAAGTGCTAGCAGCTTGCACTCAACAGCAAACTTCCTTTGGAGTTCCAGTTGTCCAAGTTCTTGGTTGCTTCTATATAGCTTTTGAAATGGTGGTGATTTTCAGTCTTTCATTTGTGGTGTGGAGCAGTTAGGTAGTGGTGATCTTGTTGTGGCAGTCTAAGGAATAAGCACAGCAAGGTTTGTAGAGAAGGTAAAACCTTGTACTACATGTACTGACACAGTTGGAAAAGCAAAAGAATCTTCTGGCATACAACATTTACATGCAAAGGAAAAGCTGCAAAATTTAGAGTGGCTGAAGCTGAATCATTTGCTCTGAGAGTGACTGAATAGTAGCGTTTTCCCTTGGCTTCACTGTCATCCAATGATTTCTATCTCCTTTTTTTTTTTCTCTTAGGAACTGGTTTCAAATTCTCTTTAGTTCTTACTCTTCCAAGGTAGGTCACTAAGTGCTGATTCCTAACCTGTTACATTGGCCATCACTAAAAGCATGATAATCTGCAGCAATAGGCAAGAGTGAGCAAGCAGAGAGCTTGATCTGTGCCAAAGCCAACACCTCAGCCAGGCTACAGCCAGAGCTTACAGTTACTGGATGCTTGGAGAGAATTCAGTGGTCAGGCCTACATGAGGAATGTGATTGAAGAGAAGCTTTGATTTGATGGAAAGAGGTGTATGATTTTCTGAAAGCTGTTTTGTTGTTGATAACTGGATGTTTATCATACTCCAGACAGCTTTAGGTGCTTTTCATTTGTTTTGAGATTATTGGCTGTAATACATCTTCTGGAATGTTTTATGGCAAAAAACTCTGCCTAAATATAGCTCTTTATTAACTTACTCCTCTTCACATCTCCTTTCCCTTCCTATGTTTCACTTTCTCTTCTGAGTCAATGATGGCAGCTCCACTCATTTATAATTTGCTATTTTAAACATAATTTTCCTGCATTCCTCCAAGCCATGCACCAGGGTTTTTTTGTTCCAATGATTCAGAAGATAATCGGTTTTGCTTTTTCATGTTCCTGTTAAAAACTCAGTTACTATATGGTATCTGTAAGAAATTATCCATTTAAGAATTGTAGCTTGATGAGAGAATTGACTTTTTATTGGTTGATATCCAAAAGACAGACTCAACAGCCTGTGGTAGACAAGATTATTGTCTTGCATTTCAAATTCAGAGGATATAGGTAGTTACAGGGAGAAAGTTGTTAGCATCTGAAGACCCGAATTATTGGTAAGGGTTTGTTTCTTTTTGATATCTGCCTTCTTTCTAATTAAACAAACAAAACAACGTTTTCCTTTGAGCCAGAGAAGGGAATTTCATTCAGTTCTGAAGACAGCTGATTTGCTTTGGGGCAAAATCTGTGAAGAAGCAGATGTCTGAAAAGGAGAAGCACTAGGGAATAAAATAATTGAAGTTGCCAAATCAGAGCTTGAAATGAAGTATTTGAAAGCTTAGTGTGCATGAACCAAAATCAAATTTAAGATTACTGCATTTTCTGTAGTATCTTAAAGGGCTCATGAAGCTAACCTGCTGGTTTTGCATTCACAGTCTTGGTTCAGACTGTATACTGTGACACATAATTTTTGCTGTGTTCTGTGAATGTGGGCACATCTCACAAATTTAAAGTCTATCATTTTAAATTGAATGTCACCTGGATTTTGCATGAGGATATTTTTTATTGTATTTGGGAGAGCATTTTCTGTTCCTCAAAGATTAATGACAGCAGGAGTCGAAACATTTTAAACTTGCAACGTGATAAACTCTCTTTGAATTTTACAAGCTCCTGAAACACACACTCCACACATCTTGTCATGTCTCTCATTATAAATGTATCTTCTTAGGTAGTGATATAATTCTTCAAGATAAGATAAGTTACTTTTTAGACTTTCTCTTCTGGCTCTTGGTGAACACTAAGGTGTATCTTGGTTGTGATTTTAATTCTTATTTTAGAAAAGTCATACTTGGGTGTATTTTGGCTATTCTTCAGTCCTGTGCTAAGCCAATATGGTCTGTTGAGTTTGTCTGTCTGTCCCTAATTCCAATTTATATGCTGTCAAAACCCAGCATTCTCCTGCTGCAACTGAATGTTTGCTCAGCCCAGCTATGTGGGAGAAAAAAATCTCCTTACCTTTCATGTGTAGGTCAGTATAAACACAGCATTTTGGGTTTGTCTCAAGAGATGATCCTTATTTCCTTGTTGCTTGTTTCTTTTCACTGTTTTGAAAGAGGGAAACACTGCTTAATCGAGGATTGAATGTGTATCAAAGGAATAGAATTGTTTCCAGGGACATTTCTTCATCCTCATGTTGTAAGAATAATTATTAAGAACTTGATTTGTAATTACTGCCAGAGCAACAATTCTGAGACTAGTCAACATAGAGAAGGTTAAAAATACAGTGGGATAAGTCTGGGCTTCCACTGGAGCAAGAAATTCTGTTCTTACTTGCCTAGTGTTAACTACAGAGCTTTCTCTGGTGCCCCCTCATGTGTGCTTCCTCCCCCCACTCCTATAGCCATAAGCACTTTGTCATGTTGACACTGGCAATCAGACTGTCTTGCTTTGAATATGAAAGGACTACTTCTATCATTTCTAATATGCAGCCTAGGGCCAAAACAGACAAAGCAATTTGAAAGGCCTAGGTTCAGGAGGAGGCTGGAATTCCCATTGTACAGCCCTTGGGAATATGACTTCAGAAAGCAGCTCTGAAGAACTTATTTATCATAATGACAACTGCTGGTCTGTCTATACTTAGTCAGCTGAGCTCCACACTGTTTGATGGCAACTAGCTCGTTGCCATCAAGCCTTAAGAAAACAAAAAAGGTTTGTTATGATAAGAGCTCTCAGGAGACACCTATATTGTTTAATCTCAAACTTCAGAAATCACTTTATTCCATATCTCTTCAAGAAGTTGGGCTGGCTTGTTGGTTGACACTTTCAAAGAAAACCTAATTCTTCAGGCACATGTCACATCAGTACTACTGAAGCCTACTTCCTAGCTTTGTGTGGCACTGAGCTCTTCTCCTGGCCAGGGTTTTTCTCTTTTATTAAGTCCCAGATGGCACTGTCCCTGCAGATCATGTCAGCTTTGTCCAATCTTGTATGAACCTTTTAAGGAAGTTTTCTATTCTAGCATCCCTTTGTCCTTTATCTCAGTCACTGTAAGCTTTCTGATGTCTCCCTTTCCATGCATCTTCTGACCTAAGTTTCAGCTTGTCTTTAAAATCGTGTTACTTTAGATCTCTCTTCTTTTGAACTCTCATCACCACTGCTGTCAGCTCTCCGACACCTTTCTTTTACTGCAAAATGCTTCCAGTTTGGAGTGATGTCAGGACTAATAATAATACCTTTTTCATCTCATTTTGTAATAAATCTCCTTGAACTCATTTTTCATAGAGCTGTCACCAATGATCAGACAACTGAAATATTTTTATTCTTCAACCTCATTGCTGCTTGATTTCATCAGTTCATAGGTGCTGCCCTTTCTTGAGATGCATCTAATTTGCCTTTTTGGGATGGTTTGTAAATCAAGGTGACACCACCATTTTCTCTTACCATTATGAAAGCAAACACACCATCCTCAGTGCTATTCCTAAATATCTTTTTGTGTCATGCAGCGTGTTCTGTAGGTGAATAGCTTGTGGCTGCTTTGGAAGATAGGTTAAAAAAACCTGCTAGAACCCTGTGTTACCTGCCCCTCCATCCTTTGATAAGTAAACCAACTGGAATTCATCTACCAGTTTTAACTGCTGTCTGTCCAGTTTGCCAGGCTGTGGTTCCCTCTGTGTTTAAACACATTATTGCTATCCTCAGTGGACACTGAAACTTTGAATGTGCTTGTTTTGAAATTTCACTGAGGCATACTTAGACTCTTACAAAATCCCTCCCAGACATTAGGCTAAGTGTGTTGGCACTTGCATGTCTAGCAGGACTCTGAGATTTTGGGTGGCTCATTTGTGAGCTGCTATTCCAAGTTGACTTGTCTGTTAGGTGAATGGCCAACGTGTGTCAGGGTGTCTGTGGTGGTCTGGCTTGGAGGAGGAGAGCAGTTTGAAACTAGACTTCAAGAACTGATTGACCTACGTGGAAACAGCCTGCACAGATGTGTTGTAATATCCTTCCCACTTCAGCAGACATGACTAAACAGACTTTGTCTACTCTGAACAATTAAGATCTTTGCCAGTGGGTGCAGGGCCTCATGCAAGTTCCAGCTTGTTCCCAACTGGGAGAGGAGTTTTTCAATTTGTGCAAAAAAATCTTTTAGCTGTTCATATTCTCTTTGTTTTAGGGATTACTCAAGAACTGTAACGTCTCAAGGAACTACCTTAGTCCTTGCATAAATAAAAACACTTCCATTCTTTGGATTTTTCTAGTTTTTCTCATTCCCTAGAAGCAGCACATTGCATAGCCAAAAAAGCAAACTTTGCAAAGGAAGAAAGCCCAGGGATTTTTATTCATGACCACAACAGTTTTTGTGTCATCATGACTCACAGAAAGAAGCTGAGAATCTCTGCTCAGAATTTTGCTTTAATGTGGAGCCTCTTGTGTATAAGTGTAGAGCTCTGGAGTGATGCCTCCAGGATGCAAAGGGAATAGAGGACAGCTGCTGTGGGTGACTGATGTCAGGGGAACTTTTGGCTGTCACATTCAATAAGACAAGGAAGAGGGAAGCCATTCATAAAAGCTCTGAGAGAAGGAAGATGAGTTATGTCATGCTGGGTAGGCTGATCACTGTGGATATTGGATAAGTTGCTGTAGGTGTGTGATTGGACTATCTGCTGCCTCTGAAGGTGTGGCTTTGAGTGGGAGAAAACTGCTCTTCTGAGAGCCACTAAAGGGTTGTTGATCTGGCAAACCAGATACACGTGGCCTGTTCTCTGAGGCAAGGCTCTCTCCTTTAGAAGTTCTACTCCTCTCTGTCTAATATCTACTTGATAATTAGAGTATTTTTCTGAAGCTAGTGAGTTTGAGGTCTGGAACACTCTTCAGAGGAACCAGCACCAAAAATGAAGCATACAGATCCAAATCTGTTAATGGGATGGGTAGTTGGTGTTTTGGTTTTTTTTAATCTCTCAGAATTGTTGGTTACTGCAAAGGCAAAGGAATAGAAAAGTTTCCATGAGCAGCTACTTCCTTACCTCACCAGAATCACCCAGAGGAATAATATCTAGCTATCAGATCAGCAGGAAATGACTACATCAGAGTGTGGCAGCTAAGCCTTTAGTCTTTCAGAAACCTTTTGAACTAGAAAATGGCTTTCAAAAGAATTAGTAACCATGTATTAGTATTAAGTATAGATTATTTGTTATGTATTAAAATAATTAGGCAGTATTTGGTTAAAACTTTACTACTTAGGTCTTTCAGCTGGAAATGGAACTTCACCATGGTGCTTTCTGAGCAGCACATGAAAAAGATATGCCATCCCCTCCTTCCCTTAGCAATCCCCTAGCAATCCACCTCTCCCTCCAGCAAATAAGCCTTTAAAGTAAGTAAGATTCAATTAGGATGCTAAACCCATTAGAGGATTTAGTTGTTCATGACGAATATAAGTCAGTCATCTGACTAACATAATGATGTTGGCACAACTTAAATTATAACACCTAACTACCAGTTCTTCAATATAGTACAGAATCCCAGAACAATGATATGAAAGGGAGCTCTGGAGACAATCACATCCAGCTTCCTTCCTGCTGCAGGGCTGGATCTGTGGGCAGCTTCTCCCAGTACTTAGCCAAGTACTTAACAAGCAGCTTGTGCCCATTGCCTTTTGTTCTTTCTGTACCTGCTCTTCTGAGGAGTCTGTTACCTGCTTCTGCAGTTGGTTATTGGCTGGAACAGAGAGAGGCAATACTTACTAAGGACTTATAGAAGTATCTAACATGATGAACATGATATGCTGTTTAGTCCCAGAATTTCCTGGCAAACCTTTATTTTCAGTGGTAAAAGCTAATTTCAATCAAAGTTGAGCAAAAGAAATTTAAAAAATGTGTATTCATAATGTTTTTTTCCTGTGGTGTTGGATATATTAACTGAATATCACAGTATGTCAGGGGTTGGAAGGGCCCTAGAAAGATCATCTAGTGCAACCCCCCTGCCAGAGCAGGATCACCTAGACCAGCTCACACAGCAATGTGTCCAGGCAGCTCTGCAATGGCTCCAGACAAGGAGACTCCACAGCCTCCTGGGCAGCCTGGGCCAGTGCTCTGGCACCTGCACTGCAAACAAGTTCCTCCTCGTGTTAATACTAAACCTCCTGTGGTCCAGCTTGCTCCCATTCCCTCTTGTCCTAACATTGGATGACATTGAGAAGAGCCTGGCTCTCTCCTCCTGACACTCACCCTTAACATAAAGGGGAATTACTGAATTTGCTCTTTTGTCTTAAAGAAGGAATTGCATCATTTAAGTGAAATATGTGTGACTAGGAGGATTATTCCTGTTTCTCCCAAGTTTGCTGTATCTGAAGAGTGCATTGTTAGAGCCATGATTTCTAAAAAATCACAATTCTAGACAAGCTTCTTCTCCCAGTTATACCTGTGTATATCTGGAATAATTCCTAAAGATTGGCTGTGCCAAGTTTTGTTACCTACACAGTCTTAGCAGTGAAAGAAACAGCTCTTCAGTTTGAAGATGAAGGAAAACTTTGCTTCATCTTCACAATGAGAAACTACACCATGGATCATTATGTTGAATGTTGTACAGAGGGGCAACAATGAAAACAGATCCTGCTTTTCATGTCCTCTTTGGATTCCCTCAAAACTGCAATCAGTGTCTGTAGTAGTTTGAAGTTGTACTCACAAGTGCTCCTTCAACAGCAACATTTTGTTGTAGCCTATCATTCCTTTCTGTGAGTCCTGAATGTGGTTAAATTAGCTTTCAGCAATATCAAAGAACAAGTTATCAACTTCTTATCATCCAGTTTGGGTTGAGACTATATCCCCTGTGGATAGGTCAGTGTGGGAGAAAGGCCCACAGTAACTGATAAAATAGATGAGTTTTCCTTGATGGCAGAATGACAGGCAGTCTGTAACATCAGATAGCAGCTGGCTTGAGCTAGACAGTGAAATAATGTACAGTTAAAGAGTTTGTGATGCATGAGAGATGTGTTACCAGCAGAGAGAGAGACACACAGACCAGAGGAGTTGTAGAATAACAGAGCTAAGTGGTAGCTCTGTACTTTGAATCAATGCAATCAGTGTAACTCTGGGAACAATGAGAAAATCAGGGGGATTTAAGGCATACGGTGATCTGGGCTTTAACAAGGACCTCTGGACAAATAGGACTATGTTAAAAATGTTTATGATATGGTTTAAAATTGTCTTGATGTGTAGCTCAAAGAGAGGCAGACTCTAATATTCAGGATGGTTTGAATTACTGAGAGGATTTCAAAGGCAGAAATGACTGAGGCTTAGCTGACATGTCCTGCCTACAATATGTAATGTGAGGAAACCAAATGTCATTTATGTCTTTTGAAACTATGATACAAGTCTAATTCAGATTTAGCTCTGCAGAAAATACTTTCTGTTACCCATAATAAAAAACAAAATAGGAAAAAGCCTCTACCTCTGACGGGGACAAAAGCAAAACCTCAGCTCTTAGTGACAGCAGATGCTGTTAGGAGGAGGAGAGTTGCTTCAGTAGAATAGTAATTCACTTGTTCATCACACTAGAAGAGAAATATTAGAATTCCATAAGAGCTTTTAACTAAATGTTGTGATCAGATAGCAGACATTTGAAAGGTTCATCCTAGAGAGGTGGTCAGCTTTACAGGAAATACAGAACTGAATCACTTCTCTGAGCTCCCAGAGAGGATGCTTTGAAAGAATAGTGCTCCTGGGTAAACCATACTTGGTGATAGATGTTTTTGTGGAGTGGTTTGGGGGTTTTGTTTGTTTTGGGTGAGTGTTTTTGTTTTTTATGTCTTCTGCATTACACAATAAGTAAATGCAGCACTGACATTTTCTAAGATGATTCCATCAAGCCAAAAACTATTGTGAAAAATTGCTGTTAAGTCCGACTAGGTAAGAATTGAGATGATTACATTGGAGTTACAAGCCAGAATGCAGCTTGTCAGTGAGCACTATACAGCAAAAGTGTACCAGCTTAGGCAAGACAAGAGCCATATTTAGGGAGCAGGATCATGTGTTGCCAAAGAAAAGAGATGATCAAAATAGTTCTTGAAGGGTTTTTTTTTATCATGGGGAGGTTTATATATGGCACCAGGCCTGCTGACATCAGATGGGGTTCACCTATCTCAAAGGGGGAAAAGGATTCTAGCCCAGGAGCTGGCAGGGCTTGTTGAGAGGGCTTTAAAGTAGGTTTGGAGGGGGAAGGGATTATATCCAGGCTCACTGGAGATGAGCCTAGAGACAGCATGCCAGGGTTGGAGGTGACATCCAAAGCCCAGCTGAAGGGCATTTACACCAAGGCATGCAGCATGGGCAATAAACATGAGGAGCTGGAAGCCATCATAAGGCAGGACAACTATGACATAGTTGCCATCACAGAAAGGTGGTGGGATTACTTTAGTGACTGGAGTGTGGTTGAAGGCTATCAGCTCTTCAGAAGGGATAGGCAAGGAAGGAGAGGTGAAGGGGTGGCTCTGTATATCAGGGAGTGCTTTGATTGTATTGATAGTAACGGTAAGGTTGAGTGCTTGTGGGTGAAGATTAAGGGGATTAAGGCTGATATCCTGGGGGGAGGCTGTTCTAGACCACCCAGCCAAGATGAGGAGGCAGATGAGGCACTCTGCAAGAGGCTGGCAGAAGTTTCATGATCGCTAGCTCTGGTTCTCATGGGGACTTTAACCTACAAGATGTCTGCTGGAGGTACAATACAGCAGAGAGGAAACAGTCTAGGAGGTTCCTGGAGTGTGGAAGAGAACTTCCTGACACAACTGGTGAGTGAGCCTACCAGGGGAGGTACCCTGCTGGACCTGCTGTTTACTACCAGAGAGGTACTGGTGGGGGATGTGGTGCTTGGAGGCTGTCTTGGGCATAGTGACCACGAGATGATAGAGTTCTCACTTGCTGGTGAAGTAGGGATGGGGCTCAGCAAAACTGAGAAGAGTCAGTCTCCTTCCAGAGAAGGAGATTCCACAAGCTCTCTGGGCAGCCTGGGCCAGGGCTCTGGCACCCTCACACCAAACAAGTTTTTCCTCCTGTTTAGGTGGAACCTTCTGGATTCAGTTTGTGTGTATTTTCCCTTGGCCTGTCCCTGGGTACCACTGAGCAGAGTGTGGCCCCAGACTCTTGCCCCCTGCACCCTTTAGCTCTTGCTCAGCATGGAGCAGCTCCCCTCTGGCTCTGCTCTGCTCCAGGCTCAGCAGCCCCAGGGCTCTCAGCCTTTTCTCCTCCCAGAGATGCTCCAATGCCCTCAGCATCTCTGGAGCCTCTGCTGGACTCTCTCCAAGAGTTCCTTGAACTTTCTTGAACTGGAGAGTTCAGTTTTCCCCTATGTAACACCTTTAAGCACCTCTTTCTTCTAATTCCTGTTTAGTGTCAGTTCTGTAAGGAATTGGTGAGTAAAATGAGTCATTGTATTCACCACTGAAAAAGTGAATAAAAGATTCATTACTACATTGTTTGAAGTGTAATATGATCTTAATTGTTTAGAAATGATTGTGACCTGAGTTTGGAATATTGTCTGATAAGGTCTGATTTTCAGCTGGTCACAACCCTGCTTCTCTTGGCCCACAAGGAGCAGCACAGCTGATGCAATGGCAGCACAGCTTTCTGCTCCGCTTTGGTGCCCTGGGGATGTGTCTTAGCTGAATGCTATTGGAGCTTGGCTTGTGCAACCTGCTGGGAGTCACAGCAGGAGAGGACATCCCTGTAGGCCATGCTGTATTTTACATTTAGTTGCTCAAAATTATGCAGAACAACCTCAGAAGTATATTCCAGTTTGTTCTTGGGGGCAGGAGGGCGGGGGGGGGAAGAGGAGGTAACAAAGTGGAAAAAAAAGAGATTTTTAAGATAATGTAAATTTATTGCCATAAAGAACTACAGAACATTTTCATAGTGCTTATTTTAAGATTAATTTAATGGAAAATTCATTTATCAACCTTGGTTTATATTCCCATTTTGAACACATACTAACTGTATTTGTTGCCCTGCAACTTTACTGCCCAAACTTCCTTAAGTAGCTTCTCACTCCACTGCTCACAGCTGGATTAACTTGTTCTTTCTGCAGTCCCTGTTGATCCCATAAACTCAGTGTAATTATAGTCAGATAATAGACAAAAAGATCAAAGTAATCCCATATGGGGGGGGGAGAAAGAGCATTCTGAGCCAAAACAAGCTGTTTGGCTTGTAAGCAACTGGAAGCCTTCACTAGAGCACATCTGCAGTGTTCTCTGTGGTGTGCTGTGTCCATCGTGCTGCTGCCATGCTGTAGAAATGCTGCAGCAGTGCTCTGCTAAGCTGAGCTAGACTAAATAGACTTGTAATGAAAAGATTGCTGTAGATCAGAGAAATTATGTTGGAGGGGCTGTGTTTATTTCTCAGGGCACTAGGTTGCATAATGAAGTGCAACAGAATGGGTTTGGTTTTGAATGAGTGAACAATTCACTGCACTCAAAGGAACAAATCTCTGGGTGGTGATGCCATCTCCCAACAGCTTGGTGCCATCAGGCTGAGGCAAGGCTCACCTCCTATCAGGAGCTTGTTAAACCATTGTTTTCTTACTGCATTTGGGGAACAAAACTCCAGCAGGAGAGCAGGTGAGTTTCCATTTTGTTAAAGCAGATCTGGAGATAAAGAAAGGGGGGAAAAGGGAGCATTAAACAAGGAGATTTTACAGAATGGTTAAGGTTGGAAGGGACCACCAGAGGTCATCTAGTCCAACCTCCCTGCTCTAGCAGGATCCCCTAGAGCACATTACTCAGGGTTGTGTCCAGATGCTTTTTGAATCTCTCTAGAGGAGACACCACAAGCTCTCTGGGGCAGCCTGGGCCAGGGCTCTGGCACCCTCACAGCAAAGAAGTTCTTCCTCATGTTTAGGTGGAACCTTCTGTGTTCCAGTTTGTGCCCATTGCCCTTGTCCTGTCACTGGGCACCACTGAAGAGTCCTCTTGCCTCTACCCTTTAGCTATTGCTAAGCACTGAGAAGAACTCCTCTCAGCCTCCTCTTCTCCAGGCTAAACAAGCCTAGCTCCCTCAGCCTTTCCTCACAAAGGAGATGCTCCAGCCCACTCATCATCTTTGTATCCTCTGTTGGGTTTGCTCCAGGAGCTCCATATCTCTCTAGTACTGAGGTTTCATAGCTAGAACACATATAAGTATTCATAAACAATCCGGTAGTCCAACAGATGTTGAAATGATGTGGTCTGAAAATCTAAAAGCAATGTTGAAAAGGATTGCAGAATGCTGTGAGTCATGCAAGACCCTCCTAGTACAAAATCTCTGCAGAGCATCAAAATTCTTGTTTGTTCAGTTGTTTCCCTATTAATGGAAGTGTTATAAAAAGAAATCTGACACTTGTACAAGTTTTCAGCTGAATTTGGGTTAGACATGTAGTTTAAGAACTGTTTCCTAAGTCACTACAAAGGTTTGTAGTGAACCTGAGGCTGCCTCTGTTGTTCAGAAAATCGTGTGATGTTTGGACATAGCAGATGACTTCAGCAATGTCCTTGTAGAGGTCTCTTAGTGCTTGTGCACCTTGTGCTTGGTCATGGTAATTTTCTGTCCATGTGAAACAATAGAGGTCTAGTAGATCTAAGCCATAAACCTGACCTGCCTCTTGTGTTTCTAGAACTTCTCTGCCTTTAATAGCTAAATATTTGACTAGTTGTGCTCTGATAGGCTTGCAGTTTTCTGGGTGATAGGTTATTTTTGTCTTATTTGATAAACACAATGGGGAAAAGTGACCTGTGGGTTATTAGTGATAATCATGAGGGAAACTGGCATGGAAGATTTTAATACAAATATATTTATCTTCTCAAACTACAGAAGGTGAAATAAATCTGATTATTGCAGTATCATTTATGCATTTAATACTGGAAACTATCTTGCTTTATTCACTTAGTTTCAGCAGGTGTCTTCAGGAATTATTTGAGTTTCTAGCTGTGTGAGGAGAATTCCTTCTGCATAAGAAGAGAGAGGAGAAAGTTTTTCCTAGCTTCTTGATGTCTCCTCCACAAGTTTGAAATGTTGTCTATACACCGCATGTATCTCCATGGAAGCAGTGATGAGATTATTGAGGTCACTGGGTGAATCCAAATTTTAAGGAATGACTCTTTTGATTGCTTTTCAAGTTTTCTCTTACTCATGTGTCAAATACAGTGCACTGGAGGAAATACATTTCTTCTAAAGATGTGTGCAAAGTGTGCATCGAAGTTGAAATGTGGGAAACCCATGTTAGCTTTTTCTGCCAATTATTATTTTCTGATGATGGGAACAGAGCTGAAAAGGATCCATATTAGTGAGTTCAGAATTCCTTAAAATAATGCATCCTCCTGCCAACTACACTTTGTGAATGTGGAGGGTGGTTGATTAAACAAGAAAGAGCCATAATGGGTAGGATTGAAACATGGCTCTCAGCTGAGTGTTATTGTTATGGAGTCTCTGTATCTGAATATGGTCTAGGCACTTTAATCACTCAGTGTCATTTTAAGAATTTCTGGATCTTGTTTTCACTTGTAAAAGTTGGAAGGTTTTTTGAAAACAAGAGGGAGATTTTTCCAGTTCTGAGGAGTCTTCATAATGTTACAGTCTCCCTCTGTGGTATGGCATGAGATGACAAATAACAATCCTAGTTACTTCTTCCACCCTGGATCTCTGTCTTCTTGAAGAGTGGTGATTGATTCCTCACAGAAGCTGTCAGAACACACACAGAATCATTAACGTTGGAAGAGACCTATAAGATCATCAGGTCCCCAACCATCTACCTATCACCACCATGCCACTAAACCATGGCCCTAAGTACCACATCTATAATTTCCTTAAAGCCCTCCAGGGATGGTGACTCCACCACCTCCCTTGCCAGCCCTGTTCCAATGCTTAACAACCCTTTCCCCTGTCTGACCAACCAGCCGCTTATGGTCTGAATTTCTGTGAAATAGAAGAGTTATCTGGGTTATTAAGTTTTTATAACTCAGTGTTTTTAAGCTGTTGTAAAGAGGGGAAGTTGCTGAGTCTTCTGTTCCTGTCAGGAGGCTGTTGGCTCTGTCACCTATGTGCAGCTATCATCAAGAACCATTCACAGTATCCCAGTATGTCAGGGGTTGGAAGGGCCCTAGAAAGATCATCTAGTGCAACCCCCCTGCCAGAGCAGGATCACCTAGACCAGCTCACNCCAACAGATCAGATCCCAGTCTGTACTGATCCATGGGGTTGTTCTTTCCCAGATGCAGTACTTTACATTTCCCCTTGTTAAATGTCATTAAGTTTCTCCCTGCCCATGTCTCTAGCCTGTCCAGGTCACTCTGGATGGCAGCACAGCTCCTGGTGTGCCAGCCACTCCTCCAAGCTTGGGATCATCTGCAAACTTGCTGAGGGAACACTCTCCCCCTTCATCCAGATCATTGCTGAATATATTGAACAGTCCTGGCCCCAGCACTGACCCCTGGGGCACACCACTAGTCACAGGTCTCCAGTTAGATTCTGAGGATGGTAGTGGTAAGATGGTGTATTATGGACGTGTGCTGGGTATGGGCTAATCTGTCAGAGAGGATTCTTGTTTCAAGAGATGATTTAATCTTCTGATTGGAGGTAAAGTAGAACACTAGAGCAGGATTCTTACAGAGGCTGTGAAATGTCAAAAGTATTTCATACTCAGCTGGACAAACCCTGAGCAACCTGATTTAGTTGGCTCTGCTTGGAGTGTAGGAATGGACAAAATGATTTCCAGAGTTCTCCTCCTCCTGAGCTCAGTCTGTGATTCTCTGCCCTCATGTCAGAACACTGAGTGTACCTTAAGTATCATGATTCATAACATCTTTATTGTTTCTGAATTATTTATTTGTGTAACTCACTTGAATGCTTTGTTTAGTTAAACTACTGCTCTTTTTTAATGAGTAAGTATCAAATACTTGATTCTGTATGACCTGAAAGCTCCTTTACAGGTCTTGGACAGCAGTTACACATTGCCTAGGAATTAAAAAGATGTCATGGAACATGGCAAGCAATTGATTTACAGCAAAGCACATGAAGTCTGTGTGGTTGGAATGGCAGAGACTCCCCTGTAGAAATGATGTTAATGACTCTGAGAGATCTATTTATGGATGTGATCCAGATTTCCTGAACAACGCTGGGATGCCCTTGAGAGTAAATGTGTTTACAGCTCCATTGTGAATTTTTTGCAGGATTTAAAAATGTCATGAATGTGGACTTGGGAACATCAAAGGAGAAAAATTATAGGAGAATTTAACTCTATACCTTTATACACTACAATGTTTCCATTGTCATTTCAGTCAAAGGGTTTGTCTGGGATCTAATCCTTACTATGACAGTATTTACATGAATTGTGGCTTCATTCAAATACACATTCTGTTTGGATAGTTGCCTGTTGGTGGTGGAAAAATGAAGTTTAAAAGCCCACACAAAATAGGATAGATAATGGCAGTGATCAAACCTGCTTTCTGGGGGTTTGGGGGGGATGTTTTCACACGTGTTTGTTTTCAGTTTTAAAGAGCCTGAGGAAAAGACTTAATAGCAGAAACTATTTTCTTAGGTAGAGTCATTCCAACAAGTCAAGTGCTTTGCCCTGAAAAATGGTTGTTTCAGTCTCAAAGCACTTCTCAAAGGGGAGAGAAATTGGGTTTGTATTTGCTTGCTTCTCTACTTTACTTTTTATCCTCATAAAACAAGAAACAATGGAAGGAAATGTGTCTGAGGCATTTTAGACCAAAAACAACTCTAGTATGCCTTTTTTTCTTTTATCGTATTGTTTTGTTAACTGTTAATCATGTAAAAAAAAAATCCTCTTAATGAATGGTTTCATATAATATTCTGATGAATACCTAGGAAAACTGCTGTAAAGCCAGAAGGGACTAATTACTGCCCACTGCTACTATTTTGGAATGTATTATTAGAGGATATTAAAAAGGCTTTTTAGCTAAAAGTTTACCCTGTAAACAAATACTTTCTGTACTATTTGCTTGCCTTTTTCAGTTTTGTTCTGAAATTTATCTTTCAAAGTATTTTGAACCTTGAGATGCCAGTTCTAGCAAATCATTAGAAAAGGGTCTGGGTTCAAGTGTAGGAATCTGCTGAGCCCATGTGCTTGCTGAATTCTTGTGGACCAAGTGTTGCAGTAATAGCTCAGATGTTGGTAGGTCACTCAAAGTATAAAACCTATCTTGAAAAGGGTATTTTCAAAAAAAGACAGGGATCTCTCTGTCATGAGCTTCTGGAACACTAGGTGCTGGATAAAAAGGGTACCAAAATCAAGCTCAAGACAATGGATCCAAACTAGAGGAGGGGAGAGTTAGATTAGCTGTTATGCAGAAGTTGTTGCCCAGGAGGGTGCTGAGCCACTGTGCCAGGTTGCCCAGAGAGGTGGTGGCAGCCCCAGCCCTGGCAGTGTTGCAGGCCAGGCTGGCTGGGGCTGGGAGCAAGCTGCTCTAGTGCCAGCTGTCCCTGCCCATGGCAGGGGATTGAAACTAGAGGAGCTTTAAGGTCCCTGCCAACCCTGACAATTCTGTGATTCTGTAGCTTGATAGAATGGAGAGCATCAGAGGGAGAAAGAGATGTCCTGAAAGGCGATAGCAGGATTCATAAACATGCTGCAGCTGGGAAGATGGAAATCAGGGGGTGGTTTGTTTGCATTTTGTATGAAAATCGAGTCCAGTGATGTGGATTTTTATACAGCTCTTCAGGAGAACTGCATACAAGAGGAACTTGAAGACTAGTGGTTGCTGTTGGTTGAGATGAAAATGAGACTGCTTCATGACTGCTTCATGATCATTTAAGCTGTGGTTATGGCTGAAAATACAGAGTTTTTGGAGAGCTTATAAAGAGCAAACTAGCATTAGTCAGGGACACCATCACTGAAGAAAAGTACAAAGTTGATGGACTTGAATTTTATTGCCAGATAGGAAAGCATTCAGACAGAAAAGGCTGTGAAGGCATTAAAAAAAAGAACTTGTGAAGGTCCTGGGGATGCCAGGAATTTGTCATCTGTGTCACCTAGCTAGGGTAGGACCATTGTCTGCAGGGATCTGGAAAAATGATCCATCTCTACCTGTTATTGAAATAAAGCACCTTAATGGAAGAAATACAGTGTTCACAAGCTTTGGCTTTGTTCTGTTTGGTTGGGGTTTTTTTAAGGTTAATTTCTTTTTATGTGTGTTTAAGTTTGTAATTTGTGTTAACTGAATTAAGAAGTATCTGGTAGGTGATTCTACTGATTATAGCCAAAATGGATTTTGGCTAGTATAATTATATATATAAAACTACATCTAATTTCTATTAAATAGCAGCCACTTCTGACAAAAATAGCTCTATCCTGGTGCAGAAATAGAAATGTGTTGTAGAAGAGCAGTTAGGTATGGACTGGGTGAACAGTTGTGGGGGAACCAGTGCAATTGTTGTAGGCTAAGCTCTTGCCACTGGGAACCAAAGTGGATCCCTGCCTGCATGCATGACCTTGGGTTCTTAGACAGCAAAGAAGATACTGTACCAGAGAGTGCACTGTGCAGGCTCTGACATGCCTCTAGGTATAAATCCTGAACACAGCTAAAAGCTCACATTAGTGTTGAATACTGTTCTTGTTGGATGTTCTTTTCTGGCTTTTTTTTCCTGTGGGAAAGGGGGATTGGGAAGGAATTGTTGGATATGCAAAATGCTTGAAGTGTTTTGGGTTTCAGTAAGATGAAGGGTAGTGCTTACTGTGCATCAAGCAGCCAAGATGAAAGGAGGGTGATGAACTTTATAATTATCCCTCAGTCTATACCATGAAGTCTGAAAAGGTTGCATGTTGGAACTTGAAGGCATTTAATGAATTTCAAGTTGCAATTTCATTTCTGTTGCTATTTCTGAAAGATAGAGTCAGTGGACCAAGAATAATGAAGCAGTCCCCTGAGGGGTGTTGCTGCAGCCTGCTCTGCCTAGTTCAATTCTAACACAGCTACATTTAGACACACAAATACAGGTTTTGTAAAGTCATTTAGGCTGCCAAATGTCCTGATGTAGGTCTCTCTGGTAGAGCATAGGATAAAAATGTGGTTAAGATCTATCAAACCCCTCACATTTTATAGCTGTAATGAAACTTAGTTGCTTTAAAGTTAAATGTATGCTTGAATGTATTCTTCTTTTCATCTGTTTAAATATCCTAAGTATACCTTTCCACATCAAAGACTAAGATATGGTAAACCTTAACTGAGCTGGGGGAAGCCCTGTGTTCTCCTATGACATTCAGCTGTGCTGTTTGCTGTGTGGAATCATAGAATCCTAGAATCCTAGAATGGTTTGGGTTGAAAGGGACCTCTGGAGCTCATCAGTTCAACCCCCCTGCAGTGGGCAGGGACATCCCCAACTACATCAGCTTGCCCAGAGCCCTGGCAAGCCTCACCTGCAATGCCTCCAGGGATGGGAACTCAACCACCTCCCTGGGCAACCTGGGCCAGTGTTCCACCACCCTCGTGGGGAGGAACTTCTTGCTAATGTCCAGTTTAAATCTACTTCTCTCCAATTTAAAACCATTGCCCCTTGTCCTTTCCCTCCAGGCCTTTGCAAACAGGCCCTCTGCAGCCTGCTTGGAAGTTCCCTTTAGGTCCTGGAAGGTCACTAGTAGGTCCCCTGAAGCCTTCTCTTCTCCAGGCTGAACAATCCCAGCTCCCTCAGCCTGTCCTCAGAGCAGAGGTGTTCCAGCCCCTGAGCATTCTCATGGCCTCCTCTGCACCTGCTCCATCAGCTCCATGTCCTTTCTGTATTGAGGGCAATGCCATAGTTTCTTTTCAGCCCTTGCTCTTGTAGAATTTTCATCTTTACTTACTCTTCACCATATTTGGAGCACTCATAGCATAGTAAATACTGTGGTTTGCATCATAAAACTATTCCAGGTTTTCCTCAGCAGGGTGTTTTGGTACATGTGTATGTAAATGCCTTTCAGTTGTGTGTAGAAAATAGCACTTGTGTGGGTTGTCTGTTTGTTTATTTTGTCTCTCTTAATCAGGTAGCCACTTTTGAGGTAAATCCTGCTAGATCCACACTGGCAAGAAACTTTGAAGAGTCTCCAGAGGGCATGTTTATATCCTTGGAAGTGTATTTATAAGATAAACAGTAGTTATCTGTATGACTTACATATGCTAATTCTAAGATGCAGAGCCACTCTCTGCTTCAGTAGGTGAACACCACATTTGGAACCACTGTTGTGGAAGTGAAATGTCAGGTGCCAGGTGTTCTTGTTCTATGCAGGAAACACAAACCTCTCTGTTCAGTAGGATTTAGTCCACATGCAGTCTGGAACTGTGTAAAATCAATAGGTGGGAACTTATGGACAATTAGGTTAATAATACACAGGGAGTTTTTTCCCCTGTTCTTCCTATTACATGAGACAATAATCCCTGTCATTTCAAGAAAAAAGTGTGGGAATTCTTCTTTTATCCTCAACAGGCATCATTTGCATCTGAAATTTAAGAACCCCTCCAAAGAATTTCGAACATAAAAGCACCTATTTGAAGAAGCAGGTGCATTCAGATCATCTGCCCAGATCTGTACAAACTGGGTTGGGTTTGACAGCAGGTTTATTATCTGCCTGTTTTATGACTTATTGTTGTTGCCTGTAGCTGTATTTGGGTTTGACTCATCTGAGTGTACTGTGGGACAGAAGTGAGAACAACATCCATATTCACAGCTTGATTTGGGTCTCAGATTCTTGTTGTGACAGTCATTTTAGCCATTGTCTTCCACAACTTTCTGTATTTCATGATTTCTCCTCTTAAAATTTTCCCTGTTGTAAAGTAAGATCCAAAGTTTGCATAGTCATAGTCTGTGTAGTTTAAATGTCTTTGCATGAAAATGGGTATAGGGTGACAGTTGGACTTGATGTTGGAGGTCTTTTCCAACCTTAATGATTCTATGGTTCTGTGACTATCAAGACCAAGTACAGGGAGCTGCTGCCTTCCCTTCAGCTTCAACAAAAAGAAACTGCAGCCCTTGGAGTTGCTGTTGGTGTTTTGTGAGGTGTTAGAGCAGTGCAAGCATCACACATTAGATGTACAGAGCAAAAAGGCTCTCTGGGCTTTGCAGGAATTAAGGAACAGCTGGCCAGCTCCTGGATGGAAGTCTTTTCATCTCACAGAATCATTGAGGTGGGAAGTGACCTCTAAGCTCATCAAGTCCAACCATACCTAGCACTACCATACCACTAACNCAGGAGGATGAGCACTGCTCTGCTCCTGCTGCTCACACTCACTAATTCACTAATTAATTTTAGTTACTAATGTAGCTGGCATCCTTACCAACCTTCCTCTGTAAAAAACCAAGCCCACTGGAGAGCAGATTTGCCTTCTCACCCACAGTGTTGAGATCAGGACAGCTGATGGGAAAGCAGAGAGCAGAGCAGCTGGCTACACTCCCAGGATATCTGTTGAGTAGATAAAGAAGACTTTTTTAGGGCTATTCATTGCTGCTTTTTTTTTTCACTTTTGCCTTTCCATCACCTCATGGTGTGTTTTCAGAAGTATTTCTTGTGCTGCTCTGACAGAGAGATGTGTTTGTAAGGGTTACAATCTACAGGCTTTGCTCTCAAAAATGAAGACTGGCTAGACAAAGCTGGACTATCAGTCTGAACTTTGGATTTCTTGCTTTTTGCCAGCTTGAATCATACCATGAGCTCTATTTAAAGATTTTGGGGTTTGTATTTATTTTCCACATCCTTGACCCTGACTGGTGAGCTTGGACATTTATGTTTGCCTTGGCAAGCTCCAAGCTGCTCATCTAGGGCAGGATGAAAACTCTTTTTTCCTTTTGTAAACAAACTGTTCCTTCAGTATTTTCCAGAAGGATTTACACCACCATTTTGCAACTCTTCTAGGAACTGAGAAAACCTTGCTCTTCTGAGCTTTCATTTTACAGAGCTTGTAGCACTGCACAGGAGTGTTGGATTTTCTGTGTTTTCTGAGGTTGGATTACAAGAGCTTTTTTTCCAGAATGTTTTCATGTTCCAGAAATACTCCATTTTGGCTGGAAGGGTTTATGAAAACTATAGGTCACTACTCATTGTTGCCTGGCTAGGAATGGGGTTGGTTGTATTTTTAATTTGTCTGTTGCTAGTGCATAAGTGTTAGACAATGCGATGATGAATTGGACACTGTACACATGTACACATGTACAGTGTGGGGTTATTCAGTCTGGAGAAGAGAAGGCTCCAAGGAGACCTTCTTGTGGCATTCCAGCATCTGCAGGGGCTACAAGAAAGCTGGTGAGAGATGTCAGGTAGTGCTAGGGCTTGGGGAAATGGATCCAAACTAGAGGAGGGGAGATTTAGATTAGCTGTTAGGCAGCAGTTGTTGGCCAGGAGGGTGCTGAGCCACTGTGCCAGGTTGCTCAGAGAGGTGGTGGCAGCCCCAGCCCTGGCAGTGTTGCAGGCCAGGCTGGCTGGGGCTGGGAGCAAGCTGCTCTAGTGCCAGGTGTCCCTGCCCAGGGCAGGAACAGGGCTTGGGACTAGAGGAGCTTGAAGGTCCCTTCCAACCCTGGCAATTCTGTGATTCTACAATACTGCTTCATTCCCTGGAGAGCTGAAAATCAAAATGACTGACACCGTTCTCTATTTCTTTGGATGTATTTTAGTGGTCAGGATGTCAAATGAGAGACTAAGTCAGTGGGATATTTTATGCCAACTTACGAATGGTGTTTTGGGACAATAGAACTGAATTTCATTTTCAACAGGCACCAAGGACTGGTGCTGCTTCTTTTTTGTTGGCTCATGTGCAGTGAGGGACTCTCAGTTTGGAGTGCTGAATGCCACAGAAATGGCATTCTTGTTCCTGTCATCTGACAGACCTGTCATGGTACTCAGCAGTGCTGCTGCTAATTTAGGCAAGTTTGAAATGCTCTAAGTAGGAAATGAAGTTTTGGTTATTCTATATGTGTGTATATATGTATATATATACACACATATATATATTAGATTTTGTATTTTTTTTACATATTCTGGGCTCCCTAGTTCAAGAGAGAGACAAGGAACTCCTGGAGAGAGTCCAGCAGAGGCTAGGAAGATGCTGAGGAGGCTGGAGCATCTGTGGGAGGAGGAAAGGCTGAGAGCCCTGGGGCTGCTGAGCCTGGAGCAGAGCAGAGCCAGAGGGGAGCTGCTCCATGCTGAGCAAGAGCTGAAGGGTGCAGGGGGCAAGGGGCTGGGGCCACACTCTGCTCAGGGGTGCCCAGGGCCAGGCCAAGGGGCAATGGGCACAAACTGGAACCCAGCAGGTTCCACCTGAACCTAAGGAAAAACTTCCTTGCTGTGAGGGTGCAGAGCCCTGGCCCAGGCTGCCCAGAGAGCTTGGGGAGTCTCCTTGTGTGGAGAGATTCCAAAGGCACCTGGAGGTGATGCTGGGCAAGCTGCTGTGGGTGAGCCTGCTGGAGCAGGAGATTGAACTAGATGATCCCCAGAGGTCCTTTCCAGCCCCCACCATGCTGGGATTCTGAGATATTATAAAACTGATAGTATAAAGCCATTAAATCCAACTGAAAGCTGCGTACCCATGTTATTCCTGATCCCAAACTACTGCAAGCCTTGCCAAGCAGAAGGAAAGTATCTGCCATAAGCTCAACTTCTAGAAATTCACCAAAAGTCTTTTAAGAACACCTGCATTTGGCTGGAAGAAAAAGTTTGCAGTATATATTCAGAATATGTTCTCCTCCCCAAAATGGTCCTGCTTGCAAGTGCCTGTATTTTTCCTCAGATGATGTGTTCTGCTCCCTGGTTTCTGGTGTAAATCTGTGACACTCACCTTAGTATGTTCATAAGGTTACCAGATTCCTCATGTTCTGGGAAAATAGTCACTTTTTCCCCTCCATTCTAAAACTACTAACTGAACAAGGGCAAGTAGCAAAGTAAAAGTCCAATTCTACTGTACTGCAGAAAAAATTCTGAGTAGTTTTTAGATTTCTTTAAACAACGGGAAGGTACAAGTTTCCATGTAACTTCTTGTCTTTATGCTGCTATTTATGAGATCTAATGTTTGAGTGTGACATGAAGTATTGGAGAACAATTAGTTCTTCATGAATGTCTTGAAAATTCTCTGCAGTGTTTAATAAAGTGTGCTCTTTATTGTGTTTTATTATCCACATTAAGTTTGTGCCAGTGAGTCAGCAAACCAAACAGAATGTCTGAGTTTTGGTCTAGGACTTTACTGTAAGTGATAATAAATAGCAAATAACCAAAGTGACAGTTCAGGAACAAAGGGTGAATAGTGTCTGTTAAAAAATACTCATAAGATGACAAATAATTTAGGTTGTTAACAGCAAAGTACTGACTGTTATGTAAAGCTCCACTGGTGCTAGTCAGCAGTCCATAAAATGTTATTCTTCCTTTTAAATAACAACACTCATTTCAGAAAGGTATATTAAAAGCATATTTGAACTCCACAAAACTAAAATGCCACTTCCTTTTTCATTGCAGATCTGGGACATGAGTGATGATGAAACAGTCTGAAAAGCAGCTGAATAAGGTGGAAGATGACCTGCTTTGGACTGGAGTGCTGCCTTTTATCTGTTCCTTGACAAGTTAATGATTGCTGACCCATTCTGACTGCAACAAATACAAAGAAATATAATCCATGTTTTGAACTTCATATCTGCACCTTATAAGCAGTCTGCTAGAGAGCTAACTCTCCATGTTTTCATTTTTATTACCTAAATAACTAAAGCAATGTGGTTCTGTTGAAACCTAGTCTTTTTTTCCCCTCCACTTTATAAATATTGCTTATATATAAAATATGCTGGTGGTTTGTTTGTCCCAATTTTTCTTTTGCTTGGCAATGGACATGTCCAAGCAGCATGTCTAAATGTCTTTTTTTCACCTTTCCCAGATTTATTCCCCTTTAGTTGGAATTTATTGTTAAGATTGAGAATATTCTGCTATTGGGAGTTAAACTGCAGCTTTAAAAGAGAACAGGAGTTGGTAAGAACCTCCACCTACTGCCCACACCATTTTGCTTGCTGTTTCAAGGTACATATTTCTGGTACAGTTGATTGTTCTTGCCAGTGTCAGTGGAGGTGATATTCTCTGTAAAGATCTCATCATTTCATGCTATAGAAAAAAATGTTGTTTGACAAGAGGTTGGGGCCAGACTCTTTGCAGTGGTGCCCAGTGACAGGGCAATGGGCACAAACTGAAACCCAGGAGGTTCCACATAAACATAAGGAAAAACTTGTTTGCTGGGAGGGTGGTGGAGCACTGGATCAGGCTGCCCAGAGAGCTTGTGGAGTCTCCTCTGGAGAGATTCCAGACCTACCTGGAGGTGATCCTGGGCAACCTGCTCTGGGGGACCCTGCATTAGCAGGGGGGTTGGATTGGATGATCTCCAGAGGTACCTTCCGACCCCCAGCATGCTGGGATTCTGTGACTTGGGGGGCTGGACTAGATGATCTTTCATGGTCCCTTCCAACCCCTAACATTCTGTGATTCCATGACTTATTTTTGCACAGGAAGCACCAGAATGCCTCAGTATCATGATTAGGCTCCTCTGACTTTGGCTTTGGGATCATTGGTTCAGTCAAAACTTGTAGAGAAACACTTAACTGAAATAAGAAACTGTTTCTCTGCCTTTGCTGATGTTGGATGCTGTCATGCAGTACTCTACAGGTGTTAAAAAAAGAGCAATCTTGATTTTCCTTTTGGTTGAATTTTCAGTTTTTCCATTTTTGCAGCCTCAGGAATGGCTTCAGAGATTCTGGCTGAGCACAAACTGTAGTCTGAGAATCCTTGAGTTTGAAAGATAACTTGACAAAAAAGGATTTCTAAAATATCAAAGTACATTACTCCAAGACTGCAAGTAAGTCAGTTGGGTTTTATCTTGCAGTAGGTTTTAGAAGTACATCTGAAATCTTTTACACCTTTACGTTGTGGGAATTAAAGACTGACTTAAAAAATGCAAATCACTTTATCTGCCAAGCAGTCTTTATTTCCTGTAGATATTATGAAAATTACTTGGTCAATCCAATTATTTGAGTTCCTTCCTTAACATAAGCTCTGAATATTTGGTGTAGATACCTTTACAGCTTTTGTCTTCCACCACATCAGAAGTTCTGTCAGGTCAAATTTGCCTAGAAACAAGGATGTCTGCAGCTCCCATGTTCTGATCATAAAAGAAGATTTATTGCAACGTGCTGAGGTTTGCATCAAATGTCTAAAATAGCTATGATTTCTGTATATTTTAACTATAATATTCATTATATTGACATGATTCCTTAAGTAGCCTTAAGGGAATGCCTTGCTTAGCTCACTTCATTGTAATATACCTCATTCATGTATATGTGTATATTTTTGAAAGAGAAAACTGATCTTTTGGTGGTTGGGCAATGAGCAATAAGACTGATGACAGGCCATGTTAAACAAGTTTGTTCATGTGCATAATTACTTCTGAGCTCCCATGGCTTCCATTTTGTTAGCCATGCCATAGTCCAGTCAGAACCACGAGTCAGTACCAGCACACTTGAAAGGGAAGCAGCTGCATTTGTATCTTTTGGAGTTGCTGACAGTGGAATGCAGAAGTCTCTTGGCAGTTTTTAGTTATCTAAAACTTGCAATCTGATAAACGTTACTAGTTCTTTGAAATCCCTGGAACTCTGCTCATCCTGCTGAAGTTCCACTGCAGCTTTGCACTGACGATCTCTATTTAAACTGCACAAGTGTACGAGATGGAAAGGTTCAAAACTCAGGGTTAATATAATGTTTCCTTACCTCTGTAATTTCAGTAAGATACAACTCTCTCAGGCTGAGCTGTTTCCTGTACATATGCTTCCCAGATGTCTCTGATGTTCAGAAACACTTCGGTTTGACTTGGAATAACTTCCGTTTGCTGACTCTAATGTTGTTTTCTTTCTCCTTGCAGACAAGAATTGTTCTTATTTTGCTTTTACTCAATTCCTAGGCAGTGAGAAATCATGCGAATCTATTCAAATGAATGAATGAATGCACATTCAATTATTATTGAGAGAGATAAACACATTTATTTACTGGCTTGCATGCACTTAATGGCAGGATTTGGGCACAGTCCTCAGCTCCAGTTATTGCTGTTTAATGAAAGAAGCTAAACTTTACTTTCTTCATGATGGAGGTAAGATTTAAATCTTACTTGTGCTGCCATGGCCTCCTAGGCATCAGTGATGAGCCTGGACTCATATTTTCATTGTAGAACCCAACAGCTACCATGGATTTTGAGATATAAAACAAATCTGTCTGTTGAGGAGAGCAAATTAACAGCCCCAGAAGAACATACTCATCTTCCTGAAGTATCTAACAGAAATGCAAGGGCACTACCTGGCAGTGTTGGTGGGACTGTGTCTTACAGAAAGCAACTGTGACCCCTACTTTCACATCTGGGGATGTCTCTCAGTATTAGATGACCACATCACAATGGAGAGCTGTTGACATCATTTTTGTTCCTGAGTATTACAGAAATTCATGGAGTGATAATCTTCTGTCCTGCTTTCAAACTTCTACTAACTAGTATTTTTCTTCACTGTCATCCCTTCAATGTGTTTGCTGGCTGAAGTCTAGGATTTGTTATGGAGTATTAGCATATTCATGGAGGTGAGGAACTTGAGGTTCTGTGTGAGAGTTTTCTGCTTTAAATCCCTCACTTGCTCTCATCCTTGCTTTCACAATCCACTGTTAAATTCTCTTCACCTATGTCATAGTTTGTCAATTGGAAATAAATTTAACATAGGGCATGCCATTTATATCATGTGT
Source organism: Bucco capensis (assembly GCA_013396975.1). NCBI lineage: Eukaryota > Metazoa > Chordata > Aves > Piciformes > Bucconidae > Bucco > Bucco capensis. The sequence continues at coordinate 519,832 of VWZO01022189.1, read as the reverse complement.
AAATTGTCCTAGCACCATTAAAGGCAGCAGAATCAGAGGTGCTTCAGCCCACAAGAAAATCTCTTCCATGGAGCATAGGGCTAGTTTGAGTCTTAAGCCTTCAACAGTGGGCTCTATAATGGAGAAAGGAAACGGATTTGAAAATTACACTCAGAGCCATAAAGAAAGATTTGTGATGGCCCAGACAGGCTGGCTGAGACAATCACCAACAAGTGGAACCCTGGGATTTATATACCTCAGAAGCTGATGACTCCCAAGAACTAAAGGGAGATTCTGCTCCAGTAGAAGTCAACAGCATGATAGTTATTTTGACAGATCTAGAGGAAACTGTAGTGGTTACTCTAGCCCTTAAAATCATTAAGCTTGAGCCTGGAAAAATACTTCTCCCTTCCTTATGTTCTGTGTGGCTTTGGTATTGTGTCCTCAATAGTCTTATTCCATGTCCTCTATAATGTTCTTTCTGATTCTGTTTCTTTGTGTAAGATTTGGCTGCTCACCTTAAATACACCTGATAGAAAGATTTGCAAAATAGAGGGTTGTTTTTTTCCCTCTATAAGCATTTTCTTTTAATTTGTCACTTGTGCTCACAGAAAACTCTTCAATGGGGTTGCTGTCTTGCTGAGCATTTCACTGTGCACTGTAGAATCATATTGTAGCACTTGTTTCTCCCTCCCACTGAACAAATTCCTTCTAGATGTGTGTTAACTGGTCTGATTGGAATTGCTAATATGACATAGAGTCATATAGGTTGGAAATGACCCTTAAGGTCATTGAGTCAAGCATTAACCTGACACTGCCAAACCACCACTAGCTACTTCATCATTGCACTACACATGGACAGTGTTGAACCATGAAGAGTTTGCCCAGCTCCCAACTTCTCTTTGAGTTTTCTTCCTTTTCATAAAACAAATGAGATTTCTGAGCTGTGTCTGAGGTTCTCCTTAACAGCAGAAACATGTGAGAAGAGCACTAAGCTCCTGACAGCAGCTTTTGTGCTGTTGATCAAGAGCTACTCTGCCTGCTCCTTACAGAGCCATGGCAGAACCCATGAGGATATTTTTATATAGCTTCTCTTCAGAGTCTAACCATATCTTAAGAGTTCAAGGAGAGTCCCAACTCTCTGCTCTTAGGGGAATAAGAAAGATAGCTCACATTCTTTCAGCAATAACTGTGTTGCAGGCTAACCCATAGCCAGCCCTTCTTGTCCCTCTGCCAGCTCTGCATGGCTCCAGGCAGTGCTCTAGCAGTGCCAATGCCCATTCTCATGCTGCCCTTCAGCTTGCTGTGCTCTAGCTTGGCATGAAGAGGACCCAAAAGCTGAAGAACAGCTAGGTGGGGGGATTTTGCCTTGCTAATTTGCCAAATTTTTGTACCCTTTTTTTTTTTTTAATAGACTTTTTTAAAGTAATAATGCAATACTTCCCTTGGAAACAAAGAAGCATTTCTACTCCAAAGAGAGCCATTAAAGAAATATTTGCAACATGGTAAACTTTAGCAGATTTCCCAAGAAACAGAGTCTGGAAGATGTCCTGAGCCTCTTTTGACATGGTTTCATTAATTCCTTTTCTTCTTTTGGTTTTTATTTTTGGTCGTTTTAATTTTCCATGCAGATATTGTACTCATGCCTATCCTGCCAAAATGAAACTTCCCTTCTCTTTTAGAGCACCTGGATTATCTGTTTGAAAAGACAGAAATACCACACTAGAAGAACTTCAGGCTGTCACACTCTGGCAGTGTGTAAATTCCTAACCTATGAAAAACCTATCTACTTGTCCTAGTTCAGTTCTCTTCCCTTGCAGTGCCTGGATCTTCTCCAGAACCCTAATGGTGTTCAAAAGTACCATGGCACCACACAGGTAATGCTTTGGGTTTGAAATGGTTTTGAATTTACCTTCTTTGAAATGACTTCTCACTGGGTAAGGAACTGGCTGGCTGGTCATGCCCAGAGAGTGGTGGTGAATGGATTTCAATCCAGTTGGTAACCAGTCACCAGGGGTGTTCCCCAGGCCTCAGAGCAAAAGAACCTGGAGGTGTTGGTCAACAGTGGCTGAAGAGAAGCCAGCAGTGTGCCCAGGTGGCCAAGAAGGACAACAGCATCCTGCCTTGGATCTGAAACAGTGTGGTCAGCAGGACTAGGGCAGGGATTGTCCTCCTGTACTGGGCACTGGGGAGGTCACACCTTGATTCAGTTTTGTGCTACTCACTCCAAGAATGATATTGAGTTGCTGGAGAGTGTCCAAAGAAGAGCAATGAAGCTGGTGAAGGGAGTCTTGCACAAGTCTTGTGAGGAGCAGCTGAGGGAACTGAGATTGTTTAGTCTGCAGAAGAGGAGGCTCAGGGGAGACCTTATCTCTTGCTGTAACTCCCTGAAAGGAGGTTGGAGAGAGGTGGAGGTTGGTCTCTTCTCTCAAGTAACAAGTGAAAGGACTAAAGGAAATGGCCTCAAGTTCTGCCAAGGGAAATTTAGGCTGGCTCTTTGGAACAATTTCTTCCCTGAAATAGTGGTTAAGCATTGGTACAGGCTACCCAGGGCAGTGATGGAGTCACCATCCCTAAGGGGATTTAAGACATGTAGATGTGGTGCTGAGGGACATGGTTTAGTGGTGACTTGGTAGTGTTAACTCAATGATCTTGGAGGTCTTTTCCAATGGAATGGTTCTGTGATTGAGACTTTCCCTCTTTATGACCACTTCAGCTATCCAGTGTAATAATTTCTATCAATTTCATGTTTTTATCTGTGCAGCACTTGACAGGTTTGGATATAAAAAACCCTAACAATTTTTTGACAGCATTTCCTTTCTAATTTGATTTTCCTTGATGCCCTCTCATCTGCTACCACTGACAATGACCTTCCAGTACCTAAAGGGAACTTCCAAGAAGGCTGCAGAGGGCCTGTTTGCAAAGGCCTGCAGTGAAAGGACAAGGGCCAATGGTTTTAAATTGGAGAGGAGTAGATTTAAACTGGATATTAGGAAGAAGTTCCTCCCCACGAGGGTGGTGGAACACTGGCCCAGGTTGCCCAGGGAGGTGGTTGAGTTCCCATCCCTGGAGGCATTGCAGGTGAGGCTTGCCAGGGCTCTGGGCAAGCTGCTCTAGTTGGGGATGTCCCTGCCCCACTGCAGGGGGGTTGGATTAGATGAGCTCCAGAGGTCCCTTCTAACCCAAACCATTCTAGGATTCTATGAGCAGTGACTCTATAGTACTTGGCAAAGAGTATATATGTTTTCTCTTGTGTTACTCCAGGTCAAAGAAGCAGTCGCTCTGACCCGTTGTCTGGTTGACCTGTTGTTGACTGTTGTTTGAAGTCATGGAGTGTTAGCCAAACTAGGCTGTGGCTAGGGCTAATCTATAGCCACTGTTAAGTACAGGAGCTGAAATCCAGCAGTTGGTGTTCTTCCACCAGGCAGTGATGGGTGTTTTATCCAGGCTGTAGTGAACTCTTTGGGGTGAGTCACTTGAGGATTATTTTAACCTGGCATGGCGGAAGGGAAACTGAGGCTACTCCCAAAGGAATGAATAGCAATAACCTTGAGTAGCAAAGATGTGAAGTGCCTTGAGGTATTCTGTATCTTAAAGCAGCATTTTTGTCACCTCCTTTCCCAGCTGAAATGATATCAGCCCAGGATAAGCAGCAGATGACTACTCCATCCATATATAACTCCAAGTTCTAATTGCTCCATCAATATTATCTGCCTGTTGTGACTGAACCACAGCATTTTTTCAAATCCAGTGGAATTATTTAAGACATTCTCTGAAAAGGTTTTCAGCACCCATCAGCTGCTTGAAGTTTGTGAATGAAGCACCATGATTTCTTTCTGTTTAGCCAGGCCAGACCTCCCTTGCTGTTGTAGCTTCCTTGAAGCAGACTCTTCCTTGGGCTCAGGGATAAAAAAAGGGATCAAAACAAACATGTTATGTTTCCTTGCTGGCATGGAGTAGATGCTGACTTTCCACCTACTATAGAGTCTAAATGCCTGTTTCCTCTTGTTCTTTGAGCAGATGTTTATAGAGGACATTGAGATAAAGCACAATGGACTTTGCCTCTGGAACTGAAGGTCACACGTGCATTTCATTGTAGATGATGAAAATGTCTAATTATTTAGTAGCAAAATATTTTAGTAAGCAGGAAAAGAGAGAAGCAGACATATAGTGCTGTACTGCTGGAAATCAAAAGCACAATTCTAAAGAGAAAAATATTCTTTGTACCTCCTCTCCTTTCCCCTACAGTGACTTTCTGTTCTTACATTCTTTGGCTATGGATTGCTGCTTCAGTAGCCTTTGAGCATCCAAAAATTTAGGCTTGTGTGTGACTTCAGTTTGCTTTTTGGCACTGAGATGTTTGATTTTTGTAAGACTTTAGCAGAATGATTCCCTGTTTGATTTGTTAGTGAAATACTGTTGTGGGCTACATAAATAAGAAGGAAGAGACATTCTTCTGGTTTCATTCTTCTGGAGGAGGGCAGAAGTGTTTTCCTCAAGGTCTCTTCTGGTCTGATGTGTGTACCCTTGTGAGGAGCAGCAGGGGCTGTATCCCTGTGAGGCAGTCTGCTGCAGTGAAACACACACTGGCAGATCATAGCTGGAATCACAGAACATTCATGGCTGGAAATGACCTCTCAGGTCACCGAGTCCAACCAAAAAAAAAAGAACAAAAACCACCAAAATCCCC
>VWZO01022189.1:475177-514892 GCA_013396975.1 Bucco capensis | reverse complement strand
TTCTGTCATTAGTTACTAAGGAGAAGAGGCCAACCCCCACCTCTCTACAAGCTCCTTTCAGGTAGTTGTAGAGGGCAATGAGGTCTCCCCTCAGCCTCCTCTTCTCCACACTAACCATGCCCAGCTCCCTCAGCCTCTCCTCATATGGCTTGTCCTCTAAACCCCTCACAAGCTTGGTAGCTCTCCTCTGGACATGCTCCAGCATTTCCATGTCCTTCCTATAGTGAGGGGCCCAGAACTGAACACAGTACTCCAGCTGAGGCCTGGTACTCCAGATGATTTGCCTTTCTAAATCAAAACCAGTATGGGCTAAAACTGGGTGAAGAAACACTGCTCAGATTGCTTCCACGTCATGTCAACAAGGCTGGAAGAAAGGCAAGGGCTGTGGAGGTCCCATGACTGGCCCACTCTGAATGCATTTGAACTCTAGTCTTTGACAGCTAGGAAATGTGTGTTCTTCCCCCACCCTGCTTCTCTTTTCTCTCCCTGTGACTATCTCCTCCCCTCTCCCAGTGCTAGGTGCCTGTCAGGTCAGGGAGGGATGTGGGTGGACAAGTAATTTCCAGTCACCGACCTAGTGTAAGAAGTGAGGAAATCCATAAAGTAGGTATGACTTTGCTTGGGGGGGAGGGGTTGCTTTGTCTTGAAATGTCTTTATTTTCATTTCATGCCTCAGAGTCTGACTTTTTTACAGTAATGCTGTAGGTGTTACCACTTCCTCAGGAACCTGTGATTCAGGCAAAGGATAAATGCAATGACATCACCGGCAGCTCCTGTTGAATTGCTGGGTTCCTAAACAGGGGCTGTTGGCTTTTCTTTGAGTACTTGCAGCTTTAGGTTAGTTGTTTGGTTTTGTTTTGTGTTGTTTTGTTTTGTTGAGGAGTTTTTTTGTGAGTGGGAAGGGATGTGAGGCTTTCATTATCCAAGGCAGCCTTGCCATTACAAATAACCACACTGCTTGTCTTTTATCCTGCTCAATCTCTGAATATTGAAGTTTTCTTAAAGCAGGAGATCCACACTTCTGTGCAAGCTAAGCTATTTATGAATGAAATAATTGTAATTAGGCTTTAGCAGAGGTTCTGTTGTTATCAACCATTCTTACTTCACTCCTGCTCTGGGGAGAGAGGGAAGGAGGTGGGGAAAGGGAAAGGTCTGAGTGTCATTTTCCATTATGATTTTGGCCTTCTAACAAACAAAAGAACTGTGTTTTCATCCTACTAGTCAGCTCTCCTTCACTGCTCTCCACGGTGTGTATTTGCACCACAGGAGATTTGTGTTAGATTTCAGCCTTTCCTTTCCTGTAACTGATCTTTCTCACTGATAGTGCTCCATAAATCCCTGGCTGAAGCAGGAGGAGCTGGAGCAAAGGTTGGCTCTTTGCCGAGGGCCTCCCAAGGTGTGGGGAGCATGGCATGGGGGGAGCAGCAGCTGCATCACAGCCCCCTGTGATGTCACTGCTCTTCAGCTGATGGTAAAAACAGTGTCAGGAATTATTGTCATCAAAGGAATGTGACAAATTTGCTGTCTGTCTAGGGCAGTTATTCATAGTGTTCACCGACAGACTACCAGAGTGCTGCATGTATTTCTTGTCATGAGCAAAGGGTCACTGTCCTTTTAGTTAGACAGGAGCAGGTTTGGAACTCTAGAGAGTTCAGTGCAGCAGAGACTTTACATATGTCCTTTTGGCTGTGCTTTGGTTGGTTGGGTGTTCTCTGAGCAGGCACTGCCATTGTGGTTGCACTTTAAAGGAAAACCCAAAGAAAGTCCATGGAATCAGGGAGGTGAAGTCAGTGACTGCCATAGGGAAGGATCTCTCTTCCAGTTGTGTCAGTCCATGTCAAACTTTGTCACTATTAAGAACCATTTGTCGGAAGACATACTAACCCAAATTCCTAACAAAAGGTCCAGTATCTCTGTTTTCTTTCTAATTAATTAATTGATTGATTGATTTCTGTAATTTATTCATTCCTACCTTCCTAAAGCTGCTGTTTATCTTCCTTTCCTAAATGACCCTTGTGCAGGGTCATGCATGATTGAACATACAACCCTTCCTCAAGTTCCACCCAATGGCTATTGGAGCAATGCTTGTATGTTGTTATCAGGGCTAGGTTGGGATTGCTTTCAGATGATAGATGGCATGAATGCAATAACATTACAATGATTATTATCACACAGATAAAAGACAATTTTTCCCTAATTACAATGTTTATTGTATGTCTCTTGCATGCAGTGAGACAGCATGTGTGATTTTTCTCAAGGGCAGTAGGTAGCAATGAGTGCATAGAGTCCTTTACCTTGGAAGAGAACTTTATAACCATCAAGTCCAGTTGTGAAGCCAGCATTACCAGGTCCCCACTAAACCATGTCCTTCATGGCATGTTCTGCCCCATGAGCTGTGCAGGGCAGGAGCTGATGCATAGGAAGCAGCTTGCATCATTCTCACCAACTGCCTGGGACACTTAGGTGAGTAGTGCTCTCCAAAATCTACTTCACATACTTGATAACTCTGTCTTCTTGAATAGGAATCCAGTAGTGTTCAGCAGTCAGACATTCCAAACTTAAGATACACTTCTTTCTAACCACACTCCAATTTGCAAGGGGGAAATGGGGAGCAAGTCAACTTGGTGTGTGCCCAACATCTCCCTGTGGCTCTAGATATTTCATCTTCATTTCCAACAGTTAGAATATCTGCTAGTTAATTTAGCTTCCTCTTGTTAGTATTTGGAAATGTAATTAAGCAATTCTGATAGATAACATCGAAATATTCAATGCTTAAAAATCAGCTGGGAACAGAGAATAACAACTTACCTGTTGATCTGAGATACTGGAAAGGAATGTGATTTAGGTGTCCTCCTGGCAGGAGGACACACAGCAGAAGGTTGGTTCAGAACATGACCAAATTACTGCTTTTACTTTATTTTGTTGCTATTATAGTAGGTGATTGTGGCTTCAGAAATTTTCTAAGCCAAGATGCTATGTTCCAGCTTTCACAGTTTGGAGATTAATGTAATTCATTCTTGTGATCTTTAAAAACACTGCTTATGTAAAGCAACTTTGGCCTCTCTGTCATAAGACATGGGAAGATGGTTTGAGGCTGAACACATGGGCTGTGTACCACAGACCTCCAGTGAAGCCAAAGAAAGTCACATCATCTCCTCTGCCCATCCTTAGTCTGGGCTTTGCTTGGTAGGGTCTCTTCTACTGAGGAAGTGCCTAGTGCTGTGAGACTAATCTGGCTTGAGTCAGCTAGGCAGTGAGGTAGTACAAGTGTCAGAGATGACACAAGCCTAGCTCACCTCTAACATCACTCATCCTGTAATGCCTTCTCATTTCATCATCTGGCCAAGGAGTTCACAAGTAGTTAGCAAAATTCATTTGCCTCACCTTTGGGATGCCTAACTTTGGATGCTCTAAGCCAGACTTTGATGATGTCTTCAAACTGGAGTCTGATTTCAAATGTAAAGACAATCTTCTCTTCAGCATGTATTCTAAAAACTTTGTGTGTAAAAGAGGATTAAATAAACCAGCTACTTTTAAATGCTTACTGTTTCACTTTTGCTCTGTCTTTCATGTATGCACTAGAAAATTTGCTTACCAGGATGAGCTTTGGGGTTTTGTGTAACAATCAGCTAAAAGAGTGAGGAGTCACCCAAGAGCTTTGTTGTTCTTGTAGAAAAGAAATACAGAAAAGGGGGAAAAAAAGATATTTAAGTGCACTTTTATACAATGAGTTTCTGGTTTTGAGGCTTGTGTTGTTACCAGTCTGACTGCTAGAAGCTTACCTCTTTGTTTGACAGTAGGTGCATGCAAGATAACTCAGCATTGCAGCCTGGGAGTGGCTGGTTGTGTTCTCCAAGGCTGCACTGCCATTTCAACTTCCTGTTTCCTGGAATGAAAGGTTTGGATTAGTTTCCAAAAGGAAGGTGTGCATTGACTTTGGCAATGGAACAGAAGAATGAAGAAGCAAGAAACAAGTAAGAATTGGACTCGTTGGTTGGTTGGGTTTTGTTGTTTTGTTTTTGTTAATATTCTTAATTAACAAATATTTCTTGATTAGTTCTATGTATTCTGAACATACTCCAGAGGGGAGGGGGAACCTTTTATTGTCCATTCCCTGAGTGAAAAACTGAGAACTGTTGCTGAACTAAATACAAGGTGTAAGTCAGTCACCATGACCTCTAGTTTGTTGGACTGTAGAGTAGTGTTCATGACATTTTGGTGTTTTACTAAGTTTTTGTGGCTGTTTTCCCCAGGTAAATTTTTCACCAAAAAGAGAGAAACCTTTGGTTATGAGAGAAGAGCAAATAACTTGAAATTCTTTGAAATCATTGGCCACTGCCCCAAATATCTGTTGTAATGAAGCTCCAGTAACTCTTTTGTCCTACTGTGCTAATCATTTGTTTTCCTCACCTGTTTCCATTCTAGATGGGAGATGTGAAGGGGCAGAAGAAAAGCAGGAGTGACAGGAAAGGAGGAATCTGGAAGAGAGCCAGGAAAGACAGCTATGAAGAGATTGGCTTCCCGATTGAGGCTTTAGGAGCAGCAGATCAAGGTTGCCCCAGTTTGGGAGCTTTCCCATCAGAGGTATTGTCATTGGCTTTTTAGGAGTAAAGCTCCTAAAAAGCTTTAGTTCCATGTCCTTGGCTGTTGACAGCTCTGAGCATCCTCTTTTTCTGGGCAGGGCCTATCTGTCTATGGGAAGTTCTCCTGAGGCTTAGCATCAATTTTCTTCTAGTTTGGGGCTTCCTCTCAGGTTACTACTCAGAGGATCACAGGGAGTGGAGGCTATCCAGCCAACTTCCTACCTCTCCCTTTTGCTCTGTGCAGACATTAAGTGCTACCTCTCTTGTCACCTAACTTTTCTAATGCTCTCAGGAAGGAGAGGAACCTTCTGAATTTGTGTCTACAGAGGAACTAGACCAATAGACTTGCTTAAGCAGACTTCTCATCCACAAGCAACCCAAGGATATATCTGGAAGCTTTGTGATGTGATCCTGTACCTTGCTGAATGTTCCCTGTGCTCCCTAAACACCATCTGAGGGGGAAGTTCTTGCAGTGTTTTGGTTTGGGGTTGAGGGTGGCTAATTCCCACATCAGGGCTGCAAAGCTAAGCAGTGGAGGTTTCCTGAGCAGAGAATATTAACTTTCCATCTGTCTGACTAGTTGGGGAGATTAGAAATTTCCCAACTCTTAGAATGTTGTTGCTGGTCTCCCAACACTGAGTTTTTTTGTTTTGTGTTCTTTTAATTCCCAAGAATCTGTTTGCTTTCTTTCTTTCTGCAGTTTAAAAAGGAACACATCTGTTTTGTGGCTGTGTGGAGAGACTTGAAAATGTGCAACTGAATGGCTCAAAACCAGAATTAATTCCAAATGTAGTTTATTTATTATAACCTGGTTTTATTTTTTTTTTTGCTTCTGAAAAATTCAAGTGAAATCTTTCCCATGGAGTGATTCCAGTGAGTTCTATGAACACATAACAGAGTCATGGTGAGCTGTCAGTGTTCCTACCTTACCACCTTACAATTGTTCCTGTGAGTAAGAACCAAAGTAACTGCATGGCAAGAAAACTTTCTGGTCACTGAAACACTTCAGTCTCATTCTGTCTGATCTGCCTTGATATCTGGGCAGGACAAGAAGCCAGCAAATCTGTTGAGATTTGTGCTAGTGATATAAAAGCAATGGTCTCTAGCCTTTCCTTTATGTTATAAAGGCAGAAACCCAATTTTTCAATGGCTATGGCGTAGTGTAAAGAAGTCTTGAAGTCTCCAGGAGCAAGATCACATCTTTGGCAGCTGTGATGCTGCTGTGTTTGCTCTGTGTACCAGCAGTAGATGTTCCATTCTGGGTAGTTAATCAAATTGGACACCCTCTCCATTTGCTTGTTGTTGAGCTCCAGAGATCAGCCTTGAGGATAGATTTCTGTGCTATTAAGAGCTCAATGGAGGAAATTATTGTATCATTTAGGAAGAAGTCAGTTCAAAGAACTCTCTGGACAGCTGCAGATCTGGGCAGGTTTTCCTTTGGTAGTCACTTGGCAAGCACCCCTAGTTTTATGCTAGCCTCAAGGCATTTCATGGCCAGCAGCCTGTAGCTCAAGGCTTGTGTGATTGCCTCTGATGCTCTGCCCTAGTGCTGTGTGTTCTGTGTGGGTGGGGACTGGGAAGGGGCCAGCAGAAGACAAAGAGAGAGGAAGGCAGTGGCTGGAGCTGTGATCTAGATTTAGCTAGACTGGTCAGAGAAACCTTTCTCTTAGGGGGAAAAATACATGTAGTTTGCTCTGGGAGTATGTCAGAGGAGGAGAGTGGAGAGAAGATGAGATCTGTCATGGGGCAACTGCTGAACAAACTTTCCTATGAAAAGGAGAGTATTTCTTCTTGCTTTCATTAGCTTCTCTTCCCTTCATGATGTTTTATGGGTGGATCTGCTATTGATTTCAATCCTTGGCCATGCTCAGGCATTTTTCACATTTCCTGTGAGAACTGGTAGAACCAAAACTTGCATTCAGAGTTTCGCTGCAATAGGGCAGAGCAGGAGGAGAATCCCACACTCTTCCTTCCTGTATTGCCAAGCAGAAATTGTTGATTTGTTAGATTAATCACTGAAGTTACAGACATGTCAGCAAAGTCACCATTTGATTTATTCCTGCTGATTTTGCATCATCCTGAAAGGTCATAGCTTGACTCACATTACAGGCAGCATTTCTGAGCCTGGCAACAACAAAAGCTTTGTTTTTTATTGTGAGGATAGCTGTTCTTGCCATGGAAATCTTTCAGACAGGAGCCCTAGACTCCCACCATGTTCTGTGTGGTGGTGACTTTGCAGGACTTGAGTTCCTCTTCATTTCTCCACCTGAAAACTCACTAGTTGAGCTAATGACATCAATTCTATACACTAGGGAAGCCAGAGGCTGAATCAGCAGATGCATCAAATGCCAGAAAAACTTGTTTGGTGTGAAGGTGCAGAGCCCTGGCCCAGGCTGCCCAGAGAGCTTGTGGAGTCTCCTTGTGTGGAGAGATTCCCAAGGCACCTGGAGGTGATGCTGGGCAAGCTGCTGGGGGTGAGCCTGCTGGAGCAGGGGGGTTGCACTGCATGATCCCCAGAGCAGAGTGCTGTGTTCCCTGTGCTGCTCTTGGTGTTTGCTTCTGGAGAGGTTGAGTCTGAGATTTTCTGTAGCCTTAGCAGGAGCACAAGAACTTATTGCCTGGAAGGAGAAGGAAAAGGAGAAGTCCTTGCTTTAATCTGTGACTATTGTTAGTGGTTTCCATTATTTTCACGCCCACTTGCCCCTCAAAAAACCCCCAATAAATCCAAAGTTTGCAATCCTGCAGTGGATCAGTGAAGAGTACAGGTTGGGGTTAGGCTGAGAACTTCTGGTTTTAAACTAATGGAGGCTTTTTTTTTTCTCTGAAAGAAATGTTAACACACAAGCCACATGCCATGAAGACAACTAGACCCACAGCACTTGAGTATTTCAGGAAGTGAGATATTTGAGCTTTGTGTTTTGCTGGATTAAAGAAGGAGCAATTCCACCATGAATAGCAGGATGCTATCAGGAAGATTCTGCATGCATAGTATTTGCTTAAACTGAATAAACAGTTTGAAGATAAGCAGCTTTTTGCTTTTTAAGTGTGGCAGGCATGTGGCTAGCACAGCTTTGTGTTTGCATGCCTTTGTGTCTGTCTTTGTAATGAAGGGAAGACAGATGTTCTCCTTGGTATTCAAGAAAGCTGCTACTTAGCAAAATACAATGTCAAATGACACTGCACAGTGCAGCAGTGATCAGTGGAACTGGCTGGCCTAGAGCAAAAAAAGGTTGAAATGGTGAATGCAGTGAGGTGTGTTCTCACTGGAGTCAGCAACTCCTTTGTCATTATTTACAAGTAGCCTATAGAAAAAGGAATTCTGTTTTTTCCAGCTCTGTCAGAAATGCATGGCAAGCTGAGTATCCATGTGTGACTAATCTCAGGCCAACCATTCTCAGCAGAGAGGCATGGAAATCCGATAGAAACACCACAGTGATCCACCAATTAGCTGCTATAAAACCCCCAAAGTTAGTGCATTGTTGTCTGATGGATTGGGCTCTTGATTGTGTCACAAAGGATTCCTCTTTAATGAAGCTCAGGGATGCTGTTGTCAGATGAGAACAAGGCTGCCTCCAGTATGGTGTTGTCCTCTTCTAGCACCAGAGGAAGAAGCAACACAGGAGGAGCTTGTACTGGGAATAGTCTGGCACTGGTGCCAGAGAACTGGAGAACTGCTGCTTGAGTGTTGTCCATGGTAAGCACAGGCTGGGTATGGAGACTTCAATGACAGTGTGAGTGGCACAGCTGAGCAACCTCATCTAGTGCCCCTGCTCACAGCAGGGGTTGAACTAGACAACTTGTAAAGGTCCCTTCCAACTCTAACCATTCCATGATTCTATAACCTGTGTCCATTCCTGAATGCTGCCATGCTGGTGCAGTGAGAGCTGTCACCTGAAGGCAGTGTTTACTGCTGTGGCATTTCCTGAGGAGAGGGAAAATCACTGTGAGTCAAGTTCAGGAATATTGAGTGTGGCAGCAAAGAGGCCAAATGCTTTGCCCAGGTTTGCTGTTTCCCTGTGCAATTCCCTGAATGTCTCAGGGAAGGTCTGAAGGTACACAGCTGGAGAAAGAAGTGGTGTTTGTGGCTTTAGCTCAGGGATGAAATGATTTGCTCTCCCCATATCTACAGGAATGAGTGGTTAGTGCCAGTGGCTCTCTGGGACAGTCTGTGGCTGGGCAGGATTTGGCTTGAATGCACTCAGGAGCTTCACTACAGTCAAGAAGGTTTTAAGAGTGAAGGTTGAGCACCAGTGGGAATGCCATGTATGAAGTGGTTCTGTTCCTGCTTTTGCCATGCATGCAGAGGTAAGGAATATCCCCCCCAGGTCTGCTGAGCTCTTTTAAGGCTTGTACCCTGCTGATGGAGAATAAAAAATGTATATATTAGATGTCACTGCTGGTGAGGAGTGCTGCCTCCCTGAGCCTCCCAGCACCTCTCACAGGGGAAAAAAGCCAGAGAGAAGCCTCTCTACTGCAGGAGGTGACATGCTCTGAGGAGCCTTCCTTGTGCACTACTGCAGGCACGTGGTAGTGCTGCTGCCTTGTGTGCTGTGACAGGAGAGCACCGAGGCACCAGAGGATAGCTTGGGCTGCAGAATGAGGCAACTGCTGCAGAGCTATATGCAACTGCAGCTTAAAAATGAGCAATTAAATTATCCATCATGGCTGTCTTACACCCAAGAATGCACTTGAGGTAGCTGGTCTGCAGAGGGGCAGAACGTTCCCATTGAAGGAGAGGTTAAAAGAATTATTCATGGGTATATTTTAGTTATTAAATTGGGTTGTTTTCTATCATACCCCTTCAGGGATAAAGTGTGCTGCAATACACAAGAGAATCCAGCTGTGGAGTAACTGTCTGCTAAGGGAGGGAGATGGAGACAGTGTGTGACGTTCTTGGAGCTACAACCACAGCAGATGACATGGAAGGTTCTGTGTGTCATCAGGAAGATACAGGCTGGTTTCTTATTTTGCTGCTCCTCAAGAAAGATCTAAAGATAGTGGTGAATGGTTCCCTCAGCCAAGCAGAAGTGTGCCAGCTCTGGTGAGTAGAGCTCTTCCAGCAGTAACATCGAAAATAGTGCTGATGTGTGTTGGCAGGGTATCACATTAAGCAACACGACATACTGGTGTGGTGTTGGGACACTGGAGAAGTCTTCATTCACACAGCTACTACAACCCCTGTTGTCATGTCAGCAGTTAGTACAGCATGAGCAGCCAGTGCTCCAGCTTCTGCTGCTGCACAGAGGCTTCTGAACAAGGCTGAACAACCTTTTTTCTGTCTTTCCTCTGTTGCCTGACTTGGCCTACTAGGACCAGCTGGATTTGTTCCCACCCCAGCAGTCCCCTGAGCCCCTCTGGGAGCCTTCAGCCCAGCTGCAGTGACAGCTCAGCTGCTGCACATGCAGCAGCTTCTGACCTATGCAGTCACAGCTCCAGGCTCTGACAGTGACCTGCTTACAATCTCCAGTTCTGTGCCTGTGCCAGTTCAATTGCAGCGTGTGCTAGTGGAGCTGCTTCAGGAGCTGTTGCAGGAGCTCCCTGCTGTGCTCTCTGCAGCAGTGGCAGGAACCTCTGCAGCCATCTGACTGCAATGCATTCAGCAGACCTGAGCGTGGTGCTGGCTGTGAACTGCCTTTGCTGCTCCACGTGGTTTTAGTATTAAAGGAAATAAACAGTGGGAGGTCCCTTCAGGCCTACTGGGGAAGCACAATCTGCTGGAGAGCAATGCTGCTAGGACAGAGTCAGCAGCTGTGCAGACACACTGCCTGGGTGCCTGCACACAGCTCTGTGCTGTGGGACAGCACTGCTGGCTCAAACCATGGCTAGCTAGCCTCTAGGTATTTGTATGTAAAGTTTTCACAACTTTCACAACTAAAGATGCTTGAAATACACAGAAGCTGCATTCAGGAGAGGTCACTGACTGAGCTGTGCAGAAAGAGCCAAACTCATTCCCTTAATCCCTTGTATATATTTGTAACATCACGTCTGTTTTCTGAAATTAAAATTCCAGTTTGAATTAAATCAGCAAAGAGAGAGAGAGAGAGAGTTTGTGTGATGCAGAGCTGCAATTCACCTTTCATTTTGCTCCCAGAAAAAGATATGGCATTACAAGTAGTATAGGACTAGTCTGAAATGTGTGTGGATGGTCCAATTTGTCTAGACCATGCTGCTGCCACTGTGTGCAAAATTACTGCTTGCTACTAATTAGAAAAATCATATGGTATGAAAAAAATAATGACTATGCCTTTCCTTTTCCCATGTAGAAAATAGACCAGTCTCCAAGTGCCTGCCCTGGGAGCTAGCAGTGCTCCTGTCCTGCTTCACGTAGGCCCCAAACTGCTGAGGTAGGGATGACTTTTTTCCTAAAAGGAAACCAGCTCCCTTCAGCAAGCAGACTGGGAGGCTTGTTGTAGTTGGCCTCCTCCCAAAAGCTCTTAAAGCATGCATTTAGGCTTCTTTCCACAGGTATTGAGAGGGATGTTTTTCAGCCGTGTTAAACTAATCATTCCTGCTGTGTTCTCATGGAACCTCCCACGCCCCATAAGCAGCCATTTACCATCACCCTGTACATGCATGTCCTGCCTGCTCTGGTTCTCAGACCATGCAGGCACTGCTTAGCCAGCCAGAACTGTGTCTGTCATCATTTTTAGGGGTTCCTTGGCCAAGGCTGAAGGCACCTGTACTACAGCCAGTGTTGAAATCCCCCTGAAGGCTCTCCCTGGTTCACTAAGGTAACTAGAAGACTTGGTTTTAAGGATGAACTGTCTCCAGCCAACTGAGTGACTGATCTTCTCCTGGAAGGTTGCTCACCCAGAACACAAAACCACTATGTCTGCATTTGAAACTCAGCTGCCCTCTTTAGGGACTCATGTCTGTTCTCTACATAAAACTTGAGGAAGTTGAGGGACAAAGCAAACCAGAAGAAAACTGAGCCATTCCTCTTCTCTTAAGCTTGACACATATACTTGACTAGCTGTTTTCCAGGAGCTGTGTCCAGAACAGGAAGAGCTGCTTCAGGCCTGTATGGAGACCAGCACTGGGCAAGGGCTCAGCGAGCTGGTGGCAGGAGGGACTGCTGCCAGAGGCTGGCCAGAGGTATCTCTGTCTGTCTCTGCTGTGGCAGCAACACCTTCACGTTGTGGTTGTAAGGGCTGTTTCTGGACAGACTCCTGAGCCCCAAGGCAGGCTGTGGCTCTGTGTGTCACCCTAGGGGAGATGTTCCTCAGAAGGCAAGCAGAACACAAACATTCAGCTGGTTTTGCATCCAGCTCCTGAGGGAAGCACAGAACCCTCTCCCCTCCCTCCCCAGCAGCAGAGAGGAGCATGCAGCCAGAGGGATTTAAGAGCACTTTATTGTTCTTTAAGGCTACTTTTANNTTTTTTCTTTAAGGTTTTATTTAAATAAAAAAAAAAAAAAAAAAAAAAAAAGATGGCCTGCCAACCCTTTTTTTTTTCCCAGGTGGAACAAGGCCACAGAAGAATGGTATGGTACAGATTTACAACACAGAGAGACTCTTTCAGACTGAACTGTAGATACCAGCTGGCTCTGTGAAGAAGCTTCAGCATGTCACGTGACGGTGAGTTCAGTTTACTGTCCTGCCACCTCCCCCCAACCCTTTGGCTTTTGTGACATTAGTGTGTCTAATGTGTTTTACTGGACATAGCACATAAAATCTTTATTGCCCTCAAATCCATTTACCTATCTCAGATAAGTAAATGTGACCTTGTAAAACAGCTATTATTGAAAATATTAGCTTTAAAAACATTATTTATGTTTACAAAGAAACAGAGGAGTCACATTTTCCACAGAGTCCATCTACAGTATTAGTATTTGACTGTTACGATGCTCAGTAGCCTGTAGCAATAACAAACTAGTGGCTATTAATGCTAATGCAGTGTTCTCATAGAATAACTGTGTTCCTGCACTTTTACTGTATTACAGACACATCTAACAACAAAAAAAAGATCAACTTTTTTCTCCAAACAAAACCAAAAATGAATGATTACAATAAAGGAAAGGGAAAAATTAAATAGCTACATATCATTAACAAATTAATTGTTCCTCAAAAAATACCTACAAATTTCTCTGTACATTCTTTACGCACAGCGTAACGATGGTCTTAAAGTTACCTATATAAAAAAGTGTTCTTTTAACAATCTGCCTACAGAGAGTAGGGTACTGAATGCCAAAGCAAGGAAGCGTTGACTACCCAGTAAGGTGGTGGGAGTGAAATGTGTGAAACTGGGGGCTTAGGTGGGGGAGTTGGGGTTTTTTTGTCTTTTTTTCAGTTTTTTACAGAAAATGGAGCAGCCACCTTCCCCACAAGAGTAAGAGCCAATCTCCTGATCTGGTTCACTACTGCACCTTGTCCAAATTAAATAGTTTAACTTTAAAAAAGGAAGCTAAAAGGAACACCCCAATGGCCCCAATACTGTAACATAGCCCATAATACATCACGTCTCCTTCCTCTGCCAACTAGTGCTGTCTTTCTACACTGAAGCCGTGGTTTCAGGTAACCCAGTATAAAAAACCAGCCCTAGTTGCAGCTGTCCTGGGAAGATGGAATGTCTGGGGAGAGCAGTTACACGTAACAAGAAGAGAAGCTGGTAGTACTAGCACAGCGGTGGTTTCACGCCTGCCTCTAGTGCCTAAGGCCTAGTTAGTAGCTATTCATCTCGCAGGTGATAATAAACGTAGTAATAGCTGTATCGGCTCTCTACTGGAGGAATGTACGCTGCAACTTGGCACAGCTTTATCAACAAGCTTAACAAACACCTAAGGATCCTATTTCACAAACTGTAACAAGCTGTTGTCCAGCCAGGATAGGTAGGGGTAGCAGTTTCTGCAGCTAGTTGAAGGTGGATTACACAGACTCCTGCTCGGCAGACAGGAACAATGACTCGGTGGTGCGCGAAGCTCTAGCGTCCTGTACCACGCTCTAACCTGCGTCGTCTGAGGCCTGTCCTGAGGCTGTCCTCATTTGCTGGCTGCTGCTAAAGTGAATATCAAATACAAATATCATAGAGTACAACTGTACCAGCAGTAAGTATATCTAGGATTGTTACTGACAAAAATAAACTAATTCTGAAGGAAAGCTAATAAGTATTATGGTTCTTACTGTCTATACATTAATAGATACCAGCTATTTTTCATAAAACATGCATTGTTAAGCACTATGGAACCCTCCAACCTCAGCTCTACTCTACCAAACTGCAGTGTTCAGGAAAAAATGCCCGTGTTCTGTCAATGATGCAGTCCAGTTGCAAGCACTAAGCACCTGAAATCTAAAGAGAGAAAGACCTATAACCTGTATGAGACTTCCCCTTCTGAAGCGGTTTTGCTTTAAGAAAAATCAAAACTGATAGAAATGTCATCCTTAAACCCTTTTTTCAGCAGTTTGCCCTCAAAATTATTAGCGTCTTCCAGAAAGCTGCTATGCAACTTCAGTCCTCCTCCAATAGTGCAAATCATACATGACAGTTCTTTTCAAGTATATACATACAAAGTTACTTCACAGAGGGAAAACAAACAAACAAACAAACAAACAAAAAAGCACTGGAAGCAAACCAGACAAATTCTAGTCTTGAGAAGCTAATCAAAGCAAAAAGCCTTTGGGTCAACCAACTACCTGTGATGGCTTTTGTGGGTTAGTGTGCATTATTTTTTTTTTAAGGGGAGCAGATTTGCATCAGAGGTTTCTTTGGTAATTGAGGCAGGAAAAAAAAGGATGCTACATCATCTGACTCTTAATGAAATAGTTCCTGCTATCGTCTTTAAGGGCACCCTTTAACAAATACAAAGTGAGGACACAAAACCACGTGTTGAAAACTAACCTCCCTCCCCAACACTATTGTCAGCACTGTTCCAAGCTCAGTCAAACCATGCAGATTCACAAGGGCCAGCGTCCTCTCCTCAGGAGACCACGGAGGGTGAGTGATTGTGATTGACCATGTGAGAGGAAGGGGAAGACTGGCCCCGCCGGGAGGCAGACTCGGGACTGCTGGAGACCCCGTCCTTGGCAGCTTTGATCTGGAGCCACGTATCCCCAAGTGCTTTGGCAAAGTGGTCGTCGACCGATCCCGTGATGGACACTGAGTTTGCCACTGGCTCAGGCTCCTTGTAGTTCTTGCCCAGGCTTCGGCGGAAGTGCTCTTCCACCACCGGGTCACAGGCAGTGGTAGCTAGAGGGGGGAAGGAGGCAGAAGAGGCGTTACTGGCTTGCAGGACCCTGGCACCAAGGACTGCAATCAGAAACCCAGCAGCTCAGCATCCAGCAATGGATCCTTACATCATTACAGAATGTCAGGGAATGGGGCAGGAACAAAGGTCCAAGGAGTTAACTCCATGTATTACTTTTCATTTTAAGTATATTTGCATTTCTGTGACCTGCAACAGGTAAGCATTTGATAGCTAATTATACTTCTCCCTCAGGCTAGTAACAGCTACAGCTGGAAGAGGAAACTGTTCCCCAGAACAATCACATAGAACTTAGATTCAGGCTCAAAAAGAATTAAAGATGGACACAGTTCTTTAAAGTCAGCTCCCAAGCCTGCTGCTACCAGTCCAATGTAAGACTTCCACCTAAAAGCTGATTTCAGGGATTCCTCTAACTTTACAGACCTGTGCAATGAGCCAAGCAGAGACTAAATGAGTCATTACCTCTGTATTATGTCCTACAAGTATTAACATACTACTATTGTACTATTATAGAATTTTATTATATATATAATACTACTAATTTAATTACTATTAATAATTATTATTAATAACTTAGTTCTTGTAATACTATTACAAGTGAAACACAGAAACTTACTTAAAAGACAGGTTTTGAACAGTAACAGTTTCCTCAGACTAAATACAAGAGTTTCAGTGTTACCATTTAGAAACAATATCTGTGTGTCTAAATAGGATTTCTTTGTCAAAAAATGTTATTCCAATTCCCCTGCTATGGACACTCAGGTTCCTACTTCTGTCACAGTAGCACTGTTCCCTGATACATTCTGGCAGATGAAGCCTCACTGCCATGGCTTTTGGCAGTGCTGTGTGACACAGCTCTGCCTCAGCAGCTCTAGGAGTTGCAAGGCAAGGGCTGTTGTTTTCCCCTGGTCACACAGTGAGAACCAGCCCAAGATTCCTCAGCAAGTACTGCCTGACAAGATTTCATGAACACTACCAGTTGCACAGAAAGTAGGAAGCTAAAGCTCCCTGCATGGACTGCTCTAGCAACTGCCCTCCACAGCATTTTGTGCTCTCCCATGCAGGGAGAGGTGGAGGGTTTGTGCTCTGGAAGAGATTTTTGTGGCTGCAGCTGAATCATTAAAGTCTACTGACTACTGCAGGACCGGGGGAACTACAGCTCCTAAAGTAAGAGCATGGCTGGATCTGCTAGCCCTGTCTACTGTGTGTCAGTTAGACTAAAATAAACATGACTGACTTGTCTGTGTGGGGTGTTTGTTTTTTTAAAGCAGATTTTCAACATTAAAAAAAAATGAACACCTCTCTCACTCTTGAATTCTGAATTGATTCTGTCTGCTGTGGCAGGGGGTTGATGGTCACAAAGACTGCAAGGGGGACCCGTGCTAGCATGTCTCTGGCTAGAGAGGAGCCCCGGAGGTGGTTGCTGTGCCCCGTTCTCGTCCTCCTGTTCCTAGCCCAGTGCCTGCACAGTTCAGGTTGGTTGCCCTCAACTCCCTCTCAGGCAGTGAGGTCACTTACTGCTGGAGGGTCTCCTGTAGGCAGGCACTGCGGCAGCGCAGCCGCTGTGAGCAATGGGGCAGTGGGAGAGGTTACAGTTGCGGGTGCTGGCAGAGGCACAGGTGATGACAGACGGACGGTTCTGGGAGGGAGGAGAAGAGAAAACTGTCACACACTCAGGCCATCAGCCAGACTCCTATTAGCAGCACTTCACTGCATAATCACTTCAGATGTACCAACACTGAAGCAAATCCGAGCACTGAAATAACCCATAAAGTGTCCAGTTCAATAAAGCATATTAAACCCCAAAACATTCAGCTATTACTTCTTTGATTAAAAAAGCCACATTGCATTTCCATAATGGTTCTTAGTTAAGTGGCAAGCAGCCATACAGAGGAAAGGCAGTATAATAACAAATCATTAGAAACATTAAAGTGATTTTTACAGTGACTGTTTCCACTTCACAGACATTACATATGCAGAACTCCATGTCAACACATTAAATACTTGTTTCATTCTATGGCCATGTGATATCAGACTCAGAAGGGCTTTAAGAATTTTACAGGTATTTGTCTTACCATAGAATCGTTAAGGTTGGAAAAGCCCTCTAAGATCATCAAGTCCAGCTGTTAACCTAACACTGCCAAGTCCACCAGTAAACCATGTCCCTAAGTGCTACATCTACATCTTTAACATTATCATTGTTCATTCAGAAGTGGAGTTTCCTAGCCTAATTCCCTAGTCTGTGCTGCAGCCACAAATCAATAAGCCTACAGGATGTCTATAGGATGTAAAATATGAAGGGCTCCCGAGAGAGTCCTGACTGCAAGAACTTCCCTGTAGTAATTAATCTGCCTTTCCAGCACTACTTAAACATCATCCTTTTTCATTCTCAACACATGCAAATTCCCCAAAATGTCTACTCACATCATCTCAATTCCACAACATACAAAGTATAAACATAAGATATTCTTCTTACAGTTGTTTACCATGTAAATGTTACATGGCCTTAGGAAAAGAAACATCCCAGTTTCTCCAGGTGGCTGAAGGGAAGAACTCAGTATAGGAGTATTTTGGCTTTGTATCTTTGGTATGTTTTATGACACAAGAAGTCCATTTTGCTACACTTAATGGAACTTACTTTTTAAGTGACCAAAAGATTTTAACAGAATTGATGTCATTAGCACCGTTCTAACATCTTTTGCATTTCACAGCTCTGTGCAGCACACCCACAACAATCACCACTTTACCTACCACCACACAGTCACTGAGGGAGGACAGTTTCCCTTGGTCACTGGTTTGTTAGTGTGGACAGAGCAAAAGCAAGGCCAAAGTAAGAGAGAAGTATTTATTTTCTTTTTTTTTAGAGAGGCATTTTGTGTTTTTGACAAGTGTATATATGCTCCTCTCTTCAGAGGAGTATTTTAGACACACGAGAGGTGGGTAGGAGAGCAAGACAGCAATAAAACAGCTTGTCTCAAGAATGCACGTTCACAACAGATCTGATAGGCAGGAGAAGGCACCTTACGGAATCTCCAGCACAGCTCTGTGAGTACAGGTGCACTGAGCAGACTAGTGAGATCAGCTGAGAATTTAGTGACAGCGACTACAGCAGCTGGATAACCCTATGCTGCCTATAATCAGAAGGTATTTTTCCCACCTCTTTATTATAGAATCTAAACATAGACATAGAATATTAGACACAGAGTAAGGCAAAATTTCATTCAAAGATGTTCAGGTTAAAAAAAAAAGAACCCCAAACTCATCAAACTAGAGTTTCCTATTTTCAATACACTTTTTGTTTTGTATGTTTTCTACCCTGTGCTCTTAGCAAGGTCTTTCATCAACATCCTATTTTCCCAAGAAAATCAATTGTAATCTAGCTGCAAATGTCACAGATGACAAAAGAGGAAGAATCTGGCAGTAGGAAAGGGCCCAAGGCAAACACACCAGAGCAGAGGAGTGTCAGTGGCAGGAGCTCCTAGGCTGAGCTGCAGCAGTAACGCTATCAAAGGGCAGCAGTGTCGTCAGGGGAAGCCTGTCCCTTCCTCCTCTGTCATCACTGGATGCCGTGAGCAAAGCAGAGCTGTGCTGCACAGAACAATAACTGCAAGCTGTGTGCCAAGTGATTCAAGACACCAGTGTAAAGCTTGGAGGTTTGGCATAGCCCAGTGTAATGGACTAGCATACACAGCTAACCACCATGCAAACCCACACAGCAGGTTGAAAGTACACAGCTCCAAGGACAAGGAGATTTCACAAACTGTATATGCCAAGTCCCAACCTCTGAAAGATCATCCACTCAAGCTGGCCAGGCCTCACAGCAGGGGAGGGAGAAAGGACAGGAGGAAAAGCTTAAGTGCCTTGATCAGTTCAATTCCTCAACGTTGCAGCTCATCACAACTTAGCTGACTTGCTTTGTCTCTCCACTTGAGGAAGGGATAAAAGCATGCCTGACATACCAGCAAGCTGTTAATGTATAACCTGCATAGAAATGGCTCAAGATGACCAGTTCTCCAGTTCTGAAGGAAAACAAATCCCACGCACAAGATGGCAAGCCAAAACCCAAACAGAACAAAAAAATGCTCCAGCATATGCAAATAAAGTATGTAATAATCAAAAATCACCACTGCTGTAGGAAAAGCCACATGAAATAATGATGCAACACTGCTCTGAACAACACAAGGAATGCTTTTGGCTGCCTAAAACAACCAAGGTCATTCCAGCTTCTTTCACATGGAAAATTCTGTGCAAACTTCTCCTTTCTACCTGACATCTCTCCTTCAGCAGGCCCAGCAGGAGAGAGCCAGGACAGGGGAGGGCAGCACATATTGATTGCCCAGAGAAGCACAGTGAATAGCTTCTTTGCCTGCCTGGTACTGGAGCCTCACTCAACCACAGCCTTAGCATTCCCAGTTAAAACACATGCATTCACAGCATAAGAAAAAGCAGGAAGGCCAAGAAATCTGACAGATATATTGAAACATCAGTGAATTATGCACATTAAACACAATGAGCTGTGACATTCGTTGTCCATTTTTAAAACACCTTTTGCCAGAAGAGTATTATTGCCTACCTATTGTAACTCACAAGACATTCTGCTTATGCCTGGGAAGTCCTCACTGTGTCTATAGCAAGGATTCCTACAAGCACCCAGAGTTTCTTGTCAGTCTAGAAGCCAGTACCTGCTGCCGTTCCACAGAAGTCAGCGTAGGTGTGATGCCAACTGTTCGGGTTGCATCCATGCTGTTTTTGGTCAGTGCTAGAGGTTGATCCATGGTCAAGCTTGGGATTGAGGCATACATGTGGTTGCCATGAAGGCTCATTGTTGGGGCAGCAGCCCTCTCTATTGGGCTGCGACTCCTCTCTCGGTGCTCCTTCCGATAATCTCCGTTGACAGCCTTGTTTCTAATGCACACAAGAAAAAAGAAAGGCCACAGGATTTAGGAGTGGTGCAAGCTGTAATGAGTTATGCAACACTCAGCCCCTCTAAGAAACACAAGGCAATGTGTATTGCTTGGTTTGGGAGGAGGGGTACAGAATTCCTCAGGGAAGCATCCCTGGTCTATCCAGCCACATCCCTGCAAAGATAAGCTAACGATTTACACTTGCAAGCTCTGGCAACCAACAGCTCTCTCCAGGCTAGAATTTCTTCAGATACTTTTCTAAATGCATCTAATTAAATTAACAGCTGATCAGGTTTGTTATGATCAGACACCTCCTCATTTAACATACTATTAATCCCACTCTGTCTCCTAACACTGCAATGTTCTCCAAGCATTGCTGAAGCCCAAGAACAGTTTATTTTACTCAAAAGACATGGCTGACATCAGCAGAATGCAGTGAGTCAAGGCAGGAAGCAAAACTTTCAGAGCAGAAAATGAAGGAAAAGCAAACTACACTGCACTTATCTCAGAATCATTTAATTATAACTGTTGTTTAAAATGCGTCATTTCAAACTACTACTGAGCAATAGATCTCAGTAGAGGTACTCACATTATTAGTCCATCATTCACTGCAATTAAAATAATACTGATTATGTACTTCTGCATTTCAGTTTCCATACAGTAATATAAGCACAGAATCACAGAATGGCTAACGTTGGAAGGGACTTTAAAGATCATCTAGTTCCAACCCCCTTGCCATGGGGGTTGCCACAAACTTGACCATGTTGCTCAGGGCCACATCCAACCTAGCCTTGAACACTGCCAGTGATGGGGCATCCATTCCAGTGCCTAACCACCCTCTGAGTGAAGAACTTCTTCCTAGCATTCAATCTAAATGTTCCCTCCTTCAGTTTGTAACCATTCCCGCTTGTCCTATTCCTTTCTGACCAGGTTAAGAGTCTCACTCCCTCTTCTTTGTAAGCCCCCTTTAGCCAGTGGAAGACTGCTATGAGGTCTCCCTGAAGACTTCTCCAGGCTGAGCAATCCCAACTCTCTCAGCCTGTCCTAATATTGAAGGTACTCCAGCCCTCTGGTGATCTTCATGGCCCTCCTCTGGACCCACTCCAAAAGGTCCACATTGTCAGTAAAGGCAAAGCAGTGCACCAGCACAAAGACACCTCACTCCTGCTGGAGTTCAAAACCACTGACCAAGTAAGCATGGCTATGCCTGGCAGTCCAGAACACACTAGTATGGTAAGAGGTAACACAACCTGCAGCACCCAGTGCCTCAGTGTGACAGAGCTAACTCAGTGGTCAGCTGTTCTTCAGCCTGAGCAATTCTTCAGCTATTCTTCAGCTTGGCTGTATAGAAATCTCCTGTTGCTGCCTGAATCAAAACTCAACGCATTTATCACAGTACAAGTTAGGGTTAACGTGAAACCAGGCAACCAAGTGACTTGAGAACCTCAGGACTCTCTGCTTATTCTCCATGCCAAATTCCCTTGACATCCTGAGGAGGGAGCAGCCAGCAGAGTAACAATACAACTGGTAAGCATCCCCCTGCTCTGCCCCCCCACCTATCCCTAGTCCCTTTTAACTAATTACAAATTAGCAGTTGCAGATTAGCAGAATTGACCATAAAATCTAACCTTTCAGGTTTCACAGCTGGTGCTCAAAATGTTCTCTGAAAATCATGTGTTTCTCAAACCCTTCCTTCTAGGCCAGGTTTGGTCAATGTAAAGCAGCACAAAGCACCAGGAAAAGCCTCCAGACAATCCAACGTTTCCAGCTTTGGTACCGTTTCAATTCACAAGACTACTCTGCAGTATCAGCATTCAGAAAAAAGAAGTTTAGAATTGCATTGCCCTGAGCTAATGCCTGATGCAAGTGTGTGTGACTTCATGGCAGCACAACAGACTCTATATCTGAAGTACAGTAGCCCTGTCTTGAATTACAGCGCTGAGACAGCTCCTGAAGACAACACACTAATCCTTCAGCACCCCTTAGGCAGCAGGATGGAACTCCATCAATAGTGTGCCTTTGCAGTGTACCTGGACAACAGCCATCACACAGCCTGGGAAATAATAACATGAAAGGACATGGCTAAAGTCATTGCTCGAGTGATAAAGGCAATGCTGGCTAGTGATGGCTCATTCTTCTTGCTGCAATGCAGTATTAGGGGTGGCTGCAAGCCAAAATCTTACTTTTCAACTAAGTATTATCTAGTCTATAATAATTTGGAGGCTGCAAAACCACATATAGCTCCAGTAGGTTCCTGCTTTGCACTGCCTCAAAGAGAAAAATAATCCCTGTTCAGAATGATTGTATTCTGTTTTAATAAGCACAAGCTGGTTTTCAAAGGAAAGACTTCATTTCCTTCACCAAAAATAATTGTAAAATGAAACAAAAAATGTAGCTACAAAAGTTGTTTGGATTTTTTTTTTCCTCAGAACTAGGTTTTCAGCAACTTAGTGCTGCATTTACTGGGGGATGTGGGGCTCTCAGATGACCAGGGATGAACAAACCTGCTGAAACTCCCAAGCAAATAATTTTTCAATTTTATGTAACAGCACCTATTTCACTCATTCTCACATCAAACAAAAAGTCATAGCCCTAAATACTGGTAAACTGGTTGTTTTGCTGCCAAAAACCCAACATCAGCACAAAAACAGCAACAAACTTTTCTGCAGAGAGTTTTGGAGGAAGGGGCTGGGCAATGGGATCAGTTTGAGGCCAGAAGCACAATGCAGTAGGCAGACCTTCCCTAAAGACACCCCAAATTAGTGAGTTCCCTCAGTAATCTCAGCAGACCACACCCTGCCCCTGGCTGTAGGCAAATAATTCCCTTCTCCTAAAACTAGAACAACTCCTCTTCCAAGCAGAGAACAGTTTATACTCCACTCCTCAAAAACACTCTCCTCAATTCATCTATCTTCAACTGTATAGTCCTGGCAAAAAATGAAAACTACCTGAAGCTTCTACTTCCTCATCAGGTATTGTATTTCCAGAGCCTGGTGAAAAATTTTACAGCACCATGTAGAATAGTAACACGATAGCTCTGCCCTTGTGAAAATATCCTGGTGCTTCTGAGTCCCTCTTGTTTGAAGAGAAATAGCAAATCCTACAGTAATCTGACTCCACCTGTAGAACAACTGTACATTTTCAGAGTATTAATCAATTTAAAATATAACTTTAAAATTCTTTTTCAATTAGAAATTGGTTTAAGATTATTATTGAGAGAAGTCATTCTTGTTTCGCCATGAGGTGCTTTGTCTGAAGGGGCAGCCTACACTGCATGTGTTTGAAGAGAACTCTGTATCACTGAAGTCAATTAGCTAAAAAGTTCCCCAGGCACTGAAGAGGTAGAGAGACACATCTCTTAGTTCAGACATGAGGGCAGAAAATTACAAAGAATTTCTGACCCTGTTTGAAAAATAACTTAAAAATACACACGACAAATAAAGCCAGCTGTCCAAACAGCTTTACCATCCCCCACCTCCACTTTGTCTTAAATTCAGCACATGTAACTCTGGACTCCCCATCCTCAGTGGTGAAGATGCCAGTGCAACTCCACTGGCTCCAAAACCAGCTCATGAGGATCAGTGAGACCCTGAGCAAACCTCAGGCAGTGGGACACTTGTTAGCCCAGCCATAGCCATCATCCTTCCTTCCCTTCCAGCAGAGGGATTTGAGCTACTGGCAGGTTTATTTTAGCAAAACTATACATGATTCCACCCTGAAATTCATTTCTCCAACACTTGAAAAACAGACATTGTTTTCCATGTTTCTCCCTAGTGAATCATAACCAAGGCTCCAGCACTTACCAAGCATCATGTGCTCAGATGGATGTCATACCAAAACCACACACATCCTGACTGCTTGCTGAAAGTCTGCTCCACTTTGGGTCGAAATAATGGTTGTTAATTGAAAGCAACATTTCAGTCCTCCTCAGGAAGCAGTTCAAAGGTAGCTAGAATACACTGTTGTTCATGCTGGCTTTCTGCTGTACCCCCTTTAGAAGCAGCTGTGCTGCTGGCTGGCACGGAGTGGCAGTAATTCACCCTCATCTTGCAGGAATAGGCTAACTCTGCCAGCTGCTTGAGGAAACGGGAAGAAAAAAAGAGGCCCACCGAAGGGGACAGCTCTGCCTGCACTCACTTCCAGCCTGCAGATCCTTAAGGAACAGATGCCAGAACTATTACTGTACCTCCCAGTGAAGGAATCATAGATGTTTCACACTCCCTTTGGCAGAAACAGAGCTCTAACGTGAAAAGGTTGTACTGTAGGAGTGTGTTTCACTCGCAGAAAGAACAACTATCCACTTCCATGGCTTCTCAATTAGCCTCTAAGAACTCATGAATTCTGAGGTCTGTGAGAGGACAGCTGCTTTTGTTAAAATACTTCAGGATTTACAATCCACTGATACGAAATACCTTCTCCACATGACAGGGATCATTTCCTGCAGAAGTATCTCCTTGCTTACACTCATTCTGTTACTGTGAAGTGGGAAAACAGGAATTTAAGGTGGCATTTCAAAATACAGTCATACATACCCAGAGGGAAAAATCCCAAGTGTTCCTTATGCAGGTTTTTTTAAGTAATCAAAACTCACTAAAAGAACCCAACTACAAACTGAAAGTATTAGTTGCTTGCTCTTTGACTGTCAGCCTATTATCTGAAATACTCCTAACATAAAAAAAAAATACTCCAAACAGCCTAATGCACTCTTCACATCTACTCTGAAAGGCTGCCACATAATCCTTTTCCATCCCATTTTACTAGCTTTATGCTTCCCTATTACTTTGAGTAGTCTCTTCCTTTTATGGCTCAGTACTCCATCCCAAAAACCTTTCAAGTAGGCAACTCCCATGAGATCATTGTTTTTGCAAGAACCAGGTCCTCCATGGAGCTTGGACACCCAGTTTGGTTTCCTGAGGAAGATGAAGAACACCCTGTCCTCCCTTTTTGCACAGTACATCTTCCTCTGCAGGAAATCTTTTGGACAAAGTAAAAATGGTGTTCAGACCTCCTCCATTTCTTCCCCCATTCCAGTGTGGCCAAGTCTTCACTTTCTGCCTTGGGCTACAAACAACTCAGCAAAGGCACCCCAGATTTTCAACATCACCTCAAAGCCCCTTCAGTCACCAATAACTAAACTGAACTCTTCCCAGAAAATAGCTTTTGTTCTGTTCAATTTTTCACCACGAGCACCAGGCCCAGTCTGGAGAATTAAGAATCACATTTACACCAGTTCTTCCAGAGTCAGACAGACACGTGCACCAGCTGTGCCTATTTCACTCTGCTCACTCCACTCCTCCCCCATCAAAATTCAGCACTTCCTTCCTTTAAAAAAAAAACTACAATTCACCAAAATTTATTTTCAGCTGAGTGCTACAGCCCATGGAAAGACCTTTGAGATGAGAAGTTAAAATAAAACCTTTGAAAACATACTAACAAGAAACAGGATAATCCAACATATAAACAAACGTAGGTCAGACTTTCTATATTTATCCTCACCAAAACAAGATTTTCAGAGACAAAATCTTGGACTGGATAGTTACTTGCAAATCATACAATCATTAAGGCTGGAAAAGACCTCTAAGATCACCAAGTCCAACTGTTAACCTAGCACTGACAAGGCACCACTAAACCATGTCCCTAAGTGCCACGGTTTTTCAACACCTCCAGGAATGGTGACTCCAGCACTGACCTGAACAGCCTGGGCCAGGGCTTGACAACTCTTTTAGGGAGGAAATTTTTTGTAATATCCAACCTAAACCTCCCCTGCTCTAAGTCATTTCCTCTTGTCCTGTTGCTTGTAACTTGGGAGATCAACCTCCACCTCACTCCAACCTCCTGTCAGGGAGCTGTAGAGAGCAAGAAGGTCTCCCCCAAGTCTCCTTTTCTCCAGACTAAACAACCCCAGTTCCCTCAGCTGCTCTCCTCACAGGACTCGTGCTCTAGATCCTTTATGTAATCAACCAGGAGAACAGATTTCACAGAAAAAAGAAATAAAGTTGTAATAAGCTGTGACATGCATAAAGGAGTGTCCCATTACTGCCCGCACCAAGCAAAACCATTCCGAAACAGAAGAGCTTCCCTTCCTGAAGGCTTAATATTCACAAGTATGAAAGAATGCAAGAGAACTACATGATGTAAGACCTCAGTCAAAAGCCAAACCCACAAAACTGAAATCTAATGTACAATAAAATCAACTAACAACATCTCAGCTCCTACTCATTTTTCTCACAGGATCTTTGTTACTGTTTGGCCATCTTTGCTCTAACACTCACAGGACTGTTGTAAAGGGTAGCATTGGTTGCTTTATAAAGGCAAAGACTCTTCCATCCCTAAGAAAAACTCTAGCACTTACTAAATGAGAAATGTGTCTGCTCACCTACTGACTGTGCTGCACTTCTACTCACCCAACTCCAAGCCTCTCATTTTCTGTGATAGCTTGTTTTCAAGTACTAGAATTTTGTGAAGAGGTTTTAGGTAAGGTCATACCAGAGATGTAAGCAACAAAATTTTAAAATATAATGAATATCTGGAAAAATTCTGGAATGGTGAGTGATCTCATTAGCTCTGCTGAGGTAACTAAATATGAGCCAGCCTGTTAGGAAAATGAAATATTTATTTTATTTTTTTTAAATCACTAACAGCTCAACAAGTAGAGCTAGACTAAGAGATAGTTTCAGCCTTTCAATATTACAACAATAGCAAGTGTCTAGGTACACCTGGGCATTGCAGTTATTATAAAGTTTCCTCAAATGCACTCTGATTTCTAGAGTGTAAACATAAGGCCATTTGATCTCTTCAGAGTTTTGTTTAACTACATCTAGCAACTGAGTACAACTTACATCAGCTCTGACTTAATTTGCAAGGACTGAGGATAAAAAAATACCCAGCCTCTTGCCAAATTCATTAGCCAAAGAGGAGAAACTCTCTGGTCCTGTGACCCACAACCCACAACGTGGTGCCACGGCATTCCCTGCTCAGACTGCAGTCTAACAGCCTGTTGGGGAACAGCACATGTCTTGGAAAGGAGGCAGAAGAAGGAACCAAACCTTTATGATAAATCTGATTTGGCCACCTCCCCATAACCATCTCTCAAAGAACAACAGTAGCTCCAGTTGCCTTTGAACTTGCACAACACACTAGAACAATGTGTAAGCGAAGAACTATTTCTGCCAACTTTGTGGAACAAAAGATAGAAGATGTGAACATCTCAGAAGCTGAAAAAGCTCTGCAGAGGATGTGGCCTGCCTTCAGAAGACACTGCTACTACAGTTATAGAGAACTTTTTTTTTTTGAAGGCAGTTTCCATAAACCTGTAAACCTCAAAACATCTCAATGCACACTAGAAACTCAATTCTATACTTGCAGCCAAGACCAGAACTAAAGTTTCATTTCTAGCCCGAGAGTACACTACACAGAAGGCACCACAGTATCAGGGGACTTGAGAAAGTCAAATGAAGCCACTGTACTAGAGTGGAGTCTGCCAACGCCCACATGGGAGAGCAAGTCCGGCTACTATCTGATCAGGAGGAACAGAACATGAGCTAGAAAGGTAGGTCACTGCTGGAATGGAAGCTATCTGTGCAGAAGACTGAACTGCTTCAAGTCCATGAAGTACTCTCAATTGCTTGGAGGGAAAAAACATACAGAAAAGCAAATGACAAAAGATGAGGTTAAAGGGACACTCCAAACATCCCTAAATTTTCTAACAAGCAGGAAGGAAGCTCTGACAGCATAAGGAAAGAGCAAAGAGGCTTCCATGAGCACAGCTAGGAGGTCAGAGGGGTTACTAGAGAGATGTGGAAGCAGCTAGAAAATCATTAATTTGTACCCAAGTGCAATGCCCACCCAACCACCTCTGGCAGAGATTTCCTCTGCTGCTCTACCAATTCATGTCCTGGGTCACGTGCAGCTTTTACCATTCAGTCTTATTAACACCCTTTTGAAGTCAGACTTGGCACACACAACAAATCTTCTATACTGTGTCACTGGAAAATACTGTAAAAACTATTTATGATCACACAAAGAAAACTACGGGCCAATATCAGGAGAAAGCTTGCACATAAAATAGATGCAGCAGTGGGTCATGTCCTAGTGCAACAAGGTTAGCCACATGCATGTGCTTAGTATTGCCAGGGTACATCAGGTCTGCTCTGCAGGCTCTAGGAAAGCTGAGTGATGTTAGAACTTGGTGCTGAAACTGGGCAGAACTGTTAAGCGAAATAAAAAGTAGCACTTAAGGTTTTCTTCCAGTGTCTTCTGAGTTGTTCCTTACCATACATTCTAGTTTTTCATTTGGAATAAAGAATACTTTCATTCATAACTCACTGCCTGTCATGCAACTATTTTTGTAGAAGCACGAAACAGCTCAAGTTAATCTGTGAACCCCAAATTCTCCAAAGTTTATGGGTCAATCACCTAAAAAGACTGCATCAGGTAGAATATTACAGCAGAGGGGCAGGTTAATCATTTTCTTGAAACAGATGATGTAGGAAGTAAAAGATATCATCAGTGTGAGAGCAGCAAGTTTACTTGGTAAGAGCTTTAACAAGACAAGCCAACCTCTGAAAACAAGGTCACAGTGCTGGGAACTGTGTCAGACTGTCAGGAGATGGAATTACACAGCTTTCTTCTCCAGCTTCAATAGTTCTTGTGAGAAAAGGGCCTGGATCATCAAAACTTACAAATCATGATCTCTATCTACCAGATACACAATGTAACACTAGCTGAGGTGGAGCAGGAAAGGCTGAGAAAGTACATTAATTCACTTCCAGACAGGAATCTTAAAAATTGTCAAAACCCTCAGGCTTTAGACCTTTAGACTGAGAACAGTGTGTAAATAACTGGCTTTAAGAAATGAGATGTTTTCAAGGGGTATTTTATAAAAGGAATAAACATTTCATTAGAAGTTTATTAGAACTGTTTGTAATTGCTAATAAAATCTGAACTACTGAAACCCCTCAAAGCACTATAAATACAGTAACAGCTTTGTTATATTTTGCACAACTATTCATACCACTACAGAAAAAAAACTTCCTTTGAGAAGCTGATAACCAGACCCACCACAGCTGCAGTTAAGTGTTTGAAAGGGTGCTTCTGCAGTTAAGGTGTCCAAGCTAACCATCAAACTTCACAATCAACAGTATTTCTCACAGCAACTTCTGCATTAAGGGAGACCTGAGTTAGAAAAACAAATCACTAGCAAAAGTGTTTGCGGTTTTCACTTCCCCCCTTTTTAAAGGGGTGATTTATTAACACTAAATGTTACTCATTAAAGATGTGACAAAAGGACTCAGGAAGCATCATTCCTCATCATTCAGATAGCAAACTCAGCCATGTCCATACAGCTTACATATGCTACAAACAACTTTTACAGACCAGGACTTTGGAGACAAAACTTTGACAGGAATGTAAGAATCGACCTTAACTTGACTGGAATGTGCAACTCCTCCATTATTTACAGTAACTGTACATCTGTGCCACATTAAAGACTACATGAAGCAGTAATTAAGAGTGTGCTGAGACTTCTCCCCAGATGTTTTGGAAGGTTTTTCTCATGGCTCACCAAAGCCATCCCACTCCCCTTTTTCTTTCTAGCCAGGCCTTCTGCTCTCAGGTCAGCTCCCATGCGCACGTAGGCCTGCAGGTCCCACAGTCAGCACACAGACTGCTTGCAGTGTTCCCATTCTGCTGCATTTCAGGAGCAGTGTTTACATCGTGACTGAGAAATCTAGGAGAGCTGCTGAGCAGCAGTTTGTTTACAGTGCTCACAGAGTTATGTAAGAAATTTAAAGGACAACTCGGTTTCGATCAAGTCATAGGGTCACTGGTGTTTACTACAGCCGACATCATCAGGGCAGCTACAGAGCGCGGCGGTGACATCTGCCACTGGGGGAAGTGGTCAAAGAACTGAGGACAAGCCCTCCAGACTTCAATGGCGGCCGACTCCTTTAATTTCCCTTGCCATTTTCTTCAGGGATGAACCCCCCCCACTCACCTCTCGAGCGAGGGCTGCGGGGAGGACACACACGGGACCTTCCCTGTCCGAGCTGCTATCGGCCTGAGCGGCTACGGGCGGGAGGAGGTGGGCGCACACTAGACCTTCCTGCACTCACTGCCTCGGCCCCAGGCGGCCACCAGGCTAAGCGGCTGTGGAGAGGGGACTGGACCTTCCCGCCCTCGCTGCCTCCGCCCCGAGCAACGCCCGGGCTGGTGGCGGCGGGCAGAGGGGCCCCGCACCTCGGGCTGAGCATGGCCCGGGCACAGGCCTACATTCGCGTCCCCCCTCCCCCGCCCGGGGCCTCACCATCTCGGCTGAGGCGCAGAGCGCGGCTCCGCCGTCTTGTCACGATAAGAGTCCCCGCGCCGTGCCGCGCCAGCCCCGCGGAGCGGCTGCAGGGAGGGGTCCGGGGAGGTGAGACATGAGGTCATCCAGCTCCCTCCCCCTGGCTCTCCTCTTGGGAGCGAGCAGCGGGAAGCTGGCGACACACGGTGCCCTCCTGTCCATCTCTCCAGGCTAAGGGGTCAGGGGAAGAAATGCTGGCTACCGATTAGGGGCACTTACTCGAAACCCAAAGATGGCCACGGATGCTCGGAAACAGCCAGAGGAATACTTTCCACCTCTCAACACTCAGAAATCTGCAGTCAGCACTCAGCAGTGTGGCAGGAATGAGTTAAAGCCAGCTCGTGTGTTCCCTGCAGCACATTACTGCAGGAGGGAAAATGAAAGGAGAGTGCCTAGTCCAGCACTGCAGGATGGGGAACAAAACTTACTTACTCAACTAGAAATTAGTGTAGCCTTTTATTCCAAATCTTACCCTGACAGAGTCATTGTCTATAGCAACTGTGTCCATAACACTGTAATTCTCAAGAGCACAACTTTCTAGTAAATGGTACATCTGTCAAACTGCAGGAAACATCTGGGAAAATGGTTAAATAAGAAGTGAGATGAAACCTTTGTTTCCATAGGGTTGGGATGTACATCTAGAAGATGTTTATAACCATCCCTGGTTCTTTCCTTGCCTCTCACTTAGTGATCAGGCTTTTGGCTTGCTGTTGAATTTCACTCCCAGGTAGATCTATGATGATTTACACAAGGTAAAATTTCCCTTTAAGGAAAGGGAAGAGCAGGCTCTTGGGTAAAAAGCCAGCCTGAGGGCTGTGGGGATCCCTGTTCTGCTCCTGTGACTGCCTGTATGGGTGCTGGGACCTCTGCACCACAGTGACACAGCTTTGTGCTTCACAGGGCAGCTTCAATATTTTACCAAAGTTTTTTTCTCCTTTACAAAAGAAGGAAAATTAAAGTGGAAAACATTAGTTAGCTTCAGTACTCTCCTTTGATAACAAAACCTTTCTGTTGGCAAGGGGAGACACCTGAGCTAACATGCCCTGATTTTTCAAGTACTTAAACACACACCCAAAGTTTGACAGATCAGGTCTTTTTGCAAAGGACTGATAAGCTATCAATCAATTTTTACCCCTGAAGTTGTTCATAACAAGCTTTTCACATGTGCTTGGCTACACCCTCCTGAGGTGAAAGGGACTTCAGTATTTTCCAAAATTCCCCCTTGGCTAAGGACTTCTGGAAAACTCAGTGTTAAATATTAACTCAGATACATTAGCTCTTTGAAGTCTGTCTCTGAAGGCTCAATTTAAAGCACATTTGTTGGAAACCATTTCAGAATAATTTTGTATGGTGCATGATCTCCATTAATAAACAGGAAAATAGATGTGATTGATTTGGTCCATCATGCAAGCAATGCATAAAGAAAAGAAAAAGAAATAAACTGGGAAAAGCAGTTGGAAACATGTTCTGGTATCCTTTGTCCATTGTAATCAACAAGAGCCACACTGTAGAAGTATGGAGGATTTCAGCTTCAGCAGGACTGCTCTGAAAACACTAGGTTAATCCTAAGATACTTCAAAGGCATATTCATGCCAAGAGAACCAAGTGAAGATGCCTGCGAGCAAGCAAGAGATGTTTTTGGGTGTTCTGAGTTGTGTGTGTTGAGATTTTTTCTTCAACTCCAATTTGTCACAATAAAATGACAGTGTAATCATATTTCTTAATACCACATGTAGCTTGGAACCAAAACAGCAGCATTTAGCAGCAGAGAACTTTTCTGAAAACTCCCACGCTCCCTCTGCAAGCCAGTTCTAAATCTTTTCAAGCCCCTGCTTAGAGCTGGAGCTCCACAGCAACGGGGATCTGGTTTTCTGCAGGACATTGCCACCCTGCATTCTCAACCAGGGTCAGGAAATGGCAAGGAGGAAGGTGACCGAGTCCTCCTCTTAACAAGGCACATCCTTTATGAAGTACTTCAGATCTTACTCAAAATACCTTGCTTTGACTACTACAAGCTTGAAAAGGCCACAGCTGACCTCCTAAAGCCTGTTCTAATCTGAGTTATCCTAGAGTCTTTGAATCCAGGTAACTTTCAGAACAGCTTAAGACAGGTTTGTTAAAAAGGACACAAAGGTAATTTCTGTTAGTGTCACTGAAGTGAGCAAACTCCAGGGGATACTCACACTAAGAAACTTATGATATATACACCTTCCAAAAACCAGGAATCTAGCCTGCCTTTATTTATGGATCAGCTTTGCCACGATTCTTCACTATAACAGAAGTGAAGACACAACCTAGAACTGGAAGCAGAAGTGTCTAGGTCAGCATGCTTATGTCCTAAACTAAGCATCATCTTATATTATACACATTAAACCACCTTACTCACGCAGGCCACCTCACTCATGTAGACCTTTATTACCATAAAAAGCCAAATTATGTATCACACAGCTTAGACAAGAAATGATTATTCCTCAGACATCTACGTAACAGCTATAAACTTTTGCTGGAATATGATTTTCATATAGAAACTGTCATTATGATCTGAATGGCACCAAACAAATGAGAATTGTGACAAAGAGACTGAGCAGGGGGGAAATCCCTTCATGACCCTGCTTGTCCTAAACCAAAAATGCTAAATTTCAGCCTGTTGTACTGGATGAGTGCACAAAAATAGCAGTCTCTTCCAATACAGATTCAAACAGCCAGCTTCATGTATAACACAGAATTTGACTGCTTTTGAAGATGTCGGTGACACAGCAATTCACTTCAACCTTAAATACAGTGATTTAACCTCATAAATCATGACAAACTCTCTGCAGTGGCTAAAACCACAAGTATAAAGTGATAGCCATGGCTGTCCCTTGCTCAAAAGCAGTCAAGAGTTACATCTTTCTGGTTCCTATTAGCAATCAGAGAAGCAAAAGCAGCCCAATGTACTTTCTTTTTAACACAAACCCGAAGTTTGGGTCTCTTCAGCTATGTCCCTTGCTGCCGTGCCCAATCCCGTCTCCCCGCTCGGGACTCTTAGGGCGGCAGCACTGCTCCAGCCGGGAATGGGCTGATGTCACTCCTGCAGCTCCCGCTCAGATAAGGAGCTCTTTGTGTGCAGCTCAACTGTGAAAACGAGAAAATGCCTCCAGCCTGACAAACACCAAAGTCCCAGGGCTCGGGTCAGGCCCCAGAGCTCGGCTGGAAGGTCCTGTGGAGTGCCACCCCTCGCTCCTCTGGCAGCGGGAAGGTGACCCGGGCCCAAACGCACCTTGGATACCTCACAGAGAAGCTGCAGGTGTGCAGAGAGACTGGCACAGCTCTGCAGCCACTTCTGCCCTACACAGAGCACAGGAGAGGCATGGATCTGCTGGAGCAGGTCCAGAGCAGGCCACAACAATGATCTGAGGGCTGGAAGCCCTCTGTTGTGAGGACAGGCTGAGAGAATTGGGCTTCTTCAGCCTGGAGAAGGCTCCAGGGAGACGTTCCTGCAGCCTTTCATCAGTACTTAAAGGAGCCCATAAGAAATATGGGGACAGAATTTTTAGCAGAGCCTGTTGTGATAGGACAAAGGGTGATGGTTTTAAACTAAAAGAGGGAGATTTAGACTAGAGATAGGGAAGAAATTTGCTGAGAGACTGGCCCAGGTTGCCCAGAGAGGTGCTAGATGCCCTATGCCTGGAACCATTCCAGGTCAGGAGCTCTGAGCAACCTGCTCTAGTTGAAGATGTACTTGCTCACTGCAGGGAGCTTGGACTCGATGACCAGTAAGGGTCCTTTCCAACCCAAACTACTCTATGATTCTATAAAGCGTTTGCAACTCTTACATAAATCAAGCTCCTAATTACTCTTCTGTAAATCAAGGTGATCTTATAGTGAAGTCATATGCAAACAAAGGCATGTTTCAACTTGAGGCTTAAAATAAGCTTGTTTCTCCTTTACACAGCAGCAGAAAGTAAAGTATGGCACAAAAAGCACATGTTACCTCAGCAAGACTACGCTTGAGCAAATGCATTTTAGGTAAAACATTCGAGGGACATAGAAGAAACACTGAAATGCAAATTAAAGGAATTTCATGTTATGGTGGCTAGGTTTTGATTTGGGGTATAAATATTTGTTTTCCCCAAGTGAGGAGGCTATGGGTGTAATCTCTGTGCCCACAGAAACCCAGGAAGCATATGAACACAGGCCAAGCTGATGCCAAAGAAGGCAGGCACCTTCACACAAGGTCTTAAGTATATTTTGTTCCTAAAGCTGAGAACTCTCTCCTCTGAAAAAGAGAGCCTTTGGTAAATTGTTCTTTGCACAGGAATTCCATTCCATATTTCAGAAACAGAGTATGTTTGCCAAGGGCATTTGATTCACTCTGCTCCAGAGCCTGTACTCTGGTAGCTGTGTTTTTCCATAACAAAAGTAAATGTATTCAAGCACAACTCAAAAAAACCTAATCAAAGAAGATACATCAGGGAGCAGGAACACCTCAAAGCACTCCATTTCCACAGAGAAGGCTGGGATTTCTAATAAAATATCCAAAGCATTGAAAAGGATTCATTCCCATCAAAGCACTGTGACTGAGATGCTAGGGTAGGGCACTGCTATCTAAGAGTTAACCTCCCATTGCTAACAAAAGGTTTCATCATTTATAATGAACCATAGCACACAATTCTTGGCCTATTTAATTACATTTCCAAGCACAATGTGCTGGTGTTAAGAGGATGAATACACAGCTGCCTCACAGTTCTACCAACACAGGCACAAAGACCCAAATGTCCAAACAATAGCTGCTTGCCCTTAGAAAGACTTCTGTCTTCCAAGCACAGACCTCCAAAGGGGAAAAAAAACACATCTGCCCATCTGGACGTTTAGAACAACTGAGGACATTCAGACACAGGAGTGTGGATTTAAGCACTGCTGTGTGGCAAAGATGTGCAGTCTGTAGTCCTGATATTGATTGGGGCAGCTATGCCCAGTTTTTGTCCCCACCAGCTCTTTCATCCAATGCTTTCAGAGGGCTTTGTCCTGAAATACCTTGACACTAAAGTTCATCTTTACAATCCAAATCACAAAACCACCTTTGCTATCACTAAAAATACTGTGCCATCTAGTCTCCACATTACACACCACATCTCTTATAGCTTTGGTTTTTCTAAATTGAATGTTGTCAAACTTACACTTCCAGAACCCCCAAGCTGCTATAATGTGACTGCCACATAACACATTTCTTTCCCCAAATCTACTCTCTTCTTTAGTGCAAACAAGTCAAGCTTCTACAACACACTTCCCATCTCCAAAACAAAATTCATAGGAGAGTTCCACAAAGTTTAAAGTAATCCATTTCTGTTGTTAAACCACAAATTCATAATAAAAAAAAAAGGGGGGGGAGGGGAAATGTGAAAAACATTAAAAAAACTAACTTCAGAGGCAGTGGGGAAGTAGGAGTGAAATTCAGAGAGTGTTTGTGAACTCTGATCTATCTGAAATACAGAGCTATTCAGCTACTTCAGATACAGCACAAAATGGCCAGGTCAAACTTACAAAATAAAGTAGAAAAAAAAGATGGCCTTGTGTAAGCTCTTCTAGTTTACAATCCATCTGCGGTAGATGGTTAAATTGAAATAGATTAAGTGCCACATGAACACCAGGGCAGACAACCAGTGTTTTTTATTAAAAGAAGAAAAGATGCATATTTCATATAAAAAAAACCCCAAACACAGAAAGAATCTATTCAGTACAAAAATACCATACTGGATGAGTAAAAATGTACTATATGGGCAAAGACCCAACAGCTTTAAAATAAATCTAAAGGACCACATGAAATAACTGCCTGTGTCTTTTAGTTCTGAGCACTGGTTGCACATGAGACTGTTGGTTCAGACTTCATTATTTTTACGGCCCCCCTTGTGTAAAGTGTTGTAATGCACCTAACTGCCAGCTCTGTTTTATTTCATCACCAGCAAATGAGTTTTAAACAAAATCACACCTTTTCCTACAAAGTTACATAGCAATCCAAAAATCCCATAAATTTTATTTGGTTGTGTCACCTATGTCTGCCACAGAAACGCAGCACACACTTCTTTCCAACACCAGCACTCTCAGCTCCAAGGCAAAGCTATAAATAGTTAAGTTTTGAGGAGAAAGAACAAGGTATGCTGGAAATGAGAAGTCTCCCTCTGCTCGTGAGCTTTTCTTGTTTTGCATTACTTCAGTGCTGGATTCCTGATTTGTAACAAATTCCAAGACTGCAGACTCCAGGCCCAGCCTCTGACTAACACTGGGGTGATTTATTGGAGGAGAAATACCTCTGTCCACATCTTATGACTGAACACAAGAGTCCACAGCAGCATGGAATGCGAGGCACGCAGAGGCTGCCGGAGCTGAGGCAGCAGGGAAAGGCGCACAGCTATCTGGCCTGCTCAACCATCGCTTCCTCCAGTCAAGAATGAACGGAATTCTCTAAGCCTGTGCTCCATGCCAACCAGGCCTGCATTCCCAGGAATGGAGAATGGCATTTGCTGATTAGCCAACACATGCACCTCACTCCTCCACACCTTACCTGTGTGAAAAATCCCCCCCCCCCGCTCCTGTCAGAGCTGCAGCGCAATCCTTTCAGTGGTGTTTAGCAACAACTGCCGCTTGCCCAGTTGTCAAGGCAGGCTACAGAGCAGCTGGCTCACCATCCCCTGGCCTCAGAAAAATGCAAAGCACTTCTGCTTCCCCACCCCCAGCAGCAGAAAGCACAGAGGCTCAGAATCAGGGGAAGTGAAAGGAGCAGAGTACAAAGAACAAAGGAATTGCAAGGTGAATACGTCTGTTTTACTATAAATAGTGAAGTGGGGCTAATTCCTGTTACTTCATGCTAGCTAGAAACAAAAGAAAACAAGAAGCCACCCATCTAATCACACCAGCCTTTGTGCAGATCTTCCAGACAAACTGGAACAAAGGAAAGATCTAACACAAAGCTTTAGACACAGGATGGTTTTTTTAGCACCCCCAGAGATGAAGAGGCTAGCACTAAATTCTACCAACCAGAAGTAACAGAAGCAAGACACTTACAGATGTGGATTGAACATCCGACCCATTTTAGAAACATGGTCATTTTCACAGTCCAGCTCCTCATCCCCTTGGTCCATGCTGAGCTTCCTCTTGTTGGGACTGATGGGAGGAGGGCCTGTCCGATGGTTGGTGAGAGCAGAGGACATGGGAAGAGACTGCATTCTGGGCTCCCCTCTTAGAGCTGCTTCACCTGCAGGAGGAAGGCAAGTGAGAATGAACACGGCAGGGAGAAGAGAGGTAAAACAGCATGCTCAGAGAAAAAAATCCCTGCAGAAAAACTTCCCAACCAGCTGTCAGCTCTGCATAGGCACATTTAACATGGCTGTAAGATAAACAAAGCATCATAAACCACACTTCAGTGCTTTATGCTGGAATAAACAGCTGAAAAAAGGTAATATGAGAGGTCAGCTCAGCCCAGATGATCTGAAAGGCTGAGCTTACACATCTTTCCAACAGTGTTTTTATTCAGCAGCATTCCTTCTTACAAGCTGCCATTCCAACACTGAACTTTCATTACCTCATTCTGCAAAGCATGACTATTTGCAATGAAAAATGCTTTGTTCCTTTTCTTATGGTTGTGGTTACAAATTCCAGGGCTACAGTTCACACTCATGCCAAATATTCAAGAACTAAACCTGAATAAAGCATTCAAATTCTCAAATGATTTCTTTTATTAACAACAACAAAAAAACCAAAACAAAACAAAACTGGCCAAAACAAGCCTGTCTGGTATATAACTATGCAAGGTAAAAATCAGGGGAAAACACAGAACTTGCTGATGCTAAGCTTGTCCTTAAATGTCCTTCTCTAAACTATGAACAAAATAGCACTAAATGTCCATTTTAAGAATGCTCATATTCAGCTAGGCAGAGTGGGGGTAGAGCACTGAGTAGATGATAAATTTTATATCATCTAACACTTCTCAGAAAATGCCACTCACAGCATGTGGGAGTTGTGTCTAACTCATCCAGAAACGATAGCATTGCCTTGTGCATAAACACATTCAGGTACTGTTACTAAGCACCCATTAAAGTGTGGCCATGGTATTTTTCCCATTTCAATTAAATGTCTCACTCAGTGTATAGCCTAAAGCACAGAGCTGCATTTCATCAGCAGTTATGGGCTTTACTGTACTCACATCCTTATAGCCACAGGTCATATGTAGACCTCATAGGGATTTAAAGATGTTAGAAAAAGCTTTTGGGGCTTCATAAGGGGCTTGGAGAGGAGCTAAATTAACCAGGGTTACCTGTTCTGGTAATATCCCTGAAATAGCCACTTCTGCTGGAGTTTAAAGTTTGTATTTTTCCTACACTGCCAGAAGTATTTTGTTTGCTCCATGGCCATAATTTCCAGAACTAAAATTAGTATAAAGTTAACTCCACCTACAGCCCTGAGGTACCTGACAATGGAAATCTTTGTATGCCTCCCCACATTTTCACATCATCACCCAGGCAGATGATTTATAAAATGTTGCCCTAATTCCACACATGACAAATACTATTTTGTTGGAAAAAGAACGAGCAAGGAGAAAACCTCCTGAATGTTTACCAGTAAAAATAAGCATTTTGCCAATTTAGTCAGCATAATATAAACTAGCAAATATACACTGACCTATAATATACCACAAGGCATGATTTCTATTAAAGACTCTGGCACCCAACCTAAAAAGGAACTTTCCATCTCAGCAATAAATAGTAAAACTGTGCTCTACTGCAAATGCTCCAGGACAGACATCCAAATCCTATCCTGTTGGAAATAACCAAAGAGGTCATCAGGAAGCCTCCTGCAACCACTTTAACATCACAAGAGAAGCTTTTATCAAAAGACCTCTCATGAAATAACCTCTGTGTCAGTGAAATTTCTGCATTTGTCTTCAGCCTTTATATTTTGCCAGTAGAAACCTCCACCTACACAGTGTTCATATTCTAAACTTTAGAAGGTAACCACATCATACCAGTTTCTCTCAGTGAGGAATCTCCCTCACTTCTATCTTTGAAAAGAATAAGTTAATATCAATGTCAAAAGATAAAACATTCATCAGCTAAGGTCTGTGATATTTTCATCTATTAAAACTCGCCTTATTATATGTACAGTAACAACAGCATTTATACATGAATATCCAGATTGAGTACAA
This sequence comes from Bucco capensis, assembly GCA_013396975.1. Classification (NCBI taxonomy): domain Eukaryota; kingdom Metazoa; phylum Chordata; class Aves; order Piciformes; family Bucconidae; genus Bucco; species Bucco capensis. The sequence continues at coordinate 475,687 of VWZO01022189.1, read as the reverse complement.
AATCTGCTAAAAATGCTATTGCTACCAGATGTTGGAAAAGAAACCCAACAGAAATTCAGCAAAGAAAGGAATGGCTTTGAATTCAAGGCTGTTAAATTTGGTAATGTGTTTTCCTAATCATAAAGTAACATGACAATGATGCAGAGGACACCAAGGCCATCAGATGAACTGCCCAGTGTATCTGCAGCACCAAAAGGCCATTTGGCAAAAATCAACCAAATTAACTAAACTTTAGCCTGATGCCATCAGAGAGGAGGGAGCAGCAGTGAGAGCTCTTACAGGACAGGCTGAAGGACATTGAGCACACATAAGGAGATACAATTGGCTGGTGCTCAGCATCTTGTGCAGCCCAGCCTGCAGACTAAAGGCAGGCAGAGAGCAATACCAAACAAGAGAGTCTAGATAACAGGGCAAGATCAAGAGGAAAAATATCTGGGGAAATATATCCCAGGTGAACCTCAGGAGCTTCAACAAGACCAAGTGCAGGGTGCTACACCTGGGTCAGAACAA
>VWZO01022189.1:431502-474436 GCA_013396975.1 Bucco capensis | reverse complement strand
TCTTTAATTCAAGCTGTTGGGCAACATGATAAAGCACAGAGAAGCTGAACAGAGATAACACTGTGTGACGTAGTGTCTGCCTATAGAGCAGTGCACTCCACTGACAGGAGCCCATGCAGTCAGCAAGAATGCTCTTTATTTTAATGACTTCTCAGCCTAAACTGAAAGTGATTCAAATTAACACAGGCAAACTAAATGTTTGTCAAACCAGCACGGCTCTTTTCAGACCACACCACTAGGGCTGTTCTCTGTTTACATTTCTCTTGCAGTTCAGTCAGCAGTATCTGCGTCCCTACTGAAATGTCCCTGCAATGCAAACATCACAGCAGCAAAAGTCATGTTTTTACAAGTGTGGATTTGATAGCAAGACACCAGAGAAGTCTTATAATATGTCTGAGAACTCCAGGAGTTACTGAAGACTAAAAAAGGAAAAAAAACCCAAACCCCACAAAACTCACCAAAAAATCCCACTGTTTTGGCAGCTCACTTCCTTCCTCTCTGACCTAGCAGCTCAGCATGGGCTGCACTAAGACATGGCTACCATACCCTGCTCCCCCTCCCAATTTCCTCTCTCCTGCTGGCTACTATTAATGCATAAAATCTGAGCATTAATTACAACCCAGAAATGAAAGCCTTTGTCTTTCCAGCTGACGACTGACATGATACAGACCTCAGACTGAAATAAAACTCCTTGAAAGAAAATTCCAGCACTGCCCCTGCCCATTTTACTTCTCAGTTCTTCATCTGACAAATGGATTTGTCCACAAGACTAAATTCCTGACACATTCATTAACTCGGAAAAAAAGACCTAAAAAAAAGTCCTTGGTTGTGGTGTCTGTCAACAGGGTCCTTCCCTTTAAGGTCTTGAATTACCATGACCTCAGGCCACTCTACTAATTAATAAAGTCACAGGCATGAGACTCTAATTAATGTGTATTACACCTTTAATTACCTTTTCCAATACCTGGATGCAGACAAACTCTCATTAGCAAAAGGAACTGGCTCCTGTTCTTAGTGCCAGCTATTCCCAAGAATCAACAGTAGATGAAGATCTTCAAGGGTAGTTTTCTCTACCCTTCAAAATAAAAATCTTTCTCTTATGACATACAAAAACTTCTGCTGAGAAGCAGAATCTGTATGTATGTGAAAAGGATATTGTATAATGAAATCTCTCTTACTTTCTGTTCCTAGATTCTAACAGCCAAGAGGAGATTAAATTGCAAATAGATTGCAATGGATTTATAAACTATTTCATGTTTTCTTCCACTGTCTCAAACACAGAAGTCAGCCTGTGCCAACATAAATTGGGATAAATGGCATAAAAATTCCGATTCATTCTCATGATTTGAGATACCAAATACCAAAGAGGGAAGTCACTGCAAATTACTCAGTTCAACAAGTCATCAAAACAAGTTATCAAAACAAAAGAATCCCAATCCAGTACCTCACAATGAATCTGCAGATGCTGTCAGCTGCCTAGCTGGGGTATTACTTCACAGCATACTATACATTGTAAAAGGATTGATAGCCTTGAAATTGGGAAATTCCCCAGAAATTAAGTCTGTGTGAAATGGTTAGACTACAGACAATCTTAAAAGTATGTAATTTAAGGCAGGCTTACTTCACTTGCTTGACCAAAGAAAATGAATTAATCTGTTCAGACTCCTCAGTAGTAAATCTTTGGTTCATGAAAAAAGATAGCCTAAGCAGCAGGCACAAATGGTATGGATTTATGTGATTGCTGCCTATTTCTATAGCTCTCACTCAAACAAAAAAAAAATCCCTTAAGTAAAACCAGCATTTTGTACCACTACTTCACTTCTGGAGTGCAGTTTCTATCAAAGATAAGATTTAATTCTGAGAAGTAGCCTGCCAAATGTTGTAAACAAAGTCACAGCAGTCTGTGTTTCCTCTGTAGTATATAAAACAGGCCTACCTGGAGAGCATCATAAACCAGCAAACTACAGGAACAACAAAAAACATAAGTATTAATGAGAACAGCCTAATCATCAAAGGCTGCTATGAAATCAGACCTTGGAAGTATTTTTTTTATTGTCACTGCTAGATTTCTTTCAGCAGCCAACGTCCTGATTCACTTCTCTGACACAGCTTACTGACTTCCTTCTAATATCACAAAAACCTCATTTAGTAGAAAACAAGATGTCACATATAGATATACAGAAAAACTGGCAAAAGGCTGTTCTCCATCTTTAAAACATGTGAAAAGCACTTACTCCTGGAACCACTGCCCAGAGATATGTATGCCAGAAAACCCATGGCCAGAGAAACGACACAAACCAAAACCAAACCCAGTGATTAAATCAACTGTTCTGTTCTGGCTCCTCCAGCTGACCATGCCTGCCAAAGAGGGACATGTTATGCTTGACTTTGCAATTAGGAACATAAAATAGTGACCTCTGCATTCAATCATCTGCACCCACTTCTTCATCATCTTTTGTTCAAAAGAAAGGAGCCAGAATTGGGCTGCAGCAATACTGCTTGCAGAGTGCAGGCATGCTTGCTTGAGGAGCCTCTCAAAAACCAAATTGAGCAGCACAGGTTAAAGCAGATTTCAGTTTAACAGGTCTGGAAAATGCTGTATTAGACACAAGACACTAAATTGTGACAGGCAGCAAATGGCAAAATTGCCTCCCCAAACTTAACTGTATTTGCTCCTTCAAATGTACTGGGAAAAACTGACTGCATCATCTTACAGTCTCTCTGATCATGTTGTAAAAGCACAGCATGTGCATACTCTGTCATATCAATTAACTTACAGGAATAGCTGTTTCACTTCTGAAAACTATTCCACTTCATCCATGATTGCAATAAATTCTCATCACTGCTAACCAGGTACCAACTGAAAGAGTCTCCGTGGTAAGCAGGGAAGAAACTGACGGCATGGAAAGAAAAGCAGCAGATAATGCCCCAAAGAAAGCAAGATGGGATAAATGTCAATACTTCGGTCTGGCAAAGCTCCTTAATATTTCCTCTGTCAAATTTTCAACTTTCACACTTCAGCAGTTGTTACTGGGCCTGTGTTCAGTTCCAGCCCAACAATGAACTCAGAGCTAGGTCTAATTGTAGAGCATGAGACTACTTCATAAACCTGCAGATCTCCCTTCAAGACAACATCCCGTTTAGCTAACTTAGTCACTTAAGAGGGACTGAAAATGAACACAGGTTATCTCTTTATGTTTGCTCAATGCTTTCTGGAGGTTCATGCAAAAGAAAGGGGAGCTGCTGAGCTCAGCAGAGCTACCAAGTACAGCTACACACTGAAAGCAGCATGTGTCTCACTAGAAGAAGGCTGTGCTGCTGCCACCCAGCCCAGGCCAGCAACACAGGGCTTGGCACACCAGCAAGGCCTGCAGTGATCACAGAACAGTAGTCTGTCCTACACAGACACACTGCTGTCACTCTCTGGCTAACCCTGTGCTGTGCCTGTACGTGGCCAGACACACACACAATCCCTATTCAGGTAAAAGCCACGATAGTCAATACATGAAGGAAACTGGCACAGGAACACCAGCTACCAGTCCTGGGTTAGATACTTCAAACCTGACAACAATACCTTGCTGACAAAGCTGCAAAGTCCCTCAGACTAATTGTACTTCCTACACAAAAGGCTACAGGATCACTTTTAGTTGGTGCAGAACAGCTTGACCCAATAAGGGGGAGGATAAAGCAGAAAAGAGGACAAAGGCAGAAGCAGCACTGCAGAAAATGTAATGTTCTGTCATGTTCTTGTATTTGCTCAGAAAACATAACTTTCATGTTTACTGGCCAGTAAAAAGATATACAATCCATTTAATTATCTGGCTAAACATACTGCATTGTTAAGCTCTAGAAGTAGCTCTGGTGTATCTCTATACCATACTCAGGAAACACACACACCATGCTGATTCTTACACTAACTCTTTATATAGAAAACAATCCCAGAATATGCAATCAAAACTACCACTACACAAAGCTCAAATAATAAACACATCATCAGAAGGCAGCTTCCTTTCATTTATTTGCAGAACTATTATACCAGAAATGTGAGAGAATGCTGTCAGGGGATTTTCAAAGTTGCCAGATAAAATGATTTACTTTTATCAAGGTGATAATGTGAGTTTATTAAAAACGTAAAAAAACTACCAATAAAAACCTGTGAATTAAATATAGCTAAATCAGCACATTGAAGATGTTGCTTTCCAAACCCAGATGTTCTTTCCCTTTGTCACCCAGCCAAATGACTTTCTGTGTTACACAGAAAAGGAAGAGGACAGAGCTGAACTGATAAAGGACTAGCCTATCCTTTAGAAGAAACCATCACAGCTAGAAGACCTGCCACCTCCTTCAAAAGTAAATCCAAGTCACAGCAAGGTCACAAGAGAAAAAAAAACTGAGATTGGATGCTTAAGCAGTATGTCAACACACTAAACAATACCTTAGAACTCTGTATTTCCATGCAATGGCATAAGAGAGATAGGAACAGGAATGCAATTTGTGAAAGCTTAAATTTGAGTAATTCCTCCCACATAAAAATATTTGCTACCTCCCTCTGGCAGGGTTTGGCTTGTTTGTTTGGGTTTTCTGTGTGTTTGCTGTTGTTTGGTTGTTGTTTAGAAATGGTTTCTGTTAGTGGCCAGCACTCTAGATAGCCAGCACTGAAACACCATCCTCTGCTCCAATGGCTGGAATTTCAGGGATATGATCCTGTGACATCACTTAAGCTCCAGAATATTGCACTGGGTAATCAATGTCCCTTGTGGATATGAGCACAGTCAGTGTGTTCTATGGCAACCATGCTTCAAGCATTCATTTGGAGATGTTTACTTGTCATGGGGTTACATTGAATTAAATCCAATAAACTGTGCACTGTTGCTTTCAGGAGGATTTGAAGCAAAAGGTGCTAAGCAAAGTAAGGAAATAAATGTCACTTATTTAAGTTGGAATCTTCTTTTAGATACACTGCAAAGTTTTATTGTAGTTTACTATAAACATGCTCCAAACACCTTCTCTCACATTATTTTCCTTTGCTGCATATGGAAAAATTCAGAGCATCAATAAAAAGAGCTTTCTAGAAGAGCCACAAAATTCAATATTGCACTTTCAAGCAATGTTGCTTTTGACTTCCATTTTATTTCCCCCTAGATTTCCTACCTGGAAGGTAAGAGGCCCTTGAGAGAGAATATAAATGCTGTATTTTAAAACACAAAGAAGGAAATATATTCAAAATGTGAGTAAAAGGTATGCAGGCAGGGATGGCTCCCTTTGGGATGGATTTGGGGGAAAGCAGGGTCACAGTTTAGAACACTGTGCTGTGTGCAAGTCCTGCAAAGCTCAGGGCTAAGCTCCCTGACTGGATTCCTGTTAGTAGCACACAAGTGACCTCAAAATGGTATGTCAAAAAAATAAAGCCCTGTAAAGCACAGCAGGCTTGGCTACAGCATCTTCCCCACATGGCTGGTGGCCAAGCAGCCAAAAAGCAGAAGGTGCTGTCACAGGGCAGGAGGAGATCAACTGGAGGCAAGCCTCCATCATCACACACCCATGGACACACAGCTAGGAGCTGCTGCTGCCTTCATGGTCACCAGCAGCATCTCTTCCTAAACTGAGGTGAACTGAGAAAATTACATTTGGCCCAAGAAACAGAGGAAAAACTTCCATTTCAGGTTTGGTTTTCTGCTACCTGACTGCAGTCTGGCTGAGATGGACTTGTGGATTTAAGGAACACAGAGTCCCTTCAGCTAAACTGGACAGAATATGAAGACTTTAATCCACAGAAGGTCAGAACAATCCCAATCCATCTGCCATAAAGAACCCATTGTAAAGAACAAAATCCCTTTGTCCTTCAACAGGGGCTCCAACACCCCTTCTGCAGAGAGAAGGCAAGAGCAGTGACAACTGTGCATTGCAGACAAGCACTCTGAACCCAACAGCAATCTACATGAGCCATTCAGATGAAAACAAGAGAGTCTTTGGATCATGCTATTTACATAGCAAATGGGATGTGTCAGCTTGCCAATTCCTGTGTGCAAGGTCTTACTGTAACTGAAGGCAGCAGGCTGAGGTATGACCCAGCCAGTGCCTCAGCCACAAAAAGAGCCAGAAATCAAGCTCATCATATCAGCATGTCAATGTTGGATAATACACATCCTTCAACCCACTGGCTTTGTGTTGTTCTGAGACACCATCTAGTAGTCTTCCTCAGATGTTGCTCACACGTAGTGTTTTAACAACTAACAACTTGTGATCTTCTAGGAAAGCCCAGAAAACAGTGCAGCTCCTGAGATGGGAGAGGACACCATATAATTTTTTCAGGAGTACGGGTGCTGGTATAAAGAAATATACATTAAAAAAAGCCCCCAAACATTACCATTGTTCCTGAAAGGATTGTCTTCCAAAACAAACAGGCACACACCACCACTAAGGATAAAGATAACAATTTTGTTCCTCTGTCATAGCAGTTTTTCATCTTGGGTTCATGGCATGCAACTAGGACAGTTTTACTGGGGGGAAAAAACAACTCACTATGGAGAGATCCAGAGAAAAAATTTAGGTAACCACCGAGTAAAAGAGCTTGAAAGCCACTGTTCCTCTAGAATATTCAGTTGTGAAAACTCTGGCATGAGATTCTTATTTCCTCCTTGAAAGGACTGAAGATCCTGGATCTGAATTAAAGCTCCTACCTACTCCAGCAGTCAGCATGACTACACAGCGACTGGGATTGATAAGAGGCTGTCAGATTCAGAGAGATGAAAGGGAGACAGCCCTGTGGTGCCAAGGGATAGATGGGAGCCCTGTCCAAATCATAGCTGGACTGTTTATTTCACAAGAAGGAAGGTGGTTTGTGGGGCCAAGTTGCAGAGTCACTTAAGATAAATGTTCTCTCCACGGGGAAGCCAAGGCAGGGAAGACAGAGGGAGGGATTGTGTTTGCTACCAAGAAATCGCGTGCTGCCTGCACAGCCTTTCTCACAGTTTTCCGGGCACTGAGGGCAGGCTTTGCAGAACTCCTGGAAAAGCAAAGGACAAGCAGAAATTCCTGTTTTTGAAGTGATCTTGATAGTCATGGGACTGGAAGGGGTGAGCAGCACCAAAGTTACGCTCTGCTTCTCAAAGATCTTTAATTAGGGCTTTGTCTTCCTGCTCCTATAGCTATTAGTCTTTAGCTGAATCTGCCTTTGGATTAACTTCAGGTTCTTTGTTCAGTTCAAAGCTGCAGGAGCAACTCATTCCTGACAGAGAAAAACAGATAGGCTGATAAAGCCAAGGTAACTCAGAATGTCAGCTGGACACCTCTGACCCACCATAGACACACCAGCAGCTCCACAGGATCCAGAAATTACATCTCTCACTGCATTGCTGTATCACTCCCCAGTTAATTCACTGTTAAATCCTTCCCCATTTCACTTGAATGCTGCATATCCTAAGCAGTCATGCAGATCTCTCACAGTAAAGATGTTCCATCCCATAATTAGGCACTCTATTTAAAGTGTGAAGTTTTTAACAGAACCAAACAGCCACTTCAGGGGCAATGAGACACTGCATTAATTAAAAAGGTCTGGGAGCACTGCTTTAGGCCATCAGTGGGTTATCAGCTTGCCTGTTGCTGAGCTGTGCATTGCAGGACCACAGTTGGACTGCTATTGAATTGAAGTTTCTTAACTCATCTTCTGAAGAGAACATAAACTTCACTGCTGGCATCAGTGGGCACATTTCTTTGATGCAACTCAAATATAAAAGACCCGCAGAGGTCCTGCAGCTCAAACAGGGGAACTTCAAACTCTTCCAGCCCACTCTATTCTTTAAAGTGCTCATTCCCTGGATCAGCTAGGAAGATTTAACTACTTTCACCAAAACAGAGCTCATCAGCTCAGGTGAGAAGGGATCCATTCTAGACAAACCACAGTCACAAGAGACTTTAGTCCAAGAGCTCCTGTTCCTCCTGTGACTGCTGACCAAAAAGCAAGCCTCTAGTCCATATACTGTCAAGTCAAAGTGTCAAAGATCAGAGTTTTTATCTGCTTAGCTGATTAAATACAATTTTTATTTGCACATCTCAACACAAACAAGTAAACCCACCTTCTTTACTAACAGATCACAGGTTTAGCAGCAAAGCATTACAATCAATGCAATCTCTGAATGCTGCTGGCAGCTTTATCCCTCACTTGTGTGAGTTTAACCAATTACAGCTCTTTTCCCCTACCTCCGTAAATATGGATAACGATTTCTTTCACACTTATACAGTTGAAGGTTGAATTAATGAGGCTTCTGTGAGGACTAGAATTTTGCAGGGACGATGAAGTATGTATACACACATATAAATATGCTACAATGAGTTAAGATGTCTGTTACCACACTTGCTTCTAAACGGACTCACTGAGAAACACTTGGAACCAAATATTCAAATATTCATCTGGAATACTGGGTCCAGCTCTGGAGCCCTCAACACAGAAAGGACATGGAGCTGATGGAGCAGGTGCAGAGGAGGCCACGAGAATGCTCAGGGGCTGGAACACCTCTGCTCTGAGGACAGGCTGAGGGAGCTGGGATTGTTCAGCCTGGAGAAGAGAAGGCTTCAGGGGACCTACTAGTGACCTTCCAGGACCTAAAGGGAACTTCCAAGCAGGCTGCAGAGGGCCTGTTTGCAAAGGCCTGCAGTGAAAGGACAAGGGGCAATGGTCTTAAATTGGAGAGGAGTAGATTTAGACTTGATACTAGGAAAAAGTTCCTCCCCACAAGGGTGGTGGAACACTGGCCCAGGTTGCCCAGGGAGGTGGTTGAGTTCCCATCCCTGGAGGCATTCCAGGTGAGGCTTGCCAGGGCTCTGGGCAAGCTGCTCTAGTTGGGGATGTCCCTGCCCACTGCAGGGGGGTTGGACTAGATGAGCTCCAGAGGTCCCTTCCAACCCAAACCATTCTATGAGTCTAGGATTGTATGAAATAGGGTGGTGTTCAATTTGCTGTACTACAAAGAAAATCTCAGTGCATCCACAGATTAGCTCTTAAGGAAAGAATACTGTACCTCAAAGCAGTTACAGTCTTAGAAATTAGGACTTGTAAAGACTTCTAAATGGAGATAATTTTTTTCTTGCTGATGGGCCAAGTTAAATACATTGATTATGTAACACTGGTAAGAGAAGCCTTTTCTGAGAGACAGAAACTAGTCAAGAAGCTGTAAATATCATTGCTAATAGTGGAATTCCTATTTTTGACCCTTTGGTAAATAGCTGAGTGTGATGCCTACAGCAAGATAAGAGTAAAGTGTTCACCTCTTCAACTGCAGCCACTGGTTTTGGAGCATTCAGCAGGAAAAGTATCCCATCAGCATTCTCCAGGAGGCTGGAGGAGATCTCATTCACAGCAGCCACAGAGTGACTGTGAGAGCTCTCAGAGATGCCACAGCATGAGAACTGAAGGCTGGGGGTTAAACAAGCAGCCATGCACACCAGGTGGAAGTCTGAGCAGGACAGCTAAAAGATCTGGAGCACAAGGAAGCATATTTGAAGGGGATTTTTTTTCTGTGTCATAAATATTTACACTAAATTCAAGAAACTGGCTGAGTTCAAACTTGTCCTATATGAATCATACAGCACTACCCTCACTCCATTTTCATTTAACATGTTCTGCACCAAACCACCACAAAGGAGGTCCAATAGTTATGTCAACTTGTTTTTTTTTTCTATATGCCAAGAATGCTTTTTGTAGAGCTCCTGCTTCAGAACAGATTACTTTCCAAAGAATATAAACAGAACAACTAAATAGTCTTATTTTAGTTGGCTAGCTCCTGTGTGGCATTTACTGGCCTTCCTAAATAATTCAGATTCATAGAAAGTTGTCCTCTCGAAAGGAAATTACTTGATTTTCTTCACGTGGCCATTTAATTACTATCAGCAACACATCACAGAGAAAACTCCAATTTAGTAAGCTGGAGCCAAGAAACAGCAATTTTCTGAAAGGTTCTGCTCTAGAAGTGTCAAAACCTGCTAATTTTACAAATATCTAAATTTACTTTCAGAAGTGAGACATACTAATTCAATCATAATTAAACAATGAAATTGGAGGCCACAATCCCACCTCTGAGGCACAACCAGAGTGCCCTACTGTCATCTGTAAAACAAGTAAACACTCATTCATAGAATCACAGAATTGTCAGGGTTGGAAGGGACCTTCAAGCTCCTCTAGCCCCAAGCCCTGTGCCTGCCCTGGGCAGGGACACCTGGCACTAGAGCAGCTTGCTCCCAGCCCCAGCCAGCCTGGCCTGCAACACTGCCAGGGCTGGGGCTGCCACCACCTCTCTGGGCAACCTGGCACAGTGGCTCAGCACCCTCCTGGCCAACAACTGCTGCCTAACAGCCAATCTAAATCTCCCCTCCTCTAGTTTGGATCCATTCCTCTAGTCCTAGCACTGCCTGACATCCTCAAAGTCCTTCCCCAGCTCTCTTGTAGCCCCTGCAGATCCTGGAAGGCCACAAGGTCTCCTTGGAGCCTTCTCTTCTCCAGACTGAATAATCCCAATTCTCCCAGCCTGTCCTCATAGGAGAGCTGCTCCAGCCTCTGATCATCCTCGTTCCCAAAAGGACAACAGCTATTCCAAAAGATACAATTAGCACCTATGGTTTTCACTCTTCTTATACAGAAGATTGCTGGGCTGGGTGCTTGATAGACAGTAAGTACAAAGGATATTACCAATCTGCTCTTCTGTGGTTTTTTGTTCAAATAAAATGAAACACAATAAATATTTGAATATTTGCTTATATTCCCAAACAGCAGTGCCATTCTAATCCTGAATCTCTCTTACTACTAACTACTACCTATGTTTAAAGGAAAAAAAAACCACCAAACCCAAAAACATTTTTGTATGCTGAAGAATAAATATCAAGTCTTGCAAAGCAGGGAGCTCTAATGCCCAGTGGTTTCCAGGCCTGCCCTGTCAAATGGGTTTCCAGGAAAAAAAGTACTGCTTTTGAAACACAACTGGTTCCAAACTTTTCCCAGGAGAGCAAATGTATTTCCTGGAACCTGCTAGCAATGTTTGGATGAACAGGAGGAAAGTTATACACTACAGTGGCTTGATTCTCACAGTTGACAAGGAACAGTCCAAAATGATGAGAAGTGAGAGACAACATGTCTTAAAATAATCAAAGATAGACTCTGGTAACTGTGTACTATGAAAAGACAGGAGCCACATCTGGTGTGAAGGAACTAATCTGGCATCTGCCTGCTAAGGGCACACTCTCTTTCCTTCCCCTACATCCCTCTTTATCCCAAATGTTATTGGCCTACATCCATGTGCACCAACAGCACTGTGGATTATCTCTTTCTCCAAGAACAAAATGAGGTACAAAGTGTCAGCTAACATTTCTGGAAGGAAAAGCTGGACTGCACCATGGCACTACCATGTTGAACAATTTCTTGAGCTTAACACTAGCAGCAACAAAGTTAAAAAGCAAAGAAAACAGAGAAGTGGTCCTTCAAAAAGATCTGATACCAAATAGTGCCATAAAACTTCCCTAAAGGAAACATTCTAAACTCCAGTTGGCACTTCAGTCCCCCACACTGCTATTACTGTTTACCTGACATTTTCAGAGCTGGCATTAAAGCTAGATATCTAAGTATCTTCAATGAAGGCTCACCACCTCACCCAAAGTTTTCTTCAGCTACAAGCAATGCTGTGGTGGTCCCAGGAACATCATCACTTCAACTGCACTAAGGTACAAGAACACTGAGGTGCTGCAGTGTGTTCAGAGAAGAGCAATGAAGCTGGGGAAGGGTCTAGAGCACAAGTGTTGGGAGGAGCAGCTGAGGGAACTGAGGTTGTTTAGCCTGGAGAAGAGGAGGCTCAGGAGAGACCTTATCTCTCTCTACAACTCCCTGAAAGGGGCTTGGAGCAAGATGAGGGTTGGTCTCTTCTCCCAGGTAACAAGCCACAGTACACGAGGAAACAGCTTCAGTTGTGCCAAGGGAGATTTAGGTTGGATATTAGGAAAATATTCTTGCCTGGCAGGGTGATTAAGCATTGGAACAGGCTGCCCAGGGAAGTGGTGGAGTCACTGTCCTTGGAAATGTCCAAAAACCATGTAGAATTAGCACTTAGGGACATGGTTTAGTGATGACTTGGCAGTGTTAGGTTAAAGACTGCATTCAATGATCTTAGAGGTCTTTTCCAACCTTAGTGATTCTATGGTTCTAAGATTATGCAAGGAAAAGCTGTGTGGAGCACTTTCCTAACAACTAAAACTCTCCAAGCTTGGCCTAGCCTAAAATCAGTGCCAAAGTACTAGTAATGTTAAGAATAAAACTCTTCCAACTCCATGCACCCATGACATGAGTCTTACAAGCTGACAGAGATAACCCTAATTAAGAGCTCAACTGTCTGTTCAAACCACACTTGTCCTGGATGATCCATAGCCTCTCTTCCTGTCCCTCCAAGAGTCCAAAGACACAAGGCAGTACCCATGAAGCTCCACGTGCCATTCCACCCACTTGTAGAGACAGGCATGGGAACGTCAGCTGACCATTAAGAAAAGCTCTTAGATGAGCACCAAGGGAAATCTGCCTCCAGGACATTAAAACTGTGCATTGTGGCACTTGTGGTGTGTATGTCACTGCATCCCTAGCCTTGGCAGAGAGCTTACAGAACAGCTTCTAGCAGGGCTGCAGTTATCCTCCCCAAAGGGAGAGGGAACAATGACCCTGTGTGTCCAGCAATCCATCCATGCTCCTCTGAGAAGTGATTTTCAGGGAGATGATACAGGCTGCACCATGGAGGAAAAAAAAAAGCTGGCTGGCTTTGAAATAGAAATTAAACCCAAAACCACTCATGATTCTTTAACACTGGGAAAGGACAATACCATTTTTGTATTAAAGACTCCTCCAGAAACTTGTATTCACCACTACCTCATGCTATTATCAGTGAAAAATTATAGGCTCTGTCCTGCTGGATTACTGTTAGTGTAAACAACTCTGCTAAATTGCTTGGCATGCTGTCTGCATGCAGCATGTTAAAACTCTGTCCTCTATTCAGCCAAAATCAAATAGAAAGGCCCATCTGTATTAATCCTCAAGAAGAAATTAATAGACAACTATTTTCATGCAAAGCAGATATTTAAAAAAGGCAAAGCCAATACATATGGATGAACTTTTTCATTCATAATTTTAGATGCTGCACAATGGAGCCTGTTGTTTAAGCTTTATTTTTTCTCTAACAGTTCTCCATACAATACGGCACATTGTTCAAACTCTGGAGCAATTTGAGCTTTTTCAATGTCTCCTCAAATCCCTGGATTTATATCCAAAGAGACCTGGCACTGTAACAAATTTGACTCGTGAGTAACAAGTTACAGCCTTTAAGTAAATTGTTCATTAACACAGAATTCAGCTTATTGCCACAAACCTCACTACTCCTTATCTCAGAAAACAACGTGCTGCCTGTCTTATCTACTGAAAGTTGTAGGCTAAACCACCATTATAGTTTGTTTTTTTAATTGCCTTTTTTGAGTTCTCAGTACAAATGCTGAACTAGCATTCAGGGTGAGAACAACAGAACTCCAAGGAAAACAAATTGCTTAAGTATGACCTAAATCTATCTTGCCCTTGATTAATGAGGAAAATAAACTGAATTTTGATATCAGGACTAAAGAGGATATTCCCAACTTTATGCTAGTAGGAAATAAGTAAGAAAAGCCCAACTGTGAAGTTAGAGCTCTTTTGGTTTATCCCTACAGATAAAAGAGTCTGAAAAAGCAAAACCTACCAGAATGACCTATAAATGAGGAACATTCTGTAGGTACATCTTCATTTGCATGACTTTGAACAGAAATTTTACACTGCTTTACAAATAAGAACACTCAATTCACCGTGAAGGAGATTATCCCATTTATTATTCCACTCATTCTTAAGAGAAGAATAGTGCTAAAGTCATTTTACATTTTTAGAAACTAAACCAAAGTTTGGAGTTAATAGGAGAAACTGATGTTACAATCCCAGAGTAAAATGCAAGGTCAGCAAAGAAAACTGACAGGAAACTATTCTTTAGAACTGAAGAAAACACATGACATTTCATTCAGAAGCAAATGAAGTTAGCAGAATCTTGTTTCAGGCTCCTCATTTGATATCAAACATCTATAAGTGGCTTTTCTGGGAAGGTATATGTGTATTCAAACTGTCCTAGGAAGACAGATAGCTGTGCAAGCTCAGTGCTGCAGCCAACTCATGCTTCATTGTTACAGGAAGTCAGGGAAATAATTATGTAACATGCCACTAACTAACGTAAACTGTCCTGAAACCAAAAAGGGGTGTTTGGCTAGAAATCTGGATCCAATTTTCTTCATTAAAAAAAACAAAACCCAACATAAAAATCCAGTCTTCTGGACTGTCCAGAGAATTCCATATAACTATTTTGAGTGCTCCAAGTCTCATAAGATGCCTGGGGGATTTCTTAGCATCTTATTGCATTTCTTTATACCTTTCCCAGCACAGCAGTTCAAGCCCTGAGAATGCAGCAATAACACAAAGCATTCAAACATGGGAGAGGAAGGAAGACAGAAATCTGCCTTCCAACACACAACCAGCTGTACGCTCCCTCAGATAAACAACCAAACTGAAACACATCTTCTGCTGGGAGACTGCACCTTCTCCTACATATTCCATGGGAAACGACGAGCCAAAACTCTCCAGGCTGCCCCAGCACTAGTCCAAGGGTGAGATCACCTGTGATTTGTTTAACTCTGAGCCCTCCTGCCATTACCTCACGCACAAGAAGGAATATTCAGCTCAAGTTAAGTGAGTTTCCACTGCAAAACAAGATGCAGATGTTCTACCTCCTCTGAATACATGCCTGGATCAAGTGCTTGCCATTTGATACGAAGCCCTGGGAATGCCAGACTGGGACAGAATGGTTCTGCTTCATGGCCTTTGCACCTCAGTGAGGACAACAGCCTCCCAAGAGTGTTCTGATGTTTCTGAGCTCATTAGGAATAAAACAATGATATGAAAGCACTCCTCATTAAACTGGCCGCTATTGGTAACTGGCAGCAAATGTTTAGTAGGAGGATATCACATGTATGCCTGCTAAAAATCAGCATCCAGATCCTGAGTCAACAATTCTCTACTTATTTTCTTTCTTGCTGCACCAAACATATTATAATAAAGTGATTGAAATGGTTGATCAGTGTTAATATAACTGTCACTTTCCCATTGGCAGACTTAACATTCTCATTTGAATGTAACATTTTCTTTCATCAAGAAGGGAGACAAAACTCAAATGTTTTTTAATGCAACTTGCTAAAAAAAAACAACAAAAAAACAACCCCACCATGTTGCTAAAATTAATTCATGCTTTTGGAGAGAAATCTTAAGAGTTGAGATTATCATGGGACATGACAAGGAGCTCGGAGCTAGTAAGAATATTAAGAAAACACTCAGAAGTTATCAGTATAAAACAAAGAACTCTGAGGAAAGGAAGTGGCTTTACTCTGTAGCTCAAAGTTATGGGTCCCCTTCCAAACCCCTTCTTGCCTCACCTCTGCTTATAATCCTCTTGCTGGTTGTGGCTGTCTTAATTACTATATGAGTCTGCAGAGCTTTCCATCATATTACAGAATCACCGAAGTGCTGAGGCTAGAAGGCACCCCTGGAGATCACCTAGTCCAAGCCTCATGCTCAAAATTAGGCTTAACTAGGGCAGGTCACTCAGGGGCATGTCCAGGTGGGTTTTGAGTATCTCCAAAGATGGAGACTCCACAAGCTCTCTGGGCAATCTGTGCCAGAGTGTCAGACCAACCTTACAGTAAACCCTGAGAGATGGAAAAATTGCTATGTTTGAGAGAGCAGCCACCTTCAGTTAAGGTTCCATAGTACAAAGCAGTCAGCTCGATCTCCAGCACACCACTACCTCTTCACAGGTAATGGGGGAACTTCTAGATGTCCCATTTCCCCCCAGCCACCACTAAAGGACACTTTCAGGTTCCAACCATATTAGTCACCATTCTGCCTCTTCCACCAGACCTCCACAGAGTAAGCCCAGATCAGAAGAATGTTTTAGGAACCAGACAGCACTCTGTCAATAAATGTTCCCATAATCCCTGCAGTTTCATCGTAAGTGACAGTACTGAGGAACAGAAGGAGATTAAGACATAGGTGAGGTTTCCTGCACCTACCAGCCAAGGACAACTAACCATGTGCTGGCATTAACAGAAAACAAACAGCTATCTGTTGCTTTCCCTGTGCAAGAGAAGCAGGCCTTGTCTTAGGATGTAAATTACATTCTTCTCCATGTTGAATTAAAGACACACAATGGGAGAACTCCTATTTCCTAGGACCAATACATCCCTTATCCATAAGCTGCAGCTACAAATCAGTGGCACATGGTTGCAGTGGCTTATGCCAGAGGTGAGAGATTAAAGCCACTAGTAAACCTCCTAAAGTGATGATGACACATTTCACCAGCATACTAGTTTTCTCCATAAGCAAAGCGTTTCAAGAGAGAACTAAAGGAATAAGGAACCATCTTCATTTATTTCCTGGGGCATAGAGGTCCATAATTCTTCCCTCTGAAATGTCAACCCTGTTTTCACATCATACAGTGTATTTGTATCTAACCCTGTATCTGCAAAAGTACTTTTCAGGAAGGCATCTATGTATAGTAGTTCAAGTATGACCTTCAAGAAATCCTAATTAATTGAGTTTGAAAGGGCACTTTGTTGTCCATATAGCTACTACTGCAGCAGTGCCTTTGAAAAGAGCAGATCCATCACTGCTGACACAACCCACTTAGAAGATAAACACTAAGGCAGAGGCATGGAAGATCTGTAGGCATCTCTCAAACACCCTTGGAGTTTGGTACAGATGTTACCAGTGTTTATACTTTTTAAATCACTGGGATATAAACACCTCACTATAAACACCACTGAAGTTCTGCTTTTCTTTTCTTTATTTTGCCTGTGTTTATTTTAGTGTTAAAAATGTTAACTTCCAGAATAAGGAAAATAACAACAGATGTTTCAACTAAACAAAGACTGCTACTCTTGCTTTTGAACTATTAAAGCTAAGATCTGGTTAAATTAACGATTATCAGTGAAGGGGGGGGGAAGAGGCTGGAAAGAATCTTCCATAATATTAGGCATAATTATAATTAATTCAACTAATAAGCCAAACTCACAGGTTTTCTGCCTTAGTCAATAAAGAACTCAGGAAGATGTACCACATAAATGGAATCTTATGCAAAATTTCATGGTCTTCATCAGAAGTTGATTGCTCCCAAAGCAAGCACTGGTCACTACAGAGAACTGTAGAAGAGTTAAAACATCCTGCAACTGTTCTTCCCCTTTTTTGTTGTTGGGTTGTTTGGGGTTTTTTTAACTAGTTTTCTTGCTGTAACTCAGACAGCACGGGATAAGAAAGAGCTTGAAAACTCAACTCTATTGAATCTCCACTCTGTAGTGCTGTGGGCAAGCTCAGCCTGCTGGAGAAGAGCTTTATCAAGCAAATAAATACATGTTTATGCAGGGAAGAAAAAGAAAAAAGAAGGGGAAAATGACACAGAGCTATTAACAGCTCTACAGGGAGCTCTTCCACCTCCCAAAGGATAGAAGTGTGGCTGTGCTGGTTCAGTGACAGAAAAGATGGTATTTTCCAAAGTGGAGTTCAGCTCCCTGTCTCCTAGCCTGGCCTTTTTGTGAGAGATATCAATAGGTAGCTATAACTCCTAGGAATCCTCCTTACTGTTTCTTCCCTGACAACTACAGTAAGTTTGTTTTCCAAAAGAGCAGGGAAAGCATTCCTGCTGAACCTGCAGCAAGACTTCTGCGAGGCTTGTGTGTGGCTGCAGCCCACAGACACTACCAAGCTGAGCTAGCTCAGTGGTGCCTCTTTCCAGCCCCGGCCAGGCCATAACCACTTCTGCGAGCTGCACGTAGGTAAAACTGCTCGGGATGGAGAGCCCGCCTGTACCCTGCTACCTGGGGCAGCCTCAGGCCGGCACTGCTCCTGCTGGAAGCATGGAGAGCAAATGCCAGCCTGCGTTGACTGAACGCGACAGAAGTGCAACTCAGCTCTAGCAAAGAGGAAAATGCTCCGTTTTCCAGCGCGTTGTGTAACTGTGTCCCGGGGGCCGGGAGCGGGGGGCGGTTCCTGGGCAGGGAGGGAGTGTGGGGGGCGGCGGAGGGGCGGCCATGGCCCGGCCTGGGGCAAGGGGCACGGACTGAGTGTGAGGGGCAGCCACGGCTCGGCTGGGCTCGGGGCACAAGGGGTGTGAGGGGAGGCCATGGCCCGGCCGGGGACAAGGGGTGTGAGGGGTGGCCATGGCCCGGGCTGGGCTCCCGAGACAGAGGGTGGCCGAACAATGGGTCCCCGCGGCGCAGGCTGAGGTTGCCAGCACCGGTACCTGCAGGCGGGTCCCGGCCCCGCTGCTAGGATAAGCTGCGAGGAGAGATGTGCCCTAACCCTCACACCCCTCCTTGGGCTACGAGGGCAGATGTGCCTTAACCCTCACATCCACCCACAGCTCCTTCTACAGCCGCAGAAATTAGGAACAAAAACTCGACCGGCCACAAACCCAACATGGTCCTTTGCACTACGTTATCTTTCAGAAGAAAAATAAGCCTAACACTGCAAATACTCTTTGGAAAAAACAAACAAACAAAACCCACAAAACTCAAACGAGAATAATTCCTCCCCTTAAACAATGATTTAACACCGCACACGGAGAGGTCTCCACCACCGACCATCCAGATTTCCTCTCCAGTGGGAAAATTCACGCTCAAGAACGGAATCCACCCCACAAAAGGCGCTGGGGGAAAGGAAACCATTACCTTCGTAGCACAGAATGCCGATATTGTTGTTCATCTTGTCCAAGTACTGGTAGTTCAACAGGTCCATCTTCATAAATAGCATTTATCGGGCTAGCAGAAGAGACCCGCTCGCCTGCGTTTGCCCAGGTCCAGGGAGGAAGAAGAGGAGGAGGAGGAGGAGGCCGGGCAGAACGTGCTGAGGGCTCTCCGACTTCCCAACCTCACCAGCACAAGGCCCAGCCTTCGGCTCACCGAAAGAGTGAGAGCTGGAGGGACTAAATGACACACTCTCCCTTTCAAACTTCGGAAGACTAAAGTTCACTTTGTCCTTCAGTCCAAAGAAAATTGTCTAAGAACTTTTCAAGTCTTTTTCCAATTAAAAAAACCACGGAGGAAAAAAAAGCAAAGCGGCAGGAGAGAAGTTTCCTGGGACAAAGAGGCGCTGCCGGCGCTCACAGCCCGCTGCGAGCTCCCCGCGCTGACATACCGGCTGTGCTGTGCTGTGCCTGCGATGGCTCCGCTGTCAGCCGCTGCCCGGCAGGGCGGGGGGAGGCGGGAGCCGCGCATGCCCCGTTAGTGCCGCGCTGTGCCGCTGCCACGGTGAGTGCTGCACAGCAGCAGCCTCTGGGGCAGCCGCGGGCAGACAGGCCTGGGGCTGAGGAGGGGTTTGGGGGACAGGGAGGAGCAGCAGGGCACTGCCCAGAGTAAGGGGGACGAGTTGGGGAAACAGCGCAGGGAGCAGGGAGACTTCGGGGGCACCTACTAGTGACTTCCCAGTACCTAAAGGGAACTTCCAAGCAGGCTGCAGAGGGCCTGTTTGCAAAGGCCTGCAGTGAAAGGACAAGGGGCAATGGTTTTAAATTGGAGAAGAGTAGATTTAAACTGGATATCAGAAAGAAGTTCCTCCCCACAAGGGTGGTGGAACACTGGCCCAGGTTGCCCAGGGAGGTGGTTGAGTTGCCATCCCTGGAGGCATTCCAGGTGAGGCTTGCCAGGGCTCTGGGCAAGCTGCTCTAGTTGGGGATGTCCCTGGCCACTGCAGGGGGGTTGGACTAGATGAGCTCCAGAGGTCCCTTCCAACCCAAACCATTCTAGGATTCTATGATCTGGGCACGGCGCAGGAGCTGACCGAGAGCAACTTTTTGGTAGGGCTGCTGAGCAGGAGAACTGAGCTAAATCTATCTGTTTAAAATTAATTCATTCTCTTAAACGTTTACTTAATTTCCTAGCATGGCCTCAGGCATACCTCAATGAAAAATAATGCTGTTGTACAGTATGGAATAGAACAGCAGCTCTGGTATGATAAAGATAATTAAAGTCATATGAACAAGGTACAGTGGGTACACCTCTATGCACACAGACAGGCACTGTGTACTCACACACACACACACACGGCTGCAATTCAATCAGTACACTATCACAGCTGAGTTTTTAAAGGCCTACCAGCAGTTCAACATTCTGTGTTCTGGATTTTTAACACTAGTGATAGAGATTCTGAGAGCAGTTGCTCTCATCTCAGGATGTGGTCTGTCCTTCTGCAGCCACAGTCTCAATCACAAAGACTCTAGCTGCTCATACAGATGTGTATGACTCATCCTAGGAGGGCAGCACATCTGTATGGGTGTAAGCATGTGCTAACCTAATGGGTATCAGTTTGTATTTCCTGCAGCTGATCAGCACCTGAAGTACAATTTGACAGAAGAGAAAGAAATAATGGGGACGTTTGGTCTAACGTAACCCCAAAAAAGCTAATGGAATCATAATCCTCCTCTGCTCTCCTTGGCTTGGAGCACAACTTATCCCTGCCTTTCTGGGATGGAGAACTTTAATAGCACACATGAGCAGTCAGTCAGGGAGAACCAGTAACAAACTTTCATTTCCACGTTGAGAACTTCACTTCTCTGTTAGAGAAGGGGAAGATATTAGATTAGAGAGGGCAACTCATGGAGTGACACTTTGTCAAGGCATTTTGAAAAGCACTGCTTGAATTCTCTAGTGAGTCTAGGTAATTTACTTAAATTTACTACTGAGAAATATGAATAAGCAAATTATGTCCAAGGAATATCCCCAAATAAGGTCTCTCCTCACTTCAGATACAAAAAGTAGTCCTGTGCATCACCTGCCCATGTGCTTCAACTGAAGAAGAACATTCACCAACAGTGCTGAATTCAATCCAGCAGGAAGCAAATCACCTGAAAGGAATGCTGCATTGCTGGGAAGATGAAGGTCAAGAAGCCTCTGATTGACAATTTCTAGGTAACAATGGGACTCTTCTAATTGGAAGTGTCCTATTAATCTTTAAGACTTTAATGTGGTATAAAAACTGATGGGTACTTAATGCTGAGGTGACTTACATTTCTTGGAAGGTACCCAATATCAAGGTTGCAGTTGGTTTTTTGCCTCACAGGATTTGTTGTTGCAAAAGCTGCAATCACACATCTCCAGACCAGAGCAGTGGGTGGTGTTTTCTAGAAAGTGAAATGTTTTTAATACAAAGAAGAACATGATTTTTAAGCAGGGGGTCTAGAAGTTTTAGACAGCACATCATGCTGTGCATACTCAAATTCAAAGATAGCCTATACTAATCCTTCACATCAAGCCAGCCATTTCATCGAGGGAGCAAGAGAAGTCTTAGCCCATTAAGACATCAACTGTAATAAAAATCCATATCTAGAACATCAAAACATTCCACCCAGTCTGAGATACCTGCCACTGAACTGACATCAATAATGAGTGCATTAGCAGGTTGGAGGTACATAGAAAAACAAGCTGTTGACATCAGCCCAGGACCATTGTTAGCTCATTCTGTCCTTCCACATATCGATAGCTGCAAACACAGTTATGTGCTGTAGTATCTCTCCTGACACAGAGTACTTCCTGTAGGACTGCAGACACTCTTCTCTCCTGTAAGGCAGAGAAAGACTCCTGTCCACACAGAAAAGGCTTCAACCGTTGGCACTTCTAACACAACAGCATCCCCTAGAGGTAACGTTCACGTCTGTCTTTCTCTAGCACCCTGGCTCAGATCCTAATTAGCCCAGAGAGAAGATGACATACTTCAACTTTTAGTAATCTTCTGATCCAGCAAAATTCAGTCTTCACGCAAGATTGTCATATCACAGGAGTATTCTGAGGCAAGGAGAGCAAACAAGGGGGAAAAGGCAGTTCCAATGAGTAGGTAAATCACCACTGTCAAAGCCAACAGGCTAAATATGTATGTTGACAAGATTTCTGTGCTGCTCTTCTACAGTCACTGCAGGGGGATTGGACTAGATGACTTTTAAAGGTCCCTTCGAACCCAAACCATTCTGTGAAACATCTGACAATTCAAAAAGCTTTTGGTTAATTAAAGCCTGCCCTCATCAGCAAGAACTCTCTCCCTCTCTTTTCCAGTTTTCCCTCCAGCACCTCCAGAAAGCTATTTTTCTCCTACTCCCCCCAAAATGCACCTTTCTAGTGTACCACAGACTATTTTCATGAAGGAAGTGAGGAAAGGGCAAGAGGACAGAAAGGCCAAGGACAAAGGCAGGCATGGACACACCTTTACTGCTGCTCTCACTTGGTTTGAGTGGTTGCTTAGGGGTTTTTTGGCAACAGCCATGTTTAGCTCTGGGTCAAAACACCAAATGGGCACAAAAGGTAGTGTGTGCTGCCTCAGGCAGCATTTTCTGCTGCAGCATGTCCCTCTTGTCTCCAGAAAGATCAAGCTGCCAATTTAGGAAGCAGCCTGCTTCGCTTCCATCATGCTGACCCAGGACTCGGCTACGCTTTCCATTGCTTCTGTTCTCTCACTGTAGCACAAAAGCTGAAACTCCAGGTTGTTTCAAAGCTTAAAGGGTTTTTTAAAGTGTTTTAATGAATGGTGAGCAGGGACATGCAGAGCACACATTCTACTGATCCTAACTAAATAACCATTTCACAATTGCTGAAGGCTGCAGGGCAGGGGAGCCAATGAACCAGGAGATCACTTCTAAGTTCTACAAGGCAAAATATAAATGAGAAAAGTCTTCAATAGCATTCAATTTATCTTGACCTCATTCTTTGACTGCTTACTCAAATTGAACAGCAGGCTAGGGAGATCAGGTTTACCAAGAATGTTTGTCATTTCTCAATAGTGCCCTGCAATTCCCAACTTGCTGGTGTTTTTTTATTCTCTTAAGCTGGGCTAAAACCACTTTAAAAACACAGTAAGAATACAGAACTGACAAATCTGGTTTACCTAGGTAGAAAAATTGTTATTTGTTAATTAAAATCTTGATCATCTTTCCTGTTATTTGCATACTAATTTGAATTTCTGAAGGGTTGATGATAATCACAAACAATTAATCTTGAACTACAAAGAGTCTTCAACACCATCAGAGCCTCTGGATGCAAATAGTGAAGTGTTAACTTTGCCATGCCCTAATATTGTAGGCACAGAAAATACTTCATATTTTTCCATTATGAGAAAAAAAGAAAAAGAGTGTATTAAAGGGGAAAAAAAGCGCCAATTCTAAGTGTGCTTGATGCTCAGGCATCTATAACACTTTTAACTTTGAAAAGTTAAGAGCCAGACCATGTTTAGAGGCTAGATTTCAAAATTACTGTGCACATCCCACAGCTTTGGGAAGAAGCAAATCCAGTTTCAAGAAACCACTAATTACAGGGTTTAGAAATAAAGCAAAGAGATCTAAGGTTGCTACAGCCTTTGAAAAGATTTCCCCTTCAGAGCTAGCTTGGCCAGATGTAAGATACACTCATAGAGCCTAATTCAACTTAAATGTCAGAGTATGTATATCTGCTTCAGTGTGTGGAGCTGACCTTGCTTGCACAAAGACTGACAGGCAACAGGCAACATAGGTAACAACCTTATAAAGGAGATAAAGCCATGAATCCCAACACTATCTGGCTAAGAACCATGAAGTAAAATCAATTAGGACCTTTGTTACCAAACAAATTAATTATGGCTTTTAAACATTAAAGTAATTACTTACCCTAAATGTTAGGATGAAAAAGTTAATAAGTACTTATTACCAAACTCAATTATATAACTTGCAACCTACTACTACTACTACTTCATTAAATGAAAATAGAATTCCATTCAAGTTCTAAGATTATTGGTTTTTTCAGTTGAGGGTCTTGTTTTCTCCTATTTAAGAAGTATTTGACCTTAAAAAATCATTTTACCACACTAAAAAAGAAACCAAACCAACCAACCCTAAACACAACTTATTCCTAATGGCAGTGCTTACAAAACCCCCACTGTTTGCTTGAGATGCTGATGGATTTATTGTCCTCTGCATCAAGAAAACAAGAAAAATGAACCACCACATTCATCTATCAAAGTGTTGCCCTTACATTATTTAAAGTAGTAATACAGGAAAGAGTGTTTTAACTGTATGGGATACATACACACACATGTGCATGTGTGTAGGATTCTGTAACACATGTGGAATGTTAAAAATTGTATTAATTCCTCTAGGTACTACAAAGAGTGCCCTCACTGTCTGTAAGCACAACTTTACAGGTCTCAGAAGGAAAGAAGTAACATCCCCATGGACTCCTTTAAAAGGGAAAACCTTCCACCATGAGTCAGACATGTACCTCAAGGACATCTCTCCAGCAGGCACAGGCTTGGTGACAAAGAACAAACTTTCTTCACTTACACCTTTGCAAAAAGCTAAACTTGTGACTCTTCCAAAGCACTAGTCTCATGGAAACAAAAAGCTGGAATTCACTAGCCTACTAAAATACAATGAGATGTTGCATAAATCTCATTTGCTTTTAAAATGCTGCTTAAAGCTATCTCCCTGGACATAATGCAGGTTGATAATGCTTCAGATGGACATGCTACAAAGCATCCATTCTATAGCTCTGAATCTCACCTGTCTGCAGCAGTCTGGAATACCTAAATGTCATCATTCCTTTCCTTTTCTGCATAGAACATATATGAAAGACAAGTCATTTCTGAAACAACCCTTTTCTTTCAGAGACCCAGACCATGACATTTATGAACATGGTGGGGGTATCTCAGAGGTGAAAGGGTCATCAGTGTGCCTGACAATGAAAGAATTGTGTGGCTCAGGGCTTTTTTGCCTATGCATTTTCCACACGTGGCTTGTAAATCAGAAGACTATATAAACACATAGCATGCTGGAAGGTTGTGGTGATTAGGGCTGGTCCCAGTGGTGCTCTTATTTTCCATAAAGCAATGGATAGACTGAACAGAGACAACAGTATCCATCTCAAATGAAAATATTATCTTACTGCTAATGGTATTTATAGAAGGTGAATATCCATCTATCTCAGACCTGCATTCAGAAACTTAAGAAGAATTGGCTATAAAAAAACCCACAAAACAACAAAAATGACCTTTGCAGTTAGCATTTTCTTGCGTAAAAGATTCATTTCCATAACAAAAAAAAAAATTCTTCTCTCTTTTTTTTTTCTTCCCCTAATTCCATCACACAAATCCTAAATGAGGATCCTAATATCACTGATACTGCAAACTTTATTAGTAAAATCTAACTAAGAACATGACTGTATTAATTAAGACATCAGTAATGACCATATGCTCCTGTGGAACTGGAATTAAACTATCCAGATACCCACTGCACAGAATTTCCTGCACTCTGCCTTTTCACAGACCTAGAACTTGGCAGGATGGGAAAGACTCTTTAACTCTCTAGTTTTGCTTTCCACTCACAATGTGAAGTTATGGCTCACATTTACTGTATCAAATTCCACTTGGGGACATGGCTTGAAATGAAAACAATCCAATCCCTTGGTGAAATAAGGCACTAGAGAACTACTAAGTTGTACAATAAGGCTAAACTTTTTCCAGCCCTTATTTCAGCAGAAACATCCTGTTAGTATGACAATACTCAATACAGATACAATATGCAAAGTAGTTTACTACAAAAATATTTGCCTACAGACTATTCTATCTCCATTAACTCTTGTTTTAGGATTGCCAGCGTTATAATTGTCCAACCAACTTAAGGATGGGATATACTTAGCCATAAAGTGATTTTGATGTTTAGAAGAGGAACAGTAGTCTTTTCTTGAAGTGATTCTTCTGAGACAGGACAAAGAAAGCCATTTAAGCATGGATACTGTGGTTCCAAGGCAAACCACATTTCCAGTCATTCACCAGTACCTTTTTTTGGAGGGCAACAGTAGGGCAGAAACCTAATAACATAACTCACACTACTGCCAAAAATTCCGGGCTTGTTACTTCCCTAAGTTAGAGAAATTAAACTGTCATCTGAAAATGATTGCCAGGCTGGGTGAGGACAATAAAACAAGGAGTGCTGTCATTGGTTTGAACTACGACAAGACAAAGAGACACAACATGCACCAACAAGCATTTAAACCAGACACAGCAGCACAAGGCACTATCCCCCAAATCAGAAATTCTGTTTACAGCCTTAACATTCAGCATAGCTGAGTTGATGTCAGTCTTGGTAATCAGACTAGCAGTGAGTCCAGCATGTGTGAGCAGCTCTGACTGCATTGCTCCATGAGCTGCATGCACAGACCAGAAGGAAGCCTGCCTGGGCTCAGGTGCTTAGCTCAGCTGCTTTGCTTTGCATTTGTTTTAAAAGAAGAACTAGCAAAAAGCTTACAAAACATAATAAATTAAAAACCCCAAAAATTCTGAGCTGGATATGTTCTACTCTTTCCATTCCATGTCTTTGGAAGCTGTTTTCAGGTAACAGATTAAGTGTGATTTTTAACATACAAAAACATCTAAAGAGAACCACAATGATGGTAAAAACCAAACACTTGTAAGGCAAAAAAATGCCAAGAAAAGAGTTTTTTCGGGGTAAGCCCAATGTGCAACCCTTTCACAGCTGTACTGCATAACCATGTTTGATTAACTTGCAGAGTAGATTTCTCACAGGACCTCACCTCATTTTGTGTAAAGAAAGATTTACTGGCTCTGGTCCTGAATAATGATTGAATTGAATCATATCAAAGAGGTGTTGTAAAGATTAATTAAAAAGGTTTATGAAGCTTTGTGGCAGTGCAGTGATAAGTGCCATCCAAAAACCTGCAAGGAATGAAATAATCCTGTCTGTTGAGCTTTGTTTGAATAATGGGCAGAAAATAAAGTTGAGACTCCACACCGAGCAATGAGGAAAAAAATCACCCAAATACCAAACAGTTCTTTCAGTAGGTACTGTCCCTCTCAGCAAAAAAGACTGAGGCTTGTGATAAGGAATGCTCTATATAAGGAATGCTGAATATAATCACCATCTTCACCATTTCTTTTTAAGAACTATATGATATGAGATAGATATGAGATGTAGATATATGATATAGACATAAGAGATATATATTTACATATCTGTATATATCATAGACCTTCATATATCTGGATCTTCAGAATGGAAAAAAACACCTCTCAGGCTGCTGAAATGTATTGCATATATAATTAATTGAGATTAGGATCTCACAAAGCATCTAGTCACTAAAAAAACCCATGAAAAGAATCAGTGCAACCCATTCCAGCTCTGTATTTCTCCATATGTACATACATGTTTACATAGAATAACTGCTAAAAATCAGGCTCATTTGTCTCCAAAGCATTATTGCCTCAGTTTATTAACACAGAGCTGATGTGAAAGACATTTCCTCATGCATGCTATTGGCTTCATCAAAAATAAACAAACAAACAAACAAATAAAACAGTAGCAATATACAGCTTAAAGAGAGTTAATATTCTATTTAATTTTTTTAAAATGCTTTATTTTGTATATCATATCCTTTGTTCAAGTAGATGCTCTACTGAATCCTGCCCTGTTCTCAAATGCATTTTAAAACAGACTTTTGACAATGCTACTCAGTGGAGTAAGAAGTGTTGAAACTGTTGAAAACGAGAGAATCATAACTGAGATTTTTCTCCTGTTTTCAATAGACATATGCCTAAATCTGATCCTCCAGGGAACAATGTTAAGATCTTGTATCAAAAAAAATAGAGCAAATATTGCCACCAAAATTAACCCTACAGGCCATAGTGAGAGAGGGTTAGTGAACCAGTTCACTGCATCTCCTGTCAGACAGGACAGGCTGTGTCACACCAAGCAAGAAGCCCCTGGGATGCCCATGCACATGCTGTAGTCTACAAAATACCATTATAACTAGTTGCAATTAAAAGAGAAATGCAACAAAGCAGCAAACAGCCTCCATTTCCCAGTGTTCCATCTCTGAGAGTCCTTCTCCTGCTCACCACACTGGTTGTGGATTTAAAGATCAAAGTGGTGAAGTTGAATCTAAAGAAAAAACAACAACAAACCAACCCAAAAAGCAACCCCCAAGAGAGCTCTCCAGACATAGACAGACTGTGTTCCAGCTGTCCCAGCTTCAGCTCCCAACACATGTCCCTTGGCTGTTGCCCTGCTCTCCAGCTCCATGGGACAGGCAGTGCTCCCCAGGGCAGCTCTGGGGCTGAGCCTGCAGCAAAGCCCTGCTCCTCTGCAGCCCTAGCACACCTCCTGCCCACACCTGCACTCCCATCACAGGCAAATCACCAGAGAGGAGGATGAATAACATTTTAAACCTACAGCACTGGATCTGAGGAAGATTCCCCAGTATTTCAGAGATGTATAAAGGAAGTGAAATGAGGAGATTTCACCACTGGACAATTAGAACCCAGCAGAGACCTTATCCCTTTTTCCCTCCCCTTGTTCTTTATGTTGCAACTCTGTAATGCTGCAAAGTTTTGCAATCCTGATGTTTTCCTTCAAGCCCTATTTCTCCCCAAGGGTATCTGAAGAAATTGCACACAATTTATTTTTATTGTTGAATCTTTTCATTCTAACAGATAAACAACAACAACAAAAAAAACCCATGTAAAATTACACCTCAAAGTGAGTCCAAAAGCTCAAAACTAGAAAGCAGTGGAAATTTTTAATTGAACAATGTTGAAGGCCAATTCTGAAGGGCTATAATATTTGGGTTTGGCAGAGCACAAAAACATTTACAAGAGTATAGATGGATAAATACTGTAAAACTCTTCTTGGGTGTCACATTCCACAAATGCACTCAATCATTTAGGTATCTTCTGTCTCAGGACAAATCTGCTCTCAAGCTTTCTCTGAAGTCATATATGGAAATATTTATAGAACCATAGACTCACTGATGTTGGAAAAGAACTCTAAGATCATTGAGTCCAACCATTAACCTAACACTGCCAAGTCACCACTAAACCATGTCCCTAAGTGCCATGTCTACATGTTTTTTCAACCCCTCCAGGGATGGTGACTCCAGGACTGCCCTGGGCAGGCTAGGCCAATGCCCAACAACCCTTTAAGTGAAGAAATTGTTCCTAATGTCTAAACTAAACCTACCCTGGCTCAATTTGAGGCTGTTTCCTCTTGTTACTTGGGAGAAGAGACCAACACTATCTCACTCCAACCTCCTGTCAGGGAGCTGTAGAGAGTGCCTCCTCTTCTCCACACTAACCAAGCCCAGTGCCCTCAGCTTCTCCTCACAACACTTGTGCTCCAGAGCCCTCCCTAGCCTCCTTGCCCTACTGAAGGGTCTAGAGCACAACTCTCATGATTGAGCTCCTAAGAGGGCAATTTCCAGTTACTTTCCACAGAAAAGACATGCCAGCTAAACTGAAGCCACATGGATAGTATTTTTATTTCAAAATGTTTATTAAAAAGTTTCTAACATTTAATACAGACAACAGATTAGAAATATTATGTGCCTATATTTTCTGTCTCCAAGGAACCTTGCAAACAGGAATAGACTCAGTCTCCTCCTGAGGCACTATCACACCTATATAGCAGCAGGAGAAGTCAAGGCAGGAGGATGAGATTTCCCTGAAGGCACAGAAGCTAGCCAGTTCCTGACTCCTATGCTGGGCCAAAGACCACACCTTGCTTTCATCCACTGCAGTAATTAAAAATGAAAGGATTCTTGATCTGAATATTCTTTTCAGGCAGAACCTGTCTGACCTGTTAATTTACTGACAATGTATTTAAAAAGTCACAGGCAGGCAGCCAGTGGAGAACCTTTATTAAAAGAATCCTAGTGCTACATGTTTCTGGTAGAACACCTACCTTTTTCCTTACTCCAGACTATGGTCATTCTGCAGATCACTCTCTTCAGTTTTGGATGATGTGGGATATAAATTGTGCCAAATTCTTATTCAAAGGAGGGAGGGAATACCTTCTCTAAACACAGCTTACAAGAAGACAAAGAAATAACTGTGGTCATCAGGATAAAACAGATACATATAGGACCATATTATTCCTCTTTCTCCAGTCAAGGCAGAATGAAATGTATTAAAAACTCCTGCAAACCCAGAAGAAATACTGCTGGAGTCCAGATTCTTCTGGGGACCATAAGGGAGAGGATTTGGCCTCTCACAAGCAAATGCAGTATGCATTTACCCTCTGCAAAGTCCCCAATGAAGCTGGTGGAGGGTCTAAGCACAAGTCTTGGAAGGAGCAGCTGAGGGAACTGAGATTGTTTAGTCTGGAGAAGAGGAGCTCAGAGGAAACTGAGGGTCTCTCTACAACTCCCTGAAAGGAGGTTGGAGAGAGGTGGAGGTTGGTCTCCTCTTCCAGGTAACAAGCAATAGGACAAGAGCAAATGGCCTCAAGTTGTGCCAGGGGAGGTTTAGGTTGGACATTAGGAAACATTTCTTCAATGAAAGAGTGATTAAGCACTGGAACAGGCTGCCCAGGGCAGTGCTGGAGACACCATCCCTGGAAGTGTTCAAACAATATGTAGATGTGGTGCTGAGGGACATGGTTTAGTGGTGACTTGGCAGTGTTAGCTTAACAGTTGGGCTCAATGACCTTAGAGGTCTTTTCCAACCTTAATGACCCTGTGATTCTAATTACATTCCTAAGAGTGAGTGCTGGCAGCTAGCTCTTGCCTCTAAGCCCTGATTCACCAGCCTAGGACTGCAGCAACTCTAACATTGCTGTGGACAGCCCTTTGGAAGGTGGTTGAACTGCACAACTTTTGACACCCTGGGTTCTTCTCAGGGACTTTTACACAGCTTGGTGAGCACAATCTCATTCTTAACTTTAACTAGCAAATCCATAGTCTGGCTTTGGTCTCAGAAAGATATCCTTTCACAGTCTTTGTACTTTAACTGGGATATGTCTGACTGCCAGGATTAAAGATAGGTTAGTCCAAATGAGGATTCCATATCCACATACATCACATTCATTAGAATTTCACAATGCCATTCATAGGAATAAGCATTGGCAAGACTGCAGCTTCAGTAAGAAATCTGCAGTACAGATGATCCCAAGATCAAAGTTCACCTCATAGCCTTATCATCAGCAGGATTCAGCTACAAAAAGAAACATACCATCAGAGTTACATCACAGATCCATACCAACATAGCTCTCCATATGTGCACATCACTTTCTCAGGGAGAAGTACCTCCACAGGGTAGCCCAAAGAATATCACCAGGGTGCTAAAGCCATGCCTGTCAATTTTTCTAAATTAATAATCTTCCCAACTCAAAAACAAGTAAGTGCTTTGTATTTTGTCAGACTTCAGCAGATATGCCACAAGCCAATTTACATCAGTACTATTAGTTATTATACAATATTCTTCTATATTATTATTTTATTTTGTTATCATGTATTAACCACTCTTTCAGGGAGGAAATTGTTCCTAATATCTAACCTAAACCTCCTCTGGCACAACTTCAGGCTGTTTCCTCTCATCCTATCACTTGTTCCTTGGGAGAAGAGACCAATTCCCACCTTGCTCCAACTTCCTTTCAGAGTTGTAGAGAGCAAGAAGGTCTCCCCTAAGCCTCCTCTTCTCCAGACTAAACATCCCCAATTCCCTCAACTGGGAATAAAATATTATTTTATTATATTATCATTTTATTAGTTCAGACCAACTGAGTTGCCACTGCAAAACAACAGACTAACACATTATTCCCTGTCAAAACCACTGGCTGGGTTTTATTTCTACTAAATTTTATACCACCAAGAAAATCCATCTCTGACAACCTATGTTCCATCTCTATATTCCTCCAATTTTCTCTGAACAGAAACATGTGCATGTGGAACACAAATTCCCACAGTTTAGCACCATTTTCACACACTGATAGTTACACTCTATGTCCACCGTGCTCATTACTCTCAGATCATTCTTATTTACTGACAGGCAGTAATAGATTGATTTTTATACACCACTTTTTCCCGAGGTTTTCCACATACTTAATAAATATTGATCACTTAAAGCTCCCACAGATTCAGAGGAGCTGGTAAGGTGTCTGTGTGGGTTGAAACTTCTCTGCAGTCAGACTAGCACAGGAGATAATCATCGCATTAGAGGACAATATTTGAGCAACATGTTCTGTGTACAACAGGAGTTGTGCTAATTCAGGCTCTATTTTATACCCTCAGACAGCCCAACCCACTCAGGTTAAACCCTGCTTGATTTAGGTTTCCTTTGCTTGCTTGAAGATGGAATTTGTGTCAGGAATGTCTGTGCAGTGAGGACAATCACAGAGAAACCAATTAGCCACACCAGCCTGCCCAGCTTGGGATTCACTATCAGGAATGCTGGCTGAGCACTCTCAGGGGTTATTAGAGAGCTGATCATTTGCAAAGCTTTGAGGAAAAAAATTACCATCAAATAAAATAGTTATACAACTCAGTTAACTGTGTTGCATAACATTCAAAATAAATCCTGTATCTTCAGATGTCAGTGCAAGAACTTGTGTAATATTGTTTACCATCAACTCAGCAAGACACTGATTATAGATCAACAGCTCAGGAGATGACAGTGAGGCCTCCCACATGAAATATGTCCATAGCAAATCAAATAGAAACACCAAGTTCTTGTCTTCACACACTTACTTACATACCCCTCTAATATTCCAATTAAAAGGTTGATCTATGTGCAGTAAGCCCTATAAAGACTTGGATCAATTAAGAGTGTTGTATATTGAATCATGCAAGTAAACTCTGAACTGACACTGCTTGGTCATCATAATGGTCAGAACCAGTGCCACAAAGCTGGGGTTTTGTATTGGTTTCAAGTTGATCTATTGGTTTCCAAATGTATTGGTTTCCAAAATGGATACAACATCTGTACACAGCCCAAAACTGAGAAGAAACTGGGAGGGGATATGATGCCATTAACTGTTGAAACATTCGTGGAGAATCCTGCTTTGCTCTGTGGGCATGGTGGAAAGGAATATGGAAGAACAAAAAACCCCAATAAAACAACATCCTCCACAGAAATGCTGACTTAGCCTCAGAGAATAAGTCTCAGGCAACGACTCAGTAATGTTTTGGGGAGGCAAGCACCTCTGACCCAGGCCTGGGCTGGAGCCCAGCCCATCCTTGTGCAAGGAGCAGACCACCAGGGAGGCACAGCCAGCCCCTGCTTTCACTGGAACTTCTTGTAATGGAGAAATGCACTGATGTGTCCTGCAAACTGTGACCAACACTGCTCTGAACTTCAGCCTAAAGCCTGCAGCCACTCACACAGTTCTTGTTAAAAACATGATTAGACTGCAGCTTTTCTGCACAGTAAACTAAGTTAGGGATGAAGTTTGACATTCTAGTCACATGTGCACTACATGCCCAGCATAAAATGGCTTCAGGAAAACAGTGGTGATTCTTAAATGCAGTCATCTAGCAGACCAAACCCCCCTGCAGTCTGGCAATCCATATAGTGAGGAAATCACAGTCTGTACCTCAAATACAGCAGAGACTGAACACTCACCACGTTGTGTTTCATTTTATTCCTTGTATTTGTCTCACATTGCACCACTGAAGTTAGAGACTGCTGTCATTGATTCAAATCACAACAGATTCAGGATCTGCTTCACAGTATGGTGACAAAACCAAACCCTATGGTCTAAAACATGTCATCAGCTAAAATATGGCTGTTGCAGACTTCAAGAAATAAAATTGCAGCTCTTAGAGGAACACTGTCCGTTCTTTTCTCCCCATGCCCCAACCTCCAGCTTAACTCCCTACAGAATTCCCTATTATGCCTTTCCAGTTTTCTTCTCACACATTTACTTCAGAATGACTTGGATGTTTTGCTTTACAAAATACTAACATACTAAACTGTTATGAATGGTAGGCTAAAAACAATAGTTCACAGCACTGCAAAGAAACTGTGCTAAATGTAAAGATGTACTAGTCCAGGACAGCCTTATAATTCCTGCACTCCCATTTCACTACACTTCTCACCACATTTTTCACTCACTGTTAGCAATATACCTTTAAACTAGCAGCTATCAAATTGCAGTGAGATACGTTTCAGTTAGAGCTGATGACACAAACTTCTGTTCCCCTGTTCCAGAAATACCTTCTCAGCTGAAACAAGCGCCTTCAAATTATTTCTTGCTGTTCCAGCAAAATGCAAAAGAAACCTAATTATTGGATAAATATTTCATTACATTAATACCATTTATTTCAGGGTAATTTCTTGAAATTAAAATAATCTCTGTTGCTTCACAAATGGCCTTAAGTGGATTTCCCTACAGCCACACAAACACCAAGGGCATGAGGACACCAATTCACACTGAACATTTAATTAAATAGTTAGCCTGTGGAAGTTAATTCCAGCAATAAATTGTACATTCATTTTCAGCCTGCAATCTATTATCCACACACAGAAAGAACAAAAGAATAGCCACTCAATTCTGCCTCCACAAATGGCAGGTAGAAAATTAAAAGCCAGACCTTGGAGAATGCAGAGGGCTCATTCTGCAAAAGGATCTGATATGCTGCTTATCACAACTCCCAGAACTTCTGCTCATGTTCTGCAGGACCCAGAACAATTGTCACAGGGATTATGGCTGAATGCAGCTCTCACACATGCACACCTCCTGTGAAGAATTATGCAGCAAACACTCGCACAGAGACAGCCTCTCACAGGCAGGTGCCTCCTGCAGCTGCCAGGCCATGGGTTATCCCCAGCTGAGCTGCTCTCTGCCTGGGCTCTCAAGACAGCCTTTGGGGTAATTGCATACATACACTACTCCACATGTTCCCCGTCCCCCTCAGGACTAAAACTCTCAATATTTACTCATTTTTCTCTGGAGTTGCAACAATTCTAGTGCAGAAAGAGCTGGCAGTGGCTCCCAGGTATGAGAATTCCAACATTTGGTTTTTTTCCCCTCCACAATCTCAGTCTGAACACAGAGGCCCATTTAACTATCACACTTACACACAAATAGGAATCCTCTAAAAGCTGCTCCTGGGTCACTATCAACAACAAACCCTTTTTTTCTCTTTAACCAACACAGGGAAGTTTTGAAGGGAGAATTAAATGAAGAAACCTGGTCATTTTTGCCTCTCCTGAATGTGAGTTCTTAAACCTTTCAGCAAAGCTGCTGATTGAGAAACCAGTATTGTGCAGGATGATTTTATTAACAATTAGTGGTGCTAAAACACTGATATTGTCATACAGTAGAATGACAAAATGTAAACACACATGTCAAATGCCACTGGGAAATGCAGCACAGAGTAAATCACGGAATAACAGAATGGTTTGCATTGGAAGGGACCTATAAAGCCCATCTAGTCCAATACCTAAATACTATTGTGCTGAGCACCATCACAAGCACTGCAGTAAGCCACACATGCCAATATTACATGCTCTTTCACATAATCCACCATCAATCTCTGAAACAAAGGCACAGTATACTTGAGGAATGCCAGCAGAGATCCACCATCCCTCCTACATTCCAGCCCAGTTACACTGGACAGGCTCAGCTGGCTTCAGGTGTGAGCCAGCAAGTCACTGCCCATGGGTCAGAGAAAACTCCCCTTGAAACACCTACAGCAGACTATGGCTGGTCACAAGATGTGTAACTCTGCTGTGGTAAAACAGAGCTCATATTCCAACAGAGAAGCTACTTAGACCTCTCCCTGAAAACACATTATGGTACAAATGTTTCCAATTCTAAGAGTGAACAGCTTCCTGCTGAGAGCTCCCAATCTGCTGAAACTTCATGTCTTTCCCTGGCCTTCTGAGGGGCACATTTTTCTTGCCACTTCCATTTTCAAGAATGCTGTTTGATTCCATTAATTGCCCAATCTTCTGTGGCTGTTTTTAGCCTCACAGATGTGCATACCATACATTTTGGATGGGAGTTTAATTAGGCATGTTTTTCAATGCCTAGCACGGCCATGCTTCTATATGCCATTGCAATACAAGTAACATGAAAACACACTACTGAGATCCTCACTGATTCTACTTTTAACTACTCAGAACACCAACACATTCTAATGGTTCATAGAATATTTTTCTTCTGACATTGCATTATCCTTTTAAAACATGCTCTGCCAGTTGATACTGAAATGGGTATCATGAGATTGGGTTGAATAATCAAAGGAAGTGAAAAAGAAATTCAAGATATTTCATTCCTAATGTCAAGCTACATTCCAGTCCCTAACTCTGTTGGCATGCTCCAGGAAGCAAGGAGCTGGTCTGGTCAGAAAGTTAAAACTGACCTTTAAAGGCAAAACATCTGGTGAGAGCCATGAGAAGGTCAGTGTAACGCAGGAAGGCTGCTGCCCCACTGCCCCAAGGAATCACAAGATATTCATGGAACCAGTTACTGCTACTAACACTGATAAACTCTACCAGGTCCTTTTGTCAAAAGCCAGACAGCTCAGAGCTTTCCATTAAGATTAGTTAACTATTATTCTACTAAAAAAAAAAAACCCAGCCCACCTATCTAGATTGCTATAAAAAGGACAGACTGAAAATGTTAAGATTGCTTTTCCTTTCCACAGAACAAGACAGTGGAAAGCCACTGTTTTCCTTCATCTTCAAACACTGAAAAATGGCATTCTTAAGCCTAAATTTCTCATCTATTATAGAACAACCATATCATTGATTTATAGTAACTTTTTTAAGGACTACTAAACATGTTAACACATTTAAAGTTAATTAGGTACTCAACGATACTTATAAAAATAGAGCTCATTGTTCTGACATCATAGTTTGGGTAGGTAAACATGGCAACACATAAACCAGTATCAGTTTTGGGCCCCTCACTACAAGCACATTGAGGTGCTGGAGCATGTCCAAAGAAGGACAATGAAGCTGGGGAAGGGTCTAGAGCACAAGTGAGGAGCAGCTGTGGGCACTGGGGTTGGTTAGTGTGGAGAAGAGGAGGCTCAGGGCAGACCTTAGCTCTCTCTACAGCTCCTTGAGTGGAGGTTGAAGTGAGATGGGAGTTGGTCTCTTCTCTTAAGGAACAAGTGATAGGAAAAGAGGGAACAGTCTCAAGTTGCACCATGGGAGATTTAGGTTGGATGTTAGGAACGATTTCTTCCCTGAACAAGTGGTTAGCATTGGCCCAGGCTGCCCAGGGAGTCACCATCCCTGGAGGGGTTCAAAAAAATGTAAATGTGGTGTTGAGACATAGTTTAATGGAACAGTAGTGTAGGGTCATCAACTTGATGATCTTAGAGATCTTTTCCAGCCTAAATGATTCAATCACTCTGATCATGGCACTAAATACATTCTGAAATTCTCACACGCACTGAGGCCCAGTGAGATCACAGATTTGCATCAGAGGAATACTGCTGAACTGTCATGTATCTGAAATCTAGACCACTGCTTGAAAACCACTAGATTGTCTTCTGATGAGATAACTCTGGGGATAAAAACTACTGAAAGAGGTCCTTACTTTATCTCATAATTTGGAGGTGAACTCAGCAGGAAAGTAACATTTCTGCATGTTTATATAATCAACTGCTTGCCAGGCCAGGCTAGGCAAGAGGTGCATTCAAACAAAAGCTGGAGAGAGAGACAGATGGAGCCATGGATGAACTGCCACTCTCCTGTTATTGTCAGCCAGATAGATCTGGCTCTAAAGAAAGCAAATAAAGGCCAGAGAATTACAGCAATAAAGTTACAACTGTAACACACAGATGTTTTCACATGAACCAAACAGAAAGCGTGGACATGACCCAGAAAATAAAAAGTTACTGCTGTTGCCACAGTGTCAGGAAAGTGAAGCCTAGTACATGTCCTAAACCAATTCTACTTAAAACAAGAACACACATAAGACTATTTCTGTCCAATTATTGTTTATACTGTGTATCTCTCTTAGAAAGCAAGAAACACCTAAAGCAAACTTAGTTCCACTTTCCTGAAAGTATTATCACCTAACACAATACTGTTGCAGTGGATGAAGAAAAATGCTCTTGTAATACAGTGCAGTGATTTTGGGACCTTTCAATGAACGTGTCATTAAGTTTAAAATCAAAACAGAAGGGGAAAAAAATGTCAGAGGAGAGTAATAAATCACTCTTCACTCTCCAATTTGCTAAATAAGAAGCATTTCTCCTTTTCAGCTTATGGATGACAGAAGTTTCTGCAATGACATTGCTTATAGCTGCACAGCAGATCTGTAGCCAAAATTGTGCTTACTCAAGTAATTGATTTTTGGTTCAGCAGCAAGAAAGAGGAAAAATGAAAAGCAACTAATTTTGGTGTTTGTTTCAGCCTGAAACAAAGCATTGATGCTTTTTGAATGTTTTGTTTCTTAAACAACAGACCAAAAGGCAATAATGATAATTGACTGTATCCACCCTTACCTTGGAATGGAAAAACCCATGTCCAGATCCTTCCTCCTTCAGCTCAGAATTGGAACCATAAATAAAGTCTGGGGTCCCAGCAAGCAAGAAGAAATGACCAGACATATGCTTATTAACTAAGATCTTGCATATTTCTATTTACAACATTCTGTGAACATTTCACTGAAGGCTGAATAACTGAAAAAGGAGTAAAGGTTGTATAGAATCATCTCAATTTTAACACTGTACTGCTTCTAGAAGAATTGACTTTACAACATCACTGTTTTAACACACTCTGTGTGTATAAAAAGTACCTATTTAACCAAAAGCAGCTTTATGGCAGCACAAGGTTTTTAAAACCCTAACTGAATACAACATTTATTCAGTCCTTTCTTAAATATAATCCTTTCATTTGCTTCCAGAAGAAGGTACCTCCAAATCTGCCTGCAGAAACAAAGCTAAGAATAGCCATATTGCACCAAAGGCATTCTGTTTCCCAAAACCCCTGCCTTGCCATCCGG
The DNA here is from genome assembly GCA_013396975.1 of Bucco capensis. Taxonomy (NCBI): domain Eukaryota; kingdom Metazoa; phylum Chordata; class Aves; order Piciformes; family Bucconidae; genus Bucco; species Bucco capensis. Next base: position 435,596 of record VWZO01022189.1, on the reverse strand, counting down.
AAAATGAATTACAGCTGCTGCAGAGTGTATGGCATCTGGTGGGTAGGGGAGGCACAGACAGCACAGCAATGGGCAAGGGGCAGCAAGGGAGCTCTACAGCACTCTGTTCCTCACCTTTCCAGATACATGAATGAAATAAGGACCTGCAAAAACAATTCAGTAAGGAAAAAGTAGATCTACAGTAATAAATATACCAAATTCAAAGTATTTCTGAACTATTGTACTTCTTTCCTCTTACTGATTGTGCCCCGTGTGAACACTAGCTTTTCATGTGTGACACTGACAATTCCAGGCTCATCCTGGTTCTCCATGCTCTTAAAGATGAGGAACAACCATCCTGGGAAAGCACTCTGGGTTTCCCAAGTCAGCCTGCAGTAGTTCTAAGTAAGAACAAACTTAAGTCAAATAATACTCCCCAGATGAAGCACAGCCAGATTTTGACATGCAAGTATATTCTGCCTGGCTGTAAAAAATACTGTGTTGATGTAGTTTCAGTCATCACCAGAAAACTTCCCAGATAAAACCTAATGACTGAATGACTTCTCTGCACTCTTTCAAAAGTTAGAATATAACAAATATATATGATTGTGAAACATACAAATTGAGCACAAAGGCCCAAGTATGGCATTCCAGAAACTACAGTTTGTGCATTGACAAGTACCATATGGTTATTTATGTCCTATCATGCTGAACAATCCAGTATTCAGTCAGCTGCAGTTTCCAGAGCAATGGTTGGTATCTGATGACAAATTCCATTCTAGTAAGAAGACTCCTTTCCCTCCATTTGCCAAACAACAGTTAAAGAGATAGTGTTTCTGTAAACACCATTTATTTGGAGGTAAGGCCACCAATCACTGCAAATATTTTACCATCAATTAACTAAAAAGGGTTCAGAAAGAAAAGCCACATTGTCTGGCTGACATGGCTCCAGAGCTCTGAGCAGCCTATTTTGAGAGCCTGCCTACAAACATCTGGCACACTGAAGGATGCTACAACATATTTACAAACTGTGGGCAGCTCAACCTCTTGCAAATGTTTTTCCAAATTAATCTGGAAAAAACTGTTTAGACACTTTTGTTCCTAAAGGCATTACCATCACTCCACTGACTATGGTAATGGGGTTCTGCTGCTATTAAAATACATCTAGGCGCCAAGTAGACAATTGCTCCATTTTCCAGTCTATTTAACAAGCTGAAAACATAACTCTACCCATCCTTTGTTTCCTCCCTACAATAAACATGAAGAAAAGGGTGAAGCTTTCTAGAGGTAAGAATCATCTTTTATTCTTTCAAAAAAAAACAACAACCAAGCTTTTGGTTGTTACCCAACAAACCAGCTATCCTATTGAACTCTTTGACTTTCAAAAATACCCTCGAAATTATAAAATAGCCCTGATACCATTTACAGGAAATCCTGTAAACAGCTATAGGGTTTTAAAAAGAGAAAAAGCAGAAGGTCAGGAGCTCAGGAATTCAGGTACTTTAGTAAAAATTAGATTAACTGATATTTAAAACAGAAAAGTGTTTTCTGGTCTGTATGGTCCATAGATTTAAAAGCAGAACACTATGTGTATATTACTACTGTTAGAGGGTTTTTTTTATTTAAAGCTCCTCATACAGTCACAACAAATGATTCAGGCTGCATTTGTGTTTTTCCATCACATTATTACTAAACCAAAACACACTTCCATACTTCTCCCCTTTTCAGTAAAAAGCTGATTTATGCCACAAATTCCACTCCAAAACTAACAGGACTCCCCTTCTTCCTCCACCACGGATCAAGCATTACATAAATGACTAGCTGACAAATCTACTTTTAAACACCTCTCATAGTTGTTGAGGGATTACAAAGGCAGATTTTTGCTGAGAGATTGGAAACATGAGACTCCATCTCTGCTTCCACATGATGGTTCATCAGGAGTGGTGCTCTGCTCCATGCCCTCAACCTTCTGCCTGCACATGGACTCCTACACATCACCTGAACATTCTCTATAGTGTTACCCCAAAAAAACCCCAAACCAAACCCAAACTACACAAATAACAGCAAAACAACAGACCCAACACAGAGAAGTGGTGATGTCCTAGACAATACATAAAGTGTATTGTATCTATTACTGAGGGCACAAAATTAAGAACTCTAAGCTAGAGTTCACTATCCAACTTGACTATGTGAGAACTAAGGTTCAGTACACACAAACACATTTTGGATTTCAAAAGAACTCTAAACATGCTCCAGGTTGCCCTTATTGAGCCAATCTGATTCCCTTCTACCCCAAACCAATCATTCCATAAAGGAGAAATAATACTGAGATAGCTTCACTACAACATGCAGCTCAGATTTTTTTCCATCTATTTCTTTGTTACAAGATTTGGTCTTCTGGATATATACATGCTAATAAAAAAAATAGAAAGTATAAGCCATAATGCAAGATTCTGTTCTACTGGAACTTTTCCATCTTGTTTTAAGTAATACTCTGCTAGATAATATTTACTGTCCTTACTCCAAGCATGCATTAGTCCTCCCAGTTCCACAGAGAATGGAGCAAACTTGTGAAGAGAAAATAAACGAGGACAGTGACATGGCACTGCTCTTTCACTCTGGTGTAAAAATGCTGTCACTCTTTCCCATTTCTCTGAAGCAGATAATCTCTAACAAAAAAAAGAAAGAAAAAGAAAACCACAAAACAAAACACCACACAAATAATACCCAAATGAAACTGAATGATGAGACTTACTACTAATTGCATTCCTATAGCAATTCCTCACTTTTAGTCAGTCAAAAAAACCCTTCAGGACTTGAAATGTTCTCAGTGCTGATGTGAAGTGTTCACACAGTGGGATGGAAGATACTACAGCTTCTGCAAACACTGCTGTTAAAACCTGCCTTAGGCTCCCTGACTGTAATTTGCTATACATTTACAAAACAAACAGTAGTGTAGGTGAAGAGTCCTGGTGATGCTAGAAATATTTCTTCATTAATATCTTTAACACAAATAGCAACATTCAAGTCTAATCATGCTATAAATACTGCTTGGTTTCTATTTAAGGACAATAAGATCACAAGAGTCATCATCCTCTTCAAGAGTGTTAAAACAACAGTAAATTGTCCTCAAGTCAGCCTGAAAAGTAATACCTTTTTTAGGATCAGCTCTCCAAAACAATTAATCATTGCATATTCATGAATTATGAGATGGGAGACAGCAGAAAGTTCATTCTCCTAACTGAACTGATTGATAGGAATGAAGAACAGTAAAAATTGATTTGTAAGTCTTGTCTACATGAGGATTTCATTACAGAGTGGATTAGGGCAGGGATTTTAAAGGACAATAACTCTTCTGTACTAGAAATATCAGCTGTATGGCCTAGCTTAATTATCTGAAGTGGATTAAACTCCATCACAGCAAAAGAAACTGTTGCCAAACAATAACAGTGTTCACAAGCAAGAAGTGTGGACTAGCAATTCCAGGCTTCTACGTAGACAAGGATGATACAGGTGACTGATGGCACATGTGTAAGAAGTAAAGCCAAAACCATATTATTTTTTTTCCTTTGAATGTAGTCCTGTATCAGTTTTTCCAAGTATTAATCAAGACTCAACAGGTATGGATTTGGAATAATGCATGAGAATGCAATGCTGTCATGCAGGACTTTACTGTGCCACTTACTAGCTGTTTCCAAACCTTTCATTTCCTTCTGTTTGCCAGCAACAGATTTTTCACTGTATTATCCTGAGAGAGTGAGAAACAAGATGGGTTTTCTCCTTCATTCCCACCCTCTTAAACTGGACTTGCACACTGGAGGGAAGTGTAAGTCGAGTGTGACTATAAAATCAGCACAGTCTGAGCACACAGCACTTTCCACAGCTTCTGTGAGTATCTTATCAGCATTTTCCTTCACTGTTTGCTCAATAACAAGATTGTGCTTTTAAAACTAATTTGGTGGCCTTTTATGATGGAGTGATTGGAGCGGTGGATGAGGGGAAACCGACTGATGTAGTCTATTTAGATTTTTGTAAGGCCTTTGATATGGTCCCTCATGACATCCTCATCTCAAAACTGCAGAGCTATGGGTTTGATGGGTGGACCGTTCGGTGGA